>CM034353.1:53257760-53857760 GCA_019925275.1 Mytilus edulis
CCAATCTTCCATAATTCAAAAGAAAACTGAATCACTTGTCTTGATTTATTAAACCTTGTGTAGTGATGATGATGGATGTCTGTTTTAAGTGACACATTAAAAACGAGAACAAGGTTATGCGATATGAATATGAATTCTATTTCATGTTATACCAACAAGCTGAGTCCGATTTTCAACGTGATTTTGAACAGGTGAAGCATGAAGAAAATACTCATTTTGTATCCTTAATTTGCCCTAACGGGGATCTAATCAGCGATCTCACTCATTCAAGGTGGGCACACCTCAACAAGACAATCATACCTTGTATACAAAAGTTTTAAAATGTTAATCATTCCTTATAGTTAATGCCTTCGTTCTAATTCCAAAGACATTATATGAAGTATATAAAAGTTTGTTGTTTTCTTTATGTAATTATTTTTTCTTTCTTTTAACATTTCAATTTAAAAACCAGATTTTCATTATCTCTTTTAGAATTTTCTAAATTAGGTTCATCCAGATCTGTTTTACTAATTCATCGTTATCTTTTAAACTGCGTAATGTTGTATGGTATCTTGAAGATGTATATGCTTCCCCATTCGGTGATTTTTGTGTCTATGTCATTGCAATTCTTTTAGTTGGCGTTTGGTATTCAGTTTTAGAAATCAAGACAATATTTGAAAGTTCTTATTTGTTTTATCAATTTATCAAACAGCAAAGTATGAGAAACTTATTTTGTAAACCATGTTACACATCTTTCCTAGAATGATGACCCATGTAGCACTTGACGAAATAGATTAGATGGGATGATGAAAAATAGGTATTACTTTTAATCTTTAATAAGTAAAGTAAAAACTCGATGTACATCAGGAAAAAATCTATTTTTATCAAATACTAAACTTAGTCTTTTTATCAGCCATTTTACACAGTTAAAATGACATGCATCTTATAAAATATATTTTTATTTGTTCACAATTTTCACTTGAAGAAAATGATAATATGTGTTAGGTGAAAGGTAAGTATTATTAAAAATATCTTGATGTAAAAGGTAAAAGTTAGAAAACATTTCATCCTGGATGTGTTAACCCAAAGATTTATCTAATTTTCATAAAATCAATTTCAGATGAATTGATCTAACCGTATTTTACTAGATATAATGCTTAAAAACACTTAGCTGGAGCGTTGATAAGATATATCAAAGATTGTCGTTAAAATAATGCCAATATGTCATATAAACCCAACCGAGAATTAATCGTAGCATTATATGTGACAGAAAGACCAACATTTCATCTGTATGACCATATTTTATTAGATTACAGTACGTCATAGAAATGTTGATTCATCAACTTTTACACCCACAATTTTATGTCTATACATGTGATTTTTTAGTTCTAATGTCAAATGGTATCTATCATTTTGTCAGACATTTGATCCAAGAACTGTCCAAATTGACGGAACATTAGCACATTGAGATTTTCTTAACAAATGCAATCCAGAGAGCAACAATATGAAAATTCAGGACAAAACATAAGTATAATTTTTCTTATATGATAAATGCAGAATTAGATTATTTTTACAAGTACTGATGTATAGTCTACGATAACATTTTAAACATTGATGACCTCTATTCTTATTCATGTCATCTAAAAAAAAATATATTTCATATAATTTATGTTACAAGTTTCCTCATGTTCATTGACCTTAATTTGTGGCTTCCTATAGATCCTATAGACCTCACGGTCACATCCGATTTAACTTCGCATTTACGATGAAAAAAATACGCGTATTCAGTATATTGCGCATCTGTATTGGTATATAAACATATATTTGAATTGACCCTATCTACTTTACCATTTCAAATTTAAAATCTACCAGAAAAAATGCTTTCTTGTAAAGCTAGCGTGTTCTTCTTTTATTTTGGAATGTAAAGCAATGTAGTTGGAGACAATCTGCACCTGGGTTCCGTCAATGCTCCCGTTGCTGCGTCTATTAATTTAGACGCTATAAGTGCAAATATCCAGACTTATATAGATAATGTGGTTGAAACCAAAGTGATAGACCTAGTAGCAAATACAGTCAATGCCAGTTGCCAAGGGGCAGTACAGGCTATAACATCAGATGTCATGCAAAACATTCAAGGTAAGGATCGTATATGTTGTTTTTTTTTTAAATTTCTTAATGTCCTGGTAAAATATCAATCACAAACCTATAATAAATAAATTGAGAATGAAACTGGGAATGTGTCCAAGAGACAACAACACGTCCAAAAGTAAAAACTACAGCCGAAGGCCACCAAATTGGTCTTCAACTCTGCGAGAAAATCCCACACACGGAGGCGGACTTCAGCTGGCCCCTTATCAAAAATGTATACCGGTTCAGTGAAAACGAACGTCATTCTAAACTCATCAGATTTAGGATATCAACCAAATGGATATTTTCAAATGACCATTGAAAGCTTTGGATAATAAATGTTTTAATTGGTTCAAATTTTCCAACATGCTAGATTGTATGTTTCAGAAACCGACAAAGCACAGGATGTTAATAAAGTAAGACAAAACTACATTAAAAGGTAACAGCATCTTTTCACTTTTTCACTGAGTCATGAAACAATTTTTGAAATCACACGACCATTTTTTATTTCATTTTTTTTTTAATAATCTAAAAAATTTACGGTTCATAGAATCAGTTACATTGATGATACAAATCTTTCAAATCAGTTTATATTTAAACAATTAAGTATACTTCATTTAAAAACGTCCATTTCCCTTCTTTTATAACGAGTTATAACCTGGCCTAAAGTGCGTTCTTAACTAGTGCTATTGTCTTTTTATGGTGCCTTTTTTCGTATATATATTTATTTAGGTTTTAAATGTTAATATCATTAATTTACCATTGCATGCACTATGACATGCGTAAACATGTTTTACGTTCTTTTCAATAATTTCAGCAAACTCGCAGATAAATGTCATGTTCCATGCAGTCAGAACATCAGCTATACACCTAGGAAATAAAGCAGTCATCGTATTTGATAGCGTTGAAAAAAATATAGGTGGCGGCTACAATGTCCAAACTGGTAAATTCACTGCTCCCTACAAAGGATTGTATTTTATAACTACACGAGTAACGACAACACCTGGAAATTATATGCATATTGCACTGGTACGGAATGGCGAAATAACTAGTCTCGCATGGGCGGCGGATGCATCGGCAGTTATTGCAGAAACAATTCAATTAAACATAGGGGATAAAGTATGGGTTTGGCACAATAGGAATAGTCAGGAATATGTTTATCCAAATTATATAATTTTTGCAGGAACTTTACTCCGACTCATGTAAATTTTTTAGAATGACTTCTTCCAAGTTGATATTTTGCACTTTTGTTATTTGATTTGTATAAATGAAAATGTCATTCAGTGTTGCCAAGTGTGGTCTTAAAATGTCAAACCCTTTGCAATTGTCATGTTATTAATAAGTTTATATCCCTAAAACCACGATTGCACCTCGATCTAAAAAAGGTGACCCTCCAAAGACTGGAATTAATACTTTGCATTCCAAACTATTTTACTCATAACTTATGTTGGTAAATCAAGGCAACAGTAGTATTCCGGTGTTCAAATTGTCATATAAACGGAGGTTTGGTTGGCCATAAAAACAGGGTCAACCTACCATTTTTTTCTTAAAATGTCATGTACCAAGTCAGGAATATGGAAGTTGTTATCAAATTGTTCGTTTCTATGTTGGCGTTTGTTTTTGTTGCACTTCGGTGTGTCTATTATGCCTTTGTTTTCCTGATATAGGTGATGTGTTTAGCTTGGTTTGAGTTTTCAACACGGATCTAGTTTTCTTTCAATCGATTTTTGACTTTTGAAAACCGGTATTCTTCTGTTGTCTTTATTTACAGAAGACGTTTCATTTTTCATTGGGGCTGGTTGAAACAGAATATTTGATATTTGTTATTTTGAAACACTCATGAGCAATACTTATAATAACAAAACAATGACAAATTTAGCAAAGGAGCATGCAAATATTGGATTATTTAACTCGGACACTTTGTTTTACTACGCATGTACATGTCGAACATTTTATAAGTATTACTGTTGAAGAACCATCATGTCAGAATACTTGTTTTGGATAAAATCATTATCTTTAGGGGTATTCTTTAAATTTTGTAAATCGATGTTAGGTTAAGAAAAAAACTGGCTTTCAATTAGATGGCTTTCGTGGAGTTCAGTATTTTTGTGATTTTACGTTTTTCAAACAAGCTTTATTGAGTTCAATAACTCATAAACGTAATTGCCTATTTTTGACATTTTACTTATAATGTTAGTTTTGTTCTCATATCGTTGTCAATATAATGGCATTGTATGAAACTGTCATGAGAGTTTAAGATAGCTAGAAAACCAGGTTAACTTCACCATGTTCTACATTAAAAAAACCGCCTGTATGAATTCAGGAATATATATATATGACAGTTGTTATCCATGCGTTGGTGTGTTAAGGCTTTTGAATTTGCAATTTCATTTGAACTTTCCGTTTTGAATTTTCCTCGGAGTTCGGTATTTTTGGTATTCAATTTTTGGTACTTTATGGAACTTTTGATGTTCAATGTTCTTTAACTTAGTTTTTTAATTTGACATTTCATCTTTTTTGATGTGAGGGCCGTAGAATCATTGTTACCATGCTAAAACACACGTGTGAAGTACAAAACTATGAGACCGATATCTTAGACCATGTAATGTTTGAATAATAAGCTTTCATACATGAGTATAATGAACTTTTTACCGAAATGTTTGGTTTCAGGCGCATCTGATCATGGATATTCATTAAATAAGCCGAGAGTGCAATTAAATTGGTGTTGTACATTCATATTAAATACTTACATGTTTTTTCATAGTTTGAACCTACTATTTGTCCTTACTTACTTGATGTTTGTAATATTTGTAGTTTTTAGAACATACGTACAATAGGGTCAAATGAAGTAAGAGAAAACAGAGTTACAATTTCAAAATCATTTGTTTATTTAAAAAAAGACATCTCTTGCACAAATACTCATGCTCTCTTGCAACACTTTTCATTGTATCTCTTCGTCATTGTACAGTTTTTTAACATGTTTATCTAAATTTGGCATGTTCACTATTCCTGTTAAACCTGGGAGAGTGGCCGAATATCAGTAAGACACATTGTTTCACTGTTAAAAGTACAGTTCAACTTAACTTATATTTATTTGATTATGAATTCTAAACTGTTCAGAAGAACTGGGTACTTTCGGTGAAGATTGTTGTCGAAACTGCTATAAAGAGCCACAGTTTACAATAAATTCGGTTAGTTACTAATTCGATGTTGTTCAGTTTAAGTTCAAGGAAGTGAAAATGAAGGTAATAAATTTTGAACGTCATCCTATACCATGTCATCGTTATTTCTATAAAAAGACATTAGTTTCATAAAATTTGAAGATTATTAAGGAAAATGCTGTATACAACAGCGATTTATACTCTTTGTTACCAAAAAAAAATTCTAGGAAATCTCGATAATGAGCAAATATTTCAGAGCTTGAAAGGAAATATCTTAATAACATCTTTCACGAATAGGACAAGTAAGCAATTTAATGAATATACGCTCATTTAAATTGCAGTTTGAATTCATCACTATGACTTTACAACGATTTTTTTTCTGTTTTGAGACTGTAATAATGGGTTATTTTATGTCTACATCGTGATACAACATTTCTTCATTCATCTTTTTAGACAGAATTACACTTATTTGATATAATGACATAGTCTAGCATAATAGCAGTTCGAATAATAAAACTAAAAGAAACCAGGATATTTACATTTAATTCGAAAGAAGATATTTCTTATGTATCACACATTTATGTAACTTAGAGGTTGAAAGTATAAATGTCCAATGATGGCTTAAAAGTGCAATGTATATGTTTTATAGTTTGATGATTCTTCGTATACTAGTTCAAATTTATCAGAACGTCTAAATCCTTTATGAAATCTATAATTTGATAAAAACTCAAAAAAAGAGGCTGAAAATGGTAGAAAACAAACGGACAACACCATGGCAAACAAAAAAAAACGAAAACGAAGAAATAAAAATAAAAGTTATATAAATTAAGTCAGAACCGAATCACCGTTTACAGATGATAAAACGTTTAGCTTCGGAAAATTGTCAAATGGTTAACGCATTTTTCCGCATAGAATTTGAAATATTTGATCAGTTTTCAACACTTTATAAACTGAAGACTGCACCAGAAAAAGTAGCCCCCCCCCCCCCCCAAATAAAATAGGAGGTCAAGAATTATTAACGATCATTAACCACCAGAATACCTAAAAAGCAATATTTCATTTTTAACTTTCTATTCGTTTATAAACAATAAATCTATATGTTTTAAATCTTATGAGTACATTAAAAAGCCACATCATATTCAGTGAAAAAAGAAGTAATTTTGAATGGAAGTCCAATTTTTAACCTAAAATGTTGAATATTGTCAATACAACTTAAAAAAACCAAAAATTAATAAGTCCTAAAATGGTTAAACAACACATATGACTGTAACAGTTATCTCGCCTTCGACGCTTTCCTTCGAAGAAGATGTCTGTACATGTGTTGTTTATACTCATCTCAAAATTTTTCTGCTACAAAGCAAGCTCAAACAGAGTGTCCTTGTGTTGATTTCTATGTTTTAAAACAGGTTTGGACATTTTGGAAGTAGTTTTTTCCTCACAAGACCCTTGAATTTACTATTATTACTTGTGTTGGTTGTTCTGAATCTTTATTTCAACAAATGATCCGTTTCCATAGTAGTCACCACTGAATCAATTTGACAGTTCATGAATTAGTTATTCCTCTTAATCTTTCAAATAGAAAAAGATCTTTACAAAGCTTTGATACAAGTGTTCTTGGTGTATGATTCAAGATTTAAATGAGTCAGGAATAGAAGCAATGCTGCTAAAATAGGTATTTAAGATTAGTAAGCATATTTCCAATGTTTGGTGGTGATACCAAATTATTCAGCAGCTATTCTATCATTCAGACTATGAACAACAACTTAATCTTAACTGAAACTTCATCCTAAAATTTGAAATTTTTGGAGGTACAGTTAAATTTTCATAAATCCATGGCACTGTTGGTAAAATCTAAAATGATTTCCCCATGATTGTTTCTTATAAAGTTTTCTTGAGTTTTTCTTGGATGAAGAGTTGTCTCATTGGCACTCATACCGCATCTTCTTATATATTTCTATATAAAGCTTGTATATAGCTTCACGTAGCCTAATATTCATGAGGGGTGTAACTTTCGATTTATGGGTATATATGGATATTGAAAAATATGGGTCATAATTTTGCGCGATTTCATACATATATGACACTACTTTTCAATTTGTTAATGACATTCTATATTTATATCCATTTTTCTTACATAATTTTATATAGATTTGGGGTATGTTCTACATATGCTACACAAATAAGTTATAGGAAATCGTATATAAATGGCCAATTGTGGTATTTGAATCAATCAAGGACTTTATACTAACATAAATATAAAATCCCTGAATCTATCATTTAATGTTGACAAGTTAAAGTCATTTCCTTTTTTTATATATCTACATGTAAACTTAGGTACCAAATATATAGTGATAATAGCAATCAACAACAAAAAGTAAAGTAAGTACAACTGAAGAACACTGTTTTGCAGAGGCGAGAGTCCCCTGAGACAAAAGTCACGATGTTCTTAGTTCAGAAAATCACTAGGTTAATGAAAGTCGAAAAATCAGTGTCGGAGTAAAGAAGGTCGGAAGATTGAAGTTCCAAGTTCCAAGTATAATGTTGATTATTCCAAGATAAATGTGGAGATTAAAGTTGGAAACTCTTAGATTAAAGTTGGAAATTTCAAGATTAATGTTAATACATCCAAGATAATGTTAATACATCCTAGATTAATGTTAATACATCCAAGATTAATGTTAATACATCTAAGATTAAACTTGATTATTTTAAGATAAATCTTTATAATTCCAAAATTAATGTTGATAATTCAAAGATTAAACTTGTTAATTCAAAGACAAATGTTGATAATTCCAAGATTAAAATTGATAATTCCAAGATCAATATTGATAATTTCTAGATTGAAGTTAAAAATTCTAAGATTAAAGTTTGAAATTCCAATTTTAAAATTGATAAATCTAAGATTAAAGTCGACAATTTAAATACGCTTCCATAAGTCTCAATGTTCATAAATAATCTGTGAATATTTTCATTTCTTATTTACATATAATTTATTTCCGTTGATTTTAATAATACAACAGCAAATATATACATGATTTAAAACGTTTGCTGTCTCGACAAAACGTGCAGGTTTTGATTAAATCTAATATTATTTACTAAGTACATGTATATGGAGTGGTCGATCGAAGACCTTTAAATATATCAATTTGTCAAGGTATTTCATAATACCGTTCAGTGAAGTATATATAGTAGATTTTAAACATTCATTCGATGGCTGGCGTAGTCAAGTGGATATTTCGTTATTAACAAAGAGGGTGTAGAATTCCTCAAATTGTACCACTGACGCAGTCCAGGCTTTTTAAAATATCAAATTCGGCAAATTGACAAACATACTACAACATAAGCATGTTTTCACCATTATTTTAATACTGTAGACACTACGTGATCAATGTATGATCTTTTGACGATTTTATAGAATCAAATGTATAACTTTCATTGTGTAGTTATTATTTTTATTATTTTTTTTTTTTCAGTGTACCGAACCAGTATTTTCTCCAACATTCTTCCAAACAAAGCAAATACTTCGAACTCAGTTGTAATATCAGATTCGGGAGTGATTTTCGTGAAATTTCTATATATAATTACAGGATAAATGATTGACTGGCTATAATTGTTGGATTAAATCGTTATAAACAGTAGAAAATTATGATAAAAATCAAGCCAATAGAAAATTTAAAAAAATTTATTAATATCTAAAATTAATATTGGTGAAAAAAAGTTCTTTAGTATCACAGAGATTGTCAGTCGAGTAGAGACTTCATATATTTAAAGAGTAAAATCACAAAAATACTGAAATCCGAGGAAAATTCAAAACGGAAAGTCCCTTAGGCTATATCAAATGGCAAAATTAAAGGCTCAAACACATCAAACGAATGGATAATAACTGTCATATACCTGATTTGGTACAGGAATTTTCTTATGTAACAAATGGTGCATTGAACCTGGTTTTATAGCTAGCTAAACCTCTCACTTGTATGACAGTCGCACATCAAATTCCATAAAATTGACGCATAATAAACAGGCATTATAGGTAAAAATGTCAAAAATATAGGTACAACAGTTAACATTGTGTTGTAATCTTTATCACTATGAAAACGAACCTCTGTTCAATCACTGGGAAAATTTTGCGGGGTTTCGACCCTTCATTTTTTAATGACAGCGTCACGTCAAATTCGTCTTTTGCATATTATTACTACAATGATAGGGTTGGTTTTTTTTTTAAATTGATTGAAAATATTTTTAAAAAATGTCCCCCATTTTTACATCTGTTGAATTAAGTGTGCCACATGTGGAGCAGGATCTGCTTACCCTTCCGGAACCCGAGATCATCCCTAGTTTTTGGTGGGGTTCGTGTTGTTTATTCTTTAGTTTTCTATGTTGTGTCGTGTGTACTATTGTTTTTCTGTTTGTCTTTTTTCATTTTTAGCCATGAAGTTGTCAGTTTGTTTTAGATTTATGAGTTTGACTGTCCCTTAGGTATCTTTCGTCCCTCTTTGATCTTAATTATTGTGATTTAGAAATAAGGATATCATTACCCTATTCAAACGGAGTTGTGTAATAGTCTGCAAAGTCATCATACATCAAATTTTTGTAAATTTGAAAGTATTCTTAAAGATTTGATATCGTAAACGCAAATTCTGCAGTACTGATAATTTCGAAAGGTCCAGTTGAAAATAAAGAGTAGACTTCTAGTTCCATTGGTCAGTACATTTTACTATGTTTTCACTTAGACAGTTTTATTAGGGAGATATTTTTTTTTTATTAAACCACACTTTATTTGAATATAGGGCCAGCAAATTTACACTCCAACTGGACCCATTGGACCTACTTTTAAATTTTCTTAAGTCGAATACACATTGGTAACCCTTTTTTTTTACAATCTCATAGCTTTATCAAAGGAAAATTTAAGAAAGCTGTGTTTTAAATTATTTTAGTACCGAAGCCCTATACTGTGAGCTGGAGATATTATCAGGAACGTGTAATCTGTCCATCAGCAGCTGTTACGATCGACCCAGTACTAATATTGAAAATCTATACTATTAAACGAGAAGACCTTATTTTGGGTGTCGCTTCTCTTCTTTCCACGATTAATTAATCACCATGTCTCTGTGTTCTATAGGTAACATGCATAGTCGAATTTGTCATCCATTCTTATGATTATTCAGGTTAAGTTATTTTTTGAGAAAAACGACAAAAAAGGAGTCCGGATATTGATTCCGTCATCAGACTGACTTTAAGTCCTAGATAAGACTTCCGGTTTACAACAACTAATCGTATGATAGATAACAAAAATCGAAAAATAAATAAGCCAATCAGAGAGTTCTCCATATCATGGTGTTTATATCGCAAGAACCACAACTATTATACCTCCTCAGAGAGGACAATTATTTTATGCGTTTTATCTACATGTAAACTACGATATGCTACTTTAATATATAGATCCTCTCTGTATTCTGTCTACTGTTTTCTTTGAAATTTTTTAATATATAAGGGGTCATACCAGTTGCATATATATTAAAATAAGTAAAACATGTGGAAACAATAATGTACGTGTCTATAGTACACAGATGCCACCTCGGCACTATATTTACTAAGTTTCGAGTTGATTGGACTTCAACTTCATCAAAAAGTACCTCGACTAAAAACTGTAACCTGAAGCGGGAGAGACGGACGGACGTCACGAACGAACGAACTAACGCACGGATGTATAGACTAGAAAACATATTGCACATAAATGGGTCATAAAAATTTATTGTTGAAAGTGAAAGTAGTGATTTTTCAACAATGAAAGTAGGGTAGAGACTTGAGGGAGGCAGGACCTTTTTCGGGACTTCGAGATCTGGTGTTTATAAGCTCGGGATCTGTGGATTGCTCAATACGGGATCCGGGAATATATTTTTCGATTTCGGTATTTCGGGATATTAATTTCTTTAAATTCTGCATCTTGGGATTTCATGTTTTTAAGACCGGGATTTCGGGATCAGGACCCCTCCGACCCCCCCTCAAATTAGCCTTAGTCGGTCTTAGTCATTTATACAAGATTCATATCCTACCATTGGCATGTTAATAAGGCTCTCAGAAGAAAAAGCACTGATGAATCCGATCGTGCTAGAAGCATATTTTATTAGACTAATAACGGTCGATATATAATTAGTTATATTTATTTCATGTTTGAAGCGGTGCAAATTTTTAATTTAATTTGACTTTTACCAAAAGATGCATTGTAGCAAAGGAGAATAATAATTGTGGTCTGAGGCCAGAAACACGAAAATCATTGAATTTAACAGAAAGGAAACAAATATCGAACTTTGGAAAAAGGGAGAGGGCTTTTGATACCTTTTCTGAAATTCTCCATGATACATAATTATCTTTTACAAACATCTTCCTACAACAGTTTACAAGCTGTATATGCCCGCGATTTCGCGGGTGTGTTCTAGTAACACTTTATAAATGTTTTGCTTCTGATGCGCTTTTTTCGATTCAAATTCACCAGAAACACTCACACTCATAAGTTAAAAAAATAAGGATAAATTAATGTTTGACTTGAAGAGCCATATGGCCAAACAGGATATAAATCCACCTCGTGTCATGTTAACTTTGTCAGAGTGCGTTGGTACCTTTACTTAACAATCAATAATTTTGACTTGGTTATGGCATTATATAAATTTTGCATTTCATCCCTATATATAGTTTTACTACAGCATAGGGTGGATGAATTACACCTTATATTTCTCCCAAATTATGTTGGTCGTTTAACTTTATTGAATGTTGATAAACATCGATCTTACTGCAAGGAAAATGAGTTTATACTTTCTAGTTAAAACATCAAACCGACGAAGTTTGTATAAAACAATATTCATAATTAGTTTATTATACCTACTAATTCCACAAGAATTCCACGACATAAGAATTCGAATATTCGTATCTCATTAACAATTCAGTACAACTTGACGAAACAAATAACCAAACTGTACATTATTCAGTAAAAGAATAGTATCATATTTATAGCAGAATTTTGTTTGGAATTAATATGAATATGTCAAGGGAAAATTCTTTGAAAAGCTTTTAAGCAACGCAAGTTATGCATTTTCTGTTCTTTAGTAGGGTTGTTGAGTCTTTTACAAATCTCACAATTTCCATTCTCAATGTGATGTTTAATTCACAATGACCCATGCGATTTCCATGATTTGTTTTATCCTGTGAAAATATTAGTTTGTTACATTTTCATTTGGAAACATGCTAAATATAATCAACTATAGGCTATTATGTTGTTTAACACTTGCAAAAATGAAATTTAAAAAAAAGACTAGATAGCGTCGGTGGAAGACTGCGGCTTGAACCGCAAGATTTCTCAAGTGACGAAATGGTTTTTCAACGAAGTATCCACGTGACCAAGCCAGCCATGTATTTATGATCACTATTTATATATAAGTACCTAACCGATATTGATTGTGAAATACAGTTAAACGTTATTGTTGATTTAACACACAATCCTTTCAAATTGATATTCTAATAGAATACAAGTAAAATGTGTCAGTGACGTATGTATGAATATTCGTTTTTTGTATTAAGCTTTATATTATTAACTTCCTCGTTGTGCAATGTTTTGTACATAATTAAATATACTATAAATAAACTCATCATAGATACCAGGCTCAACAATTTGTACGCCAGACGCACGTTTTGCCTACACTCACTGGTGACGCTCGAATTAATTATAAAAAAGGATAAATAAAGCACGAAATTGAAGAACGTTAAAAAGAACAAACATGCCATGTCCACTTTAAATATGCTTGGTTGAGCGTATAAAGTTTTATTGAACAAAGGAATATTCACATATATTGTTATAGCCTATTGACAGTAATACGTACATCTATGAAATACAAACCCTACACAGAATTGTGATGAATTTACAAAATAAAAGGATCTGAAATGAGCTATTCTATATCAAATACAAACTCAAAAACACCTAGGAAAGTTCACATGCAAACAAAAATATCCATTTATAAAACTTTGCCGAATTTACTCAACAAAAGATTAATAATTTTAACCAATGGACATGTAGTCTCGAGCATATTACACGTACATTTATATGAGGATAAAAAGTTACGAGATATCTCAAAATAATTCTCAAAATCTAATGTAACGGTACCCCAATTGCACTGAACAAAAAAAGCTGAGGAAATCTTCCAAGTTTTATTTGAGACTAAACAATTTGTATTTGCATAAGTAAATATATTTCAATATGAACAAATCGTTTACAGTATATATCTCAACAGATAAATTATTTACTGTAAAAGTAAAATCGACGGAATCGACGTAAAAGGTTCACAAAGAGTCATCTTTTAAAAATGAGAAAAAAAATATTACAAGCATCCATTTCTTAAAAAAAAGAATGGTTAGCATGTCAAATTGTTCTAAATATTTGAAGAAATAGAACAAAATATCTGATATCAGATTTTCAAGGATGTGAATTTAAGCATGAATGAAATATCAATCATGGAGAATTGAGAATATAGTCGATTAGAACCTTTTTAATGTTTTGATATCTTTTATTTTAAGTTCGTGCATGCTTATTCCATTTCAAATACTAGCACACAATGTAAAAAGATGTAAAATGTTGTTTTCTGTGTATATTTAAAAATAGTGTTTTTAAAATTAAAGCTCAATACGGTAACGTTTTAATTTATTTCACAAATACATTCAGTGTATATGTACAGGATACGCAAAAGATATAAATAAAGGTTATTGGTACTAAACGGAACGGAACGGAAGATAGGTCTCTATAGGGGTGATGCAAAATTTCAAAAAATCTTTAAAACAATTAGCTTTAAATTTTTCTGTTTACGTTTTTCTATATACAAATTACAAAAATACCGAACTCCGTGGACAATTCAAAACAGAAAGTCCGTAATCATAAGGTAAAATCAAAAGCTGAAACATCAAACGAATGATTAACAACTGTCATATTTCCTGAGTTGTACAGGAAATTTCTGATGTAGTAAATGGTGGATACACCTGGTTTTATAGCTAGCTAAACTTATCATTTGTATGACAGTCGTATACAATTCCCTCATATAGACAATAATATATAACGTCGGGAAATATCCTGTAGATGTACATTCTTGTCCTGATAAATTATTATCATGAATTTGACGCATTGGCAGAGAACAAATCATTGTGATATCTAAGAAACATTGATTCTGATTTTAACTTTTTAAATAAGTTATTTCGTTCCGTTCTGCTACACAAAGTACCAGGAATTGGTATTTAATGGAATGGAACGGAAATTACAACATTTTCTTAAAAGTACTCATTCAAGGACAGCACCAAGAGAATCATTCAAACTCAAGTCGAAAACACTGATAATGTCACAAGAAAATGAAAAAAAACATTTAAAACATAAACACTTGTATACAAAAACACAACATCCACAACCAAAGAAGGTGCAACACAAACCCCAACAAAAACCGTGATCTCAGGTGCTCCGAAACGGTAAGCAGACACTGCTCCATATGTGAATTTTAAAATCTTTATATCTATGACTGTCTTGGAAGAGTTGCTTCTTTGGTCATTTAATCTAAAGGGTTTTGAGCTTTGATGATATTGAAATACAATCACATTCTAAGACTTTATACAAGCCCGTGTACTTCTTACACAATCTAGTCATTTTAGAGAAACACTACCATGTCTATCCTAGCTCATATTATATTCAACTTACATCTATACACCTGGAAAAAAGTATTGCAACACTTCCATTGAAAACAGTGTACAATCACATGATTGTATAATGGTTATAATTTGAGTTCTGCTGAATATTTTTGATCTGTTAATGGTTTAAAATTTAATTTGTTTTATTAACTTACATTTCAGACAAAATTGAGACCAGAGAAACGCATCATTAGAGCTGTACTGAAAAAGTTATTCCAGCTTTGTCTTGAATGTCTTCTATACCGACATTTTATAAAAAGTCATTTGTACAGCTAACAAAACATTTGATATAGAAAATGTGTGTTAAACTAGTCATTTCAAACAGTTTTGTATGAGTTAATGCATAACAAAATCTGTGTTTATTGCAGAGCTAGTGTTTTGTAAAGATGAGGCCTGCAAAATTTGCATTTTTAGCTCACCTGGCCTAAAAAGCCAAGTGAGCTTTTTTCATCAATTGGAGTCCGTCGTCCGTCGTTGTCGTCGTCGTCCGTCGTCGTTAACTTTTACAAAATTCTTCTTCTTTGAAACTACTGGGCCAAATTTAATCAAACTTAGCCACAATCATCATTGGGGTATCTAGTTTAAAAAATATGTGGCGTGACCCGCCCAACCAATCAAGATGGCCGCCATGGCTAAAAATAGGGTGTAGAATGTAGATTTTGGCTTATAACTCTGAAACCGAAGCATTTAAAGCAAATCTGACATGCGGTTAATTTGTTTATCAAGTCAAAATCTAGCTGCCCTGAAATTTTTCAGACAAATTGGACAATCGGTTGTTGGTTTGCTGTCCCTGTTTTTGGTTAATATCTTGAATATTATTATAGATTGAGATAAACTGTAAACAGCAATAATGATCAGCAAAGTAAGATCTACAAATAAGTCAAACATGACCAAAATGGTCAGTTGACTTCTGAAGGAGTTATTGCCCTTTATAGTAATTTTTTACCAATTTTTCGTAAATTTTTGTAATCTTTTACAAAAATCTTCTCCTCTTAAACTACTTGACCAAATTTAACCATACTTGGCCACAATCATCATTGTCGTATCTAGTTTAAAAAAAATGTGTGACGTGACCCGGCCAACCAACCAAGATGGCCACCATAGCTAAAAATAGAACATAGGGGGTAAAATGTAGATTGTGGCTTATAATTCTGAAACCGAAGCATTTAGAGCAAATCTGACAAGATGTTGAATTGTTCATGAAGTTATGATCTATCTGACCTGAAATTTTCAGACGAATCAGACAATCAGTTGTTGGGTTGCTGCTCCTGAATTGGTAATTTTTAAAGAGATTTTGCCGTCTTTGGTTATTATCTTGAATATTATTGTAGATAGAGATAAACTGTAAACAGCAATAATGTTCATCAAAGTAAGATCTACAAATAAATCAACATGACAAAAATGGTCAGTTGACCCCTTAAGGAGTTACAGACCTGTACAATAAATTTTTAACAATTTTCATAAATTTTGTAAATTTTTGTAAATTTTTAACAAAATATTTTCCTCTGTAACTAATGGGCCAAGTTCGTTAAAGATGAAGATATTTGTAAGTAGCAAGAATTTTCAGTAAAGTAAGATCTACAAACACATCACCATCACCAAAACACAATTTTGTCATTAATCCATCTGTGTCTTTTGTTGAATATGCATATAGACCAAGGTGAGCGACACAGCCTCTAGTTTATGAAAAGCGCGAAAAACTATTTCCGTGCAGCTGTTATGTCCTATTTATGTAGAATTAATATTTGATAAAAATTAAGTTAATACCATGCATTTAATTTTAAAACATAAACGGATTAAAAGTATTTGATAAAATCCAAATTATACACATTCTACAATCCTGTCACTTTATATTTCGCAGTGGTGTCTTGCCATGGCTTTGATTGGACTTGTTTGTTTGTCCCTAATATTTCATTAACTGTGCATTTGCAATCAGATATCGCCCAATCAAATTTATTCTTTCATAGTGTATTAATTTACGTTTTTTGATTGAGTTAGGCCTTCCAATTGACATTTTATCGTGTGTTTTTCTATGTTGTGATGTTATGCTATTGTTTCAGAAAAAGGGTGAAGGTTTTGATCCATTAAAACGTTTAATCCCGCTGCAAATGTTTGCACCTGTCCTAAGTCAGGAATCTGATGTACAGTAGTTGTCGTTTGTTTATGTAATTTATACGTGTTTCTCGTTTCCCGTTTTTTTTATATAGATTAGACCGTTGGTTTTTCCGTTTGAATGGTTTTACACTAGGGGCCCTTTATAGCTTGTTGTTCGGTGTGAGCCAAGGCTCCGTGTTGAAGGCCGTACATTGACCTAAACTGGTTTACTTTTATAAATTGTTATTTGGATGGAGAGTTGTCTCATTGGCACTCACACCACATCTTCCTATATCTAAGTGTTGCAATACTTTTTTCCAGGTGTATATGATTAATTTACTAATAGTTTCTTATAATTGTTCAAATAAGAGGTAAAAAGACTCGTTTCTGATGGTCGGAAAATAAATGAATTTAAAACAAAAAATGTACTTATTCTTTACGTTATAGTGATGCATTAACGTTCATAACAACATGGAAAAAAGACGAATTATAGTATGACACACGCTTACGCTATTTCTATAATCATTCAATTATCTATTATGAGACAAATTTAGAGAAAGGCGAAAGATATCAAAGTGATATTCAAACGAGATTCAACCTCATAAACTGTCTAGGAAAAATCCAAAAAGTCTTAAAAAGGATGACAAAAAGACTGGACTGGACTGCGTCGATGGAAACTGCGGAATTCACCGCTTAAATTTCCGAGGTCTGTTAAAGCTGTTAACTTTATGAGTCTCTGAAAATGTTAAAGTTTCGAAGTATCCACATGACTAAGCCAGCCATTTACGTATTTCATATTTTTAAGTATATATACCTTTAAATGTAAAACTAAATATTTTACTTCCTGTTTAGATCGAGGCCTTCATAGGTAATACACCTGTACCGAGTGTACATATTTGAACATGTATCAGCTTTAATTGATGGTAGCATCCTTCAGTAGTAAAGCATCTTTCAAATATCTAATTGCCCTGTAGTTGAAGTATAAAAAAAAACATCTGTAGCGGTCAATTCGTACTTCCACGTTTTCACGTGTGGTTTTTAATAGATTCAGGAAACACATGATGACTGATCAAAAGTTTCTCATAAAACAAAAAACGGTCATAAAATTTAAGCATATAAATATCATTGTAGATTTTATTTATAAACCTATTTTACCTGTAACTTATCTGTTCTTCGTGCATTATCTTCTTAGAAATTCGCACAGATTAAAACAGCATTGAACACAACCTCGAAAAAAACCAGGCAATCTTGATAAAGCTTCCTTGGTTGAACCCCTTCCATCCTGTTATATTTTTAGACCTGTACAAGTTTATATACCTAATTATTTCTCTCCATTGAACGGTTGTCGTAGTCGTGTGGATACTTCGTTAAATTAAAACATTTCGCAACCCCTGAAAACTAGGGTTTCGACCCTGCTGTTTCCACTGACGCTGTCCGACTCCCTTTTTTATATATTTTTATATATACTTAATACCGAATACAGCTAATTAAAATCATGAATGTCAAACAATTTATTTACAAATCATAGAAATGAAAGTCCATTCAAGTAAAACGCAATGCATCAATTATGAAGAGATTTTATAGTTCTAAGTAAACATAAACCATAAACAGTCACAACATATGCATGGTTTTTAAAAAAAAGAGCTACAAAATGTATAACGATACAATATATAAAATTGTAACCTGGATATTTCAGTCGTTACATGTACATAAGGTCATTTCATAACTATTTATGTTTTTCTGTGCATCTTTAATTCAAAACGGCAAATCCCTCATCAAATAGCACAAGCTAAAACATATTCCTGACTTGGTACACACATTTTCTTATGTAGAAAATGGTAAGTTATACATGGTTTTATGGCTCGCTAAACCTCCAACTTAATATATATAAATTTCATTATACAGACAACAAAGCATGATTAAAACAAATAAACACAGTACATGTAATTGGTAACCATGTCAAAACAGAAGCACAGCAGTCAACACTGTGTTATAATCATAATCACTATGAAAACAATAAATATGTCGACATAGAAAAATGAAATGGCGTATATAAATAGACAAAGCACATACGCAAAACATGAATGACAAGAATACAAGAAATGACCATAGCTCAATAACACAATACCGGGATACATAAATACCGAGCCATGCCAAAGGGATATTACCAACAATGGACTAGAATGTAAACGTCATCAAAAGAAATAAAATAACTGTATAACATTTCAGTAAGAGAGTACCTATAATCTATACTTGCGCGTTGTTCAGCATAAGTAAACACATTGTTTTTGATGGGGTTCGTGTTGTTTATTCTTTAGTTTTCTATGTTGTGTCGTGTGTACTATTGTTTTTCTGTTTGTCTTTTTCATTTTTATCCATGGCGTTGTCAGTTTGTTTTAGATTTATGAGTTTGACTGTCCCTTTGGTATCTTTCGTCCCTTTTTTATCAGATTTTCTCTTATTTCATCTTTTTTTTAATATGTGAGAGATTAAACTATTATTTAGATCATTTTTCATCTGTTTTGGGTTTAACATAATTTGCTTTTAAATATTCGGCCTTGGGCTTTCGGACTTCCTGATGAACGTAAATCCAGAGAAGCGCATCGGTCGCATCAAATTTATAACGTGTTGTTTTCTTTTGTAGATTTAAGGAGGTAGACCTAGGTTAAGGGAGATAACTCATAAAATCATCAGTATGTTTGTGTCAACCACTTTCATAAATATATTCTAAGCTTCTAGGTAACATAGATTATTTCCACTCTGTTTCAGGTAAATGCTTAAAAAACATTGATGAAACTTGACTTTTACAAATGCATTACTGATTTATTGAGTTATCTCCCTGAACCAAGGTCTACCCCCTTAATATTAGTATTTTAAATCAACCTGACTGCGAGTTGCAGTTGAAGGAATTTGCAATCGCTTGACATTTAAAATACATGAACTGACACATGTCATAGTGAAATCATATATCGGATATTGACGTTTAAATACTTTTGTTTTTGTCAATGTTATAATTCTAATTTGATTATACGTATTTCAGTGTTGTATTAGAACTTATATTTAATAAAGTAGTTTGCAGTTATGGCTATATTATAGATCATTGGATACATTCATATTGATAGATTTTCTTTTTGATATTGCATAATAGTAGGAATTCCTGTTTCCGTGTCGTAACACAGCATCCGACTACACTTCACTGTACTAAATTTCGGGATATAAACGTCACAGTTATTTCTGTTATTGAGGATTTGCTTCGATAAACACGATTGTCTTCTTTGTTATCTTAAACGAAATATTTGGTAAGCAAATCGGGTAAGTCTCTTATAAAAATTACATAAAACATGATGAACATGCAACAATTGTATGCGTCAGTTAACTTTGAATTTTATCCAGAAATATATATATTACATAAATTTTATACATTTTGAAAAAGATTTCCGTATTTAATCTAATTAAATTCATGTATATAATACAGCACACAACTTCAAGGCATCTAACTTGACCAGGCATCTTTCATTGTGCCTGTCTATATTTTTCTGGTTCTAATAATCACTATGTATCAAATTCATGCAATGTACTGCAGAAAGGGATATGACCCTAATAACTTATATGGAAAGAGAAAATAGAAAATACGGAAATTGTCCTACCACTTTTAAATTAACGATCGCGAAAATGGGTACGCGAATGTTTTTGTGTGGTGTCATAGCTGTACGCGAAGCAACCATACGTTTATATAGGAACACCTGCTTTCTTGGATTTAATTGTTTATATTTCGTAGCAATATACACAAACTGACACTCACACACACACTAATGTGTTTTCCACGGTCTAAGACATCATGTTTAAAATTGAAGAAAATTATTTGTTTGTCCTGTATGACAATTATTTCTATGAGTTAACAAAAAATCGAGAGTTATATGCATTGGCCAAACGAAGCTAGTACACGATATTTATTATGACAATTGTTGTGTATGAACATGTGCGTAGATATTCACATTTAGTCTTTTTATATGTTACAGTTACGGTAGTTCTTTTTATTGGAAAAGAGGGAAATTCAATATATGATACAAATGCATATAATAATTAAAATGTCAATTGTTCTTGAACAATTGAGAGGTCTTTCCTTTTCGAAATGTAAAGTAAATGTTCCGATAGGCGTAGAATGCATTGAAAAGCTCTCAAACACACATAAAACCGTTCAAAAATGACAAAACAACAAATTCGATAATTTGGACATGACCTTGACTTTTGACCTTGTAACCCTATGTGAAGGTCATTGGTCCACAATGTCATTGTAAAAGACCCCATGGGTCTAGGACTTTTCGTTCAAGAGTTAAAGCTAATTTTACCTTTTCAGAAACCGTTAACGGCGGTTATGCCCCTTAAGAATATGTCAAATCCTTTCGGTCAAAATGTAAAAAAGTTGTGCCTCAGTCACCTTAACATTTTTCACTGTTTACTATTTCTGTAAGATTAACCGCTTTTGAGATATCGACTAAAAAGTTGAAAGGTCAAAGGTCAAGGTCAACCTTAAAAACATTTAAAACACGCTAAAAATACTTAAAATAAGATCAAAAACACATAATTCGCTATCTGGGACATGACCTTGACCTTTGACCTTGTGACCTTTGTCAAGGTCATTAGTCCACAATGTCATTGCTGAAGACCCCATGGGTCTAGGACCTTTGGTTATATAGTAAAAGCTGATTTTCTCTTTTCACAAACCTAAATCAGGGGTTATGCCCCTTACAGAAAGGTCAAATCTTTTCGGTCAAAATGTAACAAAGTTGCGCCTTAATTACCCAAACATTTTCCACTATTCAAAACTTCTATAAGTATAATGGTTTCTGAGATTATTCCATAACAAGGTGTAAGGTCAAAGGTCAAGGTCAACATACACATTTGACCTTGAGATATTTTTCAAAGTCACATGAATTGATGATGAATGGTGAAGATCCTAGGTGTCTACGACTTACGGTTTCTGAGTTTTGGTGGCCAACCGACACCGGTTAATTTTCAGAGGGGCATAACCCTACCAATGAGTCGTTGAATCTTTTTGATCCAAATGTAACGAAGAACCGGGGTCTGGTCCTGAACAAATTTCACCCTTTGTTTTTTTTCTACCTATTACGGTTACGGTGTTGGAACGATAACAAGGTTTTTGGGTTTCGGAGGGATAACTCCGAACCGACAAAATATTTCGACTAACAGGGTGAGTTCCAGATAGGTATTCATGACACCGATACAAAGTGTGAACATGAAAGCGACACGTCTTACGGTTAACGCGGCTAAATTTGCCAAAGTTTGGCGGAAAAAGAATAATAATAATAATAATAATTAAACTGTCAATTGTTCTTGAACAATTGAGAGGTCTTTCCTTTTTTAATGTAAAATACATGTTCCAACAGACGTAGAATGTATTGAAAAGGTCAAGGTCAACCTTAAAAAGCTCGAAAACACACTAAAAATCCTTTAAATAAGGTTAAAAACACTAAATTCGCTATATGGGACATGACCTTGACCTTTGACCTTTTGACCTTTGTCAAGGTCATTGGTCCCCAATGCCATTACTGAAGACCCCAAGGGTCTAGGACCTTTGGTTATATAGTAAAAGCTGATTTTGTCTTTTCAAAAACCTAAAACAGGGGTTATGCCCCTTATAGAAAGGTCAAATCTCTTTGGTCATAATGTAACAAAGTTGCGCCATAATGACCCAAACATTTTCCACCATTTAAAACTTCTGTAAGTATAATGGTTTCTGAGATTATCCCATAACAAGGTGTTAGGTCAAAGGTCAAGGTCAACATACAAATTTGACCTTGAGGTATTTTTTAAAGATACATGAAATGATGATGATTGGTGAAGATCCTAGGTCTCTACGATTTACGGTTTCTGAGTTTTGGTGGCCAACCGACACCGGTTAATTTTCATAGGGGCATAACCCTACCAATGAGTCGTTGAATCTTTTCGATCCAAATGTAACGAAGAACCGGGGTCTGTTCCTGAACAAATTTCACCCTTCATTTTTTTTCTACCTATTACGGTTACGGTGTTGGAACGATAACAAGGTTTTTGGGTTTCGGAGGGATTACTCCGAACCGACAAAATATTTCGACTCACAGGGTGAGTTCCGGATAGGTATTCATGACACCGATACAAAGTGTGAACATGAAAGCGACACGTCTTACGGTTACGGAGGGAAATTTTGTCAAAGTTTGGCGGAACAAGAAGAATAATAATAATAATCAGAAGAAATACAGTAAGGTCTTTCCCTTTAGTAAAAGGAAAGACCTTAATTAAACTGTCAATTGTTCTTGAACAATTGAGAGGTCTTTCCTTTTGTAATGTAAAATACATGTTCTAATAGACGTAGAATGTATTGAAAAGCTTTAAAACACACTGAAAATCCTTTAAATAAGGTTAAAAACACTAAATTCGCTATATGGGACATGACCTTGACCTTTGACCTTTTGACCTTTGTCAAGGTCATTAGTCCTAAATATCATTGCCGAAGACCCCATGGGTCTAGGACCTTTTGTTATAAAGTAAAAGCTGATTTTGTCTTTCCAGAATCCTAAAACAGGTGTTATGCCCCTTAAAAAAATGTCAAATCTCTTCGGTCAAAATGTAACAAAGTTGCGCCTTTATGACCCAAACATTTTCCACTATTCAAAACTTCTGTAAGTATAATAGTTTCTGAGATTATCCCATAACAAGGTGGTAGGTCAAAGGTCAAGGTCAACATACAAATTTGACCTTGAGGTATTTTTCAAAGATACATGAATTGATGATGAAGGGTGAAGATCCTAGGTGTCTACGACTTACGGTTTCTGAGTTTTGGTGGTCAACCGACACCGGTTAATTTTCATAGGGGCATAACCCTACTAATGAGTCGTTGAATCTTTTCGATCCAAATGTAATGAAGAACCAGGGTCTGGTCCTGAACAAATTTCACCCTTTGTTTTTTTTCTACCTATTACGGTTACGGTGTTGGAACGATAACAAGGTTTTTTGGTTTCGGAGGGATTACTCCGAACCGACAAAATATTTCGACTAACAGGGTGAGTTCCAGATAGGTATTCATGACACCGATACAAAGTGTGAACATGAAAGCGACATGGTTTGCGGTTACGGAGGGAAATTTTGTCAAAGTTTGGCGGAACAAGAAGAATAATAATAATAATCAGAAGAAATACAGTAAGGTCTTTCCTTATAGATAAAGGAAAGACCTTAATAATAATAAACAGAAGAAATACAGTAAGGTCTTTCCCTTTTGTAAAAGGAAAGACCTTAATTACTAGCACTTGACATGCGAAAACATAAATAAGAGATGCACTTGAAGACTGATTTATCAAAACGCTTTCAAATTTTTAACAGGACAGAACATCTGGAAACTAAAAGATGCCTTTGCCAGCTTATATTTACCGTGTTTTGAGAGATGACGAAAATACAGCAGAAGGTCTTAAAGCCAGAAATCCTGAAGCCAACATAACTCCAAGTTCACACATTGCGGGCAAGAGGGTTTCTCAATATATTTCGACCACTGCAAATCTTGAAGCTGCGACGAGGTTTTTAGGTTTAGCAAAAGACCGAAGCAAGAAAAAGAGGATTATTCAGAAGACCTCAAGAATTGTCAAGATAAATGTTAAAAGGCTGAAGAATGTCAAAATTATTGATCTTTCAGATCCTGCTGTGTTGGATGAGCATATTCCAAAAGATCCAAAGAGGCCAAAATACAACAGTATGTTTCGTAACTGGGCAACACGATACGAAGAGGTGCTAATCGAAGGCCCTATACCGCCGGAATGTATCGAGACAATAGAAGATGAAGTGGCATCAGATAACTATGATCCATCAGACTATTCGGAAAACGAGGATTCGGTTTCTTCCTTGTCGGATGACATGTCGGCACTTAGCGTAAAAAAATAAACTTTCAGTACGTTTAACTTCCAATTATGATCTTCCTGCTATGGGAGAAACACATGTTTCGATTGCCTTGAACTTATTAAATAAATCTAGCTAAAAGGACACGGTCAAATATAATATATGATTTTGACTTGAAAGTGAGATAACAGATGTTTTGATTTTAAATCAGCTATAGTTTTATAGTGCTATTAAAAGTATTGTGATATATGAAAATTTCAAATGTCAATTGTTCTATGTTTTTATTTTTAAAATGCTTTTATATATCGTTTTTTTATTACTGTTAAATTTTAAAATTATATCTCATGTTTCAATTTTTCGTAGACAGTAGAATGATTTAGATACAGATGCACGAGAAAAAATGACAGCAAGGAGAAGTTAAAAGTTAAGTTTTATATTCTCTTCTGAAGTAAATCCTGACATTCCAGCTGGACATCACATGCAGACCTTCTCTCTGAATAATTAAAATAAACCAAGAAAATTTTGAAGAAATGTGTGTTTACGTTACATATACAGCTTCGGTTTCCATCGTGTAAAATCACTGTGCCATGCAAGATGTACCTCTAGCAAAAGAATGGATTCAGAAGCTAAATGCATATACATGTAGTATTCGTTGATTTAAGAGCTTGATACAAATAAAACAAGTTAACTGAAATATTTCATTTTAGATTCGACAATAAATAGAAAACATTAATAATGCCATCATATATA
Source organism: Mytilus edulis (assembly GCA_019925275.1). NCBI lineage: Eukaryota > Metazoa > Mollusca > Bivalvia > Mytilida > Mytilidae > Mytilus > Mytilus edulis. Next base: position 53,283,467 of record CM034353.1, read on the forward strand.
CATTTTGTACATGATTTATATCCGTACTTGCTATCATATATAACTATACTATCTTGTCTATAAATATCGGTGTTGCTATTGTGAACTATAATTTCAACGTGTGTTTTATGAAAACTGATATCACTCATTATTATAAGCGAGAGTTCTTTGTATCTAAAAAAATCAAGCATAAGCCAATTATAACATAGATAGATAGATAGATCTTTATTCTCATTAACTAAATAACATAGTTACAGAGATGATAATATATACAATACAACATATTTTGCATGTGTGAAATATACATAAATAAATGTAGTTTAACCAGGAGGACAGACTTTCACTGATATAAAGTTTGTAAATCTACACAATTTTTCTAGTAAGACAATATTGACTGTAGTGAATACATTTTTAAATTTAAGAATATTAACATTTGTACAACAATAGTGTGGTAAATATTTATATCGTTCTTTTTTGAAAAAAGGACAACACATTACATAATGGAATTCATCACCGATGTCAGCAGATTCACAAAGGTGGCATAGCCTCTCGGGTCTTTGAACATTTTGCCACCTCCCTGTCTCCACTGGCAAACGGTGATTGCCACATCTAAATTTACATAGTTTCAGTGCATTTTTTAACGATAAAACTGAAATATAATTTTCAAATTTAAGTTCTGTTTTGAATAATTTATAACATAAACCTTTTGATGATTGATTTACATTTGCAAACCATTCTTGTTTAAACTGATCTTTTAACTTTTGTTCAATACTTAATACAATCCATTTTTTTGAGATACAATCTTGATTTTGCCAAATGTTTGACATACCACAATTATCAAAAATACTTTTGATAAATAACAACCATTTGTTTTCAATTCCATACTTATTATAATTAATATATATCAACTTATATAACATTGACGAAATCTTGTTATCAAGTGTGTTATCAAGAAGGTTGCACCAAAATTTTATCATCCGTAATTTAACGTATAAAGAAATCGGATATCTTCCCAATTCCCCGTAAACCATAAAATTTGGAGTCGATCTTTTTAACCGTAAAACATGCTTACAAAAACTCAAATGTACTCTTTCTAAAATGTCAAGATTTTCGTATCCCCAGATTTCGGCCCCATATAAGAGTATAGGTAAAACAGCTTTGTCAAACATATCGAGCTGGCATTCTATAGATAGATGGTTTGATCTACACTTCTTAATAACACAATACATAGCTCTAGTAGCTTGATTTCTAAGATATTTTCTAGTTGCAAAAAAAGATGCAGTTCTAGAGAATATAACACCAAGGTATTTATAGTTTTTAACAATTTCTATCTCTTCGTTATTAATATAAAATTTCAAATTATTCTGTGGTTTACCTTTTGAAAATATCATTACCTTTGTCTTGTTAACATTAATTTTAAGTTTCCAGTTTTCACAATATTGAGAAAAACTATTTAAAAGTAATTGCAAATCTGTGCTTGACTCAGCGAGTAAAATCGAGTCGTCAGCATACAATAAGACAAATATCTTAAAATAAATATCCAGTTCATCTTCTATATCAGATGTAATTGAATGTATACCTTTTAAATCACTATTTTCTAAAAATTCATGAAGATCATTTAAGTATAAAGAAAATAATAAAGGAGAAAGATTTTCCCCTTGGCGGACCCCAATATCACTAACAAACATGTCAGATGCTTCATTATTATGTACAACTCTTGATTTTACATCTTTATACAAATTTTCTACAATTCTGAGAAATTTACCAGTTATCTTATTTAAAACAAGCTTATACAGAAGCGAGTTTCTTTGAACAAAGTCGAAGGCTTTTTCAAAGTCAACGAATGCACAATGTAATTTTTTTCGTTTGACACATAGCAACTAAAAGAGTGCATACAATGAAAAAATATGAGCGTTAGTAGAGTACCCCTGTCGGAAGCCTGCTTGATTTTCGTTCAAGATATTAAGTTCATCAACAAATTCCCCCAATCTATCATTAAGAATAGATGTAAAAATTTTGGTGTCTTCCTCCTATTCCCACTATTTAAAAATGCTATTCCTTCTATTCCCACTTGCAAATAACAATAGATGTTTTGATAAATAATTTGTTTTTATAACAATCAAGGTTAATTAGAATTTCACCTAAGGATTACCTGTATTTCTTTTAAAAGCATAACATAGACAAGACAAGACAAGACAATATTTTATTTGAGTCTCACCTCTTATAAAACATTTACATAATATTACAATTTCCAATATAAAACAAGAGCCACTCTAAAAAGAGTTATGAGAGACTATAAAAAAGGTATATACATTACATATATATATATACATACATAAAACATAAAACAAATTAAAAGTATACAGATGTTAAGAGTAACATAAAACAAATTAAAAGTATACAAATGTTAAGAATATAATAAACATTTTCTTTTAAGTAAAATATCATAGCAGATTTTGGCAGTATAAAAGTAGACATTTTCATCACTAAATAAAAATACAAATTTATCGTCATCTGACATACTATTAAAATCATGACAGAAAGAATTAGCATGACTAAACAACACAGCACGAAAATCTGCATATAGTGGACATTTCAAAATTACATGTTTCTCATCTTCAATGGTCTCATTACAACTAAAACATATTCTTTCATTAATAGGTAAGTTCTGATACCGGCCCGTTTCAATTTTTAGGGGCGCAACACCACAGCGAAATTTTGCAAAAGCACTTCTATATTTCCCTGCAATAGTTTTACAAATGTAATTTTCTACCTTAAATTCTGTTTTAAATAATTTATAAGTACGAAGTTTGGCATATTCATTCGAAACCAACTTATTATGCCATTCAGTTTTATATAAATCAATAGCTAAGCATTCTATATCCTTAATTACATTTTTAGTTAACAATATATCACAGTTACAATATGGTTCAAGATTATACTCTTTAAACTTGGTCATCACTCTGAAGCACCAGTTTTTAATTGGCTTATTTCCATACTTATATGACCACATAAATACTCTTTTGTTCAATCTATCATTGTCCATTTTACAAAACATATTTGGTACACTGTTTAGGTATAATACCTTGTTTATTTGTAATATGTTTCTTAAAAATAAAGAAAAATAATGATGAATATATTGGAGTTAGATTCTTTTTAATTTTTGAATTTGTACCTGAAAATAAAGAAAATTATGATAAATATATGGAGTTAGATTTATTTAAAAAAAAAATGAATTTGTACTTAAAAATAAAGAAAAAATATGATAAATAGATTGGAGTCAGATTTATTTTAAATTTTTAACTAGGAAGAACTAGTTAAACTCAGAACCGACGACTGGAACGACGACAAACAAGAACTTGTAGAGAACAAAAAAGTTTTGATATGAGAGAAAAAGGCTGTTTCTTCCACTACACGCAATGCATCTGGAGAAAAGCACAAGAAACAAGTCTTCAGCTTCCATACAAGAATGACGACAATATTCATCAACTAGTACGTCGTGCCGCTGTTCTTCCACTTATACCCTTTGCTGAGGTTGAAGATGTGTGGTTTAACACCCTAACAGACATAGATCAGATTGATACCAACATACAGTGATTGTCGAATGTTTGTGCTACAATGTATAATTTGAGTTATTGCTGTTGTATAAATTGTGTTACATTATGCTTGCTTGACTTTACAGTTGAATTTGTGTTATAAAAGTTAAAAATAATATACTAATATTTGTTTTAATTTCTTTCATATTTATTTTGTTTAAAAAAATCAGAATTCATACAGATGCAAAAATAACTTATTATCTGTTGTAATAAAAAAAAAACACTGGTCAATTAAGAGCTGTTTAAAAAATGTTTTGTACAGCATAATCCTTTGTTTGCACAAGTTTTCCTCCTATTCCCACATGAAATTTTACCTTTTCTTACCAGATTTATAAAAAGTGGGAATAGAGGGAATGAACCAAAATTTTACCAAGGCATGACAATAAAGTAATAGGCCTTTGTTCTTGAAAACTGGTATTATGTTTCCAATAAGCCAGGCCTCCGGCAGAAAACCCGTATCAAAAATAAGATTAAACAAATTAACATATACATCAATCATACTGTCAAGAGAATTTGCAACATATTCATTGATTATTTTATCTTCACCTGGCGATTTGTTATTTTTCGCCTTTTTGATAGCTTTAATAATTTCGTCATGGGTAATTACACCATTCAGTGTCTCATTTACAAGATTTGAGTTCAAATCATTCCTGATGACAAACTTGTCTTCAAATTTATTTTCATTCAATTCTTTAAAAAAATCAAATAAAGTTTCAATAGATATATTGCTTTTTTCTCTTTGTCTACCTTTGTTAAATAATTTCCAAAATTCCTTGGGATTTTTGGATTTTAATTTTTTCATATTATCACTTATTTCTCTATTATACTTCTTAATGTTTTCGTCCATTAGACTTTTATAATAATATTCACAGTGTCGTAATCGTTCTTTAAATAAATTTGATACATAATGTTTACATTCTTTGTGCCTTTCTCAGTTCTTTCTTTGCCCTTTTACAATCAAAATTATACCATTGTTTATTATGCTTTTTATTACAGTTCAGCATATTTCTATTAAAATTTTGTGTACCAAATGTTGCTTTTGCAGAATCGATTAAAATATCAGTAATATTTGTAACTGCAGTATTTATTACATATTTTGTTACATTTTCTTGATTACTATAAATAGATAATTCATCTATAACATTTCTTATTTTGTCTTTATCTATGTTACTTTTGAAATCATTTACTTGCTCAAATTTCCATTTTCCAATTTTATTTTCTTCTTGATAAGATAACTCTGTAGTGTGTAGTTCAAATGTGGGGTTCACTCTATTAAGAGATAGTTTCAAAGGTGAGTGAACATCAGAAAAAAGTTTCGAAAATTCAAGAATTTCAAAATTTGATATGCATCTTAAAAAGTGTGAAGTACAAATAATATAATCTATAACACTATTGTTTCTACTGGTAGGCCGACCAATAACATCTTGGCCAACTTTACCGTTTAAAATAAATACTTTGTTATTTTTGCAAAATTCAAGAAACTTTCTACCATAACAATTTACAACTTTGTCTGGATTATTTCTTGTTCTTGGTATATTTAAATCATCTAACATATATACATCAGTAAAGTCTGATTGATCAGTAAGGTTGTCAATTTCAAAATCATCTATATCATCTTCATCATAAAAATCGGGCAAATTTGCTGTGCGACTGTTAAAGTCTCCTACCAAAATAATATAATCAGATTTTTCAGAAAATCTCTGAAGTTCAATTTCTATCTCATTAAAAGCTTCTTCAGATGTATAATTTGTATTTACTGGTGGTATGTAAACTATACCAATAAAAACGTTTTCAGGTAAATGCAAGACTTTCTTATCAATAGTAAACCAATAAACAAATTTGCATTCAGTTTCAATAGGTTTAATATATTTTTCTAAATATTTCCGGTAACCCAATGCAATACCACCAGATCTATAGTTAGAAAGTTTGTGTCTATTTTTAAAACTAAAAACAAATTCATCACAATTAATTTCGTCGCAATCATCTAGTTTAGTTTCAGTCAGACAGATAATATCATGATTACACAATAGGGATTTAAATTCAGGATAAAGTAATCTATTTTTAATACCACATACGTTTAAACATAACAGGTTAATAATATTGTCAGTTTTATTTACAGTTAAATTCGATTCACAAAGGTGAAAGTCACATGTATCGGTTGACTGGTCACTTCGTACTGTATCTTTGCCTCCAGGGTTGTCCTAATGTCCTTTTTTGGAACGTCTCCCGTTGTTTTTTCCTTGGGTTAATTTGGGGCGAGCGCCTTCATCATCGTAGTTTCGTCTCGGTTGTTGTCTTGTCACTCCAGGGTTTTGATGATCAGTTTTCTCTGGTGGAAAAAATTCGACTCCATCTACGAAGAGGCGATCTCTCCTAAAGAATGCCTTTTTACTCTGTCTCCGTGCTTCTTGGAAGAATGGCCATAGCGTTTTTCGTCTGTCATTAATTTCTTTTGGAAACTGCTCACTAATGCCGAATCCAGTATCCCTAAACTCTCTTGCGGCTTTTCGAACAGTCTCGCGTTCTTTAAAGTTTCTGAATCTACAGACAATTGGCTTTGTTGCAAATTTAACTGAGCCATCTCTATTTCTCTCAACATATTCCTTCCCAAAACGATGAGCACGTTCGTATTCCGCGGGTCTGTTTAGTTTGAGTTGTTCGACCATAAAGTTTTCAATGATTTTTTCCGTTTGTTCCGTTTGTTCGTCTTTATCATGAAGCGGTATTCCAGTGAAAATCAGGTTCTCCCGCATTGATCTAGTTTGGAGATCTATGTGCCGATCATATAAGTCATCTAGATCTCGTTGTAGTCGGAAGATTGTGTTATTAGTGGCATCTTTTTCGGATCGAATTTCATCAAAAGCACTTTTAACCTCTTTAACATCGTTGTTATTATGTTCGAATTGTTCGTTCACAAAGTTCATGCTCTTTTCGACCTCATCGACTCTTTTGGTTACATTTTCGACGGTTTTCACTAAGGTTTGGACAGTTTTATCAAACGAAGTTAATTTTTTAGACAGTTCATCTATCATCGACATTTTGTTGAAAATTTCGTTAACTTTCTGGGTAAGCATATCAAGTTTATTATTTGCATCTATAGTAGGATTCATCATAGGTTGTAAGTTATGTGGGGTACTTGTGTAAAACCCGGCAGCTGGTAGTGTTGGCGAAAGTTGAGTGAAATTTGGATTTTGAATCGGATGCTGCGATAACGCATACTGTTGGAATTGTGATCTATTTTGTTGGATCATTGGGGAATCATAAACTGGAACGTTAAACGTGTCCATATTCGCTGTTTTAATTACATTACTAGCGGTTTTATTTTGACTTGCATTGTTTTTGTTTTCATTCGGCGTGTGAGTTGATTTCAGTGTCTTTTTATTTCGTTTCTCACCACTTACATTTTGACCACTCGTGTTTTTCCTTTTCTTTGAATTTTTGACTTTCTTTTTTGGACTCATATAGATATTTAACAGTTCCTTTCACATAAATCACTTAAATTGTTCAAGTTGAATTCCGTTTTTGTCCATCTTATTCCATTTTAAAATAAATTTTCAAGAGAGAAAGAAAAGTCGACATTTCTTTTTTCACACATGCGCAAGGTACAAAGTAACCTACGGAAGGACAGGTTAGAAATATCATGATACAGGTTAAATACAGCACGTAACAGAGTAGTAATCGAATTCGCGTTTCTTTACCGTCAGAATTACGTTATCGACAAACTTATTTCAGAAGTGACATAATTTAATTTTCTTCATCGACAAAATATTTCATGTCCAACGTGTAAGTTTTCATTGTTTAAGTCGAAGTTTTTTTTTAACACAGTAAAACATTTTTTATAATCAACCTCTGTCATTGGCATTTTCATTTTAACGGTAAATGATCAAATACGGGATCTCCGAAATTTCTATCATTTGTTACGAGGAAATCATTATTCAATCGAACATATGTCTTTGTTCATGACACATATTATGAAATATACAAAGGAGTTGAAATGATCAAATACTTTCGAACTGACGGAAACAAAAATACATAATCTAGAATGTGTGTTCTGTCATAAACAATGGCTTCGTCGTGCGAATCGACGAGATCATGTTACATGTAACTTATCTTAGCTGTAGAAACAGTTGGTGCGACCTCGGTAAATAATATAAGCGATAAATATTCATGACTACAATGATAATGAATTTATTGGAGTCACATCCACTGTTTCTACTGTAAACATGAACTCGTCGGTTAGTGCAATGAAGACACTTTTAAAGATTGAGATTGTTGGTTTATTCTTTACACCTTCGAGGTATTAAAATTATTTAAGTGTTTATTTAAAGTTAAATTTATTTTCAAATCTCTTCTGTTTAAAATTTTCGAAACTTCCGTTTAAGATTTCTGTGGTAAACTATCTATTCTATAGTTAGGACCATTTTATAATAAATACCCTTTTGTACAAGAATACTTTCTTTATAGAAGTATAGATCTGCAGGTTATAGATTTTTTTTTTATAACTTTCATTATTGTGACGACGCGCTATGAAATTCAGATTAATTTATAAATGAAGTTGTATATAAATTTTTGGTCATAAACACAAATCTTTTAAACAGTTCGACGAGTGCGTCAATGTTACAGTAGTCTGTTTACTGTAAGTTACTAAGCTTGGCCCGATTCATCTGTCATTTATGGAAACTAATTCACCACTTTCTGAGACATTCATTTTTATTTCACCATCAGACATGGAGCTACATTTGTAACTAAAAGGAAAACTCTCAAATTAAAGAAATCAACATTCAAAATTTAGAACTTCATGAACATGTACAGGAAGCTGAATTATTGCACATCTATGTACTACTTAAAATTGTACTTCGGACTGTTGCGTCCTTAAAATGTTCTGACCGTCCTAAGATTTAATGTACGGAAATGTTTCGGTAAATTAAATTCAAATTGAATGTTTATGACACACAAAAAGAGAAATCAGAATCACTTGATGACCAAACGTATTTACACGTTGGGGCGATTTAGAGCTTTTCAGAAGGAGTGAGATTCCACGCTTGTTTAAAGCCTTGTGGAGACCTCTAGATTTTTAAATTCCCTCCATTTTTCTCATGGATGGAGTGTGGTTGTTGTATGATCCCTCAAAATGACAGCAAGCGCAGTTTTCCGGACGATTTTCATTTGTACACTGCTAAAAACTGTCAGGTCCTGGCCATGGTATATTTTGGAGAATTTTTTTTTTACTGATTTTTACTAAAAAAAATATTCTCTGTGTGTGCCATTGCAAGAAATAGTTTTGCTCGTTATTTTGTCATATTAAAAACAAATTCTCAACAAAATTTTCCCGTTTAAATTGTACTAGAAAAAAGTTTGGCATGTGAAACGGACGAAGACATATTCTAACAGAAGTACAAATACCAGTCCTCCCTTTTGTGTATACATGAGAAAACATTTCAAAGTTATTGATTGAATTCAAATCCATCACACATACGGTACACATTGTAGTCCGAAAAAATAAAGGACTTCATTCCTATCAAACACCTTTTAAATTGTTTACCAGTATATTTCTTTTAGTTTTGGGTAAAATTGTAAAGGAAATAATACTATCAAGACGTCCTTCCATAAATCTTTTTTTTTTCTGTTTTGACTTTGAAGAAAATTAATGACTACTTTTCGCCCAATCGAAATGGTGTATGGACATATTTTGTTTCATATTATTAGAATTATTTTCAATATTATCGGTATTAAACTTGATTATCGACATATGAAAGTTTGTCAGCATTGTCAATCTTTTTAACGTTAAAGTACCAATAGTTCGGTCACTACTCAATTGAGCTTGTCGATAACGTAGCTAATTTTGACGGTAAAGAAACATCAATTCGATCACTTCTCTGTTACGGGCTGTAGTTTAACAATCATATCCGCTGTGGTTCTTTCTTTTGTATGGGTTTCGCCTATCCCCCAAGCAAAGAAAATCACGGCCATGCAGGTCCGTGATACAAGCGGCCAGGTCCGCATATTTAAACACATGTACACTGTACAATCTACTGTAACAGTTACAGTATCAAAAAAACAAAAAGCGGCAAGGTACGCATAAAGAAATTTTTACTCAAAATTCATTCATTCATTTTAGCATCAAGTTTCAATACAAGACATGGAAAGATATGCAATATCCTATCCTTCAAATTCAGAAAATCACGGCCAGGTCCGTGATACAAGTGGCCAGGTCCGCATATTAAACACACGAAAACTGTACAACCTACAGTTACAATACCAAAAAACAAAAAGCGGCAAGGTCCGCATAAAGATTTTTTTATTCAAAATTCTTTCATTCACTTTAGCATCAAGTTTCAATACAAGCACATTTGAAATAAACCTATATTCGTTTAAAACCGAATTCTCAGCAGAAGGGGTTTCATACTCAACAAAGTCTTGCACAAAACCAACAAACTTGCCGGTGTCAACAGACTCCAGCATCGGCGATCAAACTGTCGATTTCAAGTTAGAGATAACCAAATTGTACCGTTAGCTCTACATAATTGAATATGTTTTACAGTGTAAGCTATTAAAGATACATGTGACAAGAGCAAATTATTGGTATCCACTCAATTTCCAAACACACTACTATACAAAAAAAAAAAAAAAAATCTCCGTAGCTAGATTGGGCAAATCCAGTTTCATACTGCCAACTTCAGATAGTTTAGCTACGTTTTAGTAATCAGTAAGTAGTTTTACAGATTTATTTTAAAATGATCCGGACAGCTTTCCAAGTCAAAATCACTGCCTTTAAACACGCCAAGTTGACCTTTTGTGCTTTTCTACGTTTTTCCACATCTGATGCGCAATTTGATCCGAAAATGCACAATCTGACCAGCGCCCGCATATGAACTTGCATCAGACAGTATAAGCTAACCTCTTAGCGTAAAGGGAAGTCTCTGTATTGGTGCTAACACGCAATTAGGTAAAGATTTTAGTGAAGAATGCCAAAATTATAACTCTTTAATAGACACAAGATCTAACTTAACTCTACTAGTCTAGAGTCCCAAGAGGATCGATCATTTACTAAATGATGTAAGTGTCTTGTCAAAATTCTACATATATTACCAAATGCGGGTGATAATGCAATGATTTTACCAATATCCGCTGCAACTTTCCTTGCAGTCGTATTACAAGGATTTATAAGAGCTAAAGCAATAATATTCAAAATATTCAAACATTTTCTGTTCGGGTACACTTAAAGTACCCCTATTTAAATCCCATTCAAAACCAAGCCAGTCTAAACTTTTGTATGGCTTCCACACATTTTTTACATTTTTTACATAATTTGGCAAGAACACAGCTGACAATAAATCAGACAGTACTTCTTTTGACACTTTTAAACATAATTTTTCAGTATTTCCAAATCCAAGTCCATAATCCAGATATACAATTAATTTGAATCCTTTACTATGCCAATATTTTACTAGAGGGAGTACCATTTTAGTGAAACTGTAACAAGCTGAGCTCAGCACTAAAGATAAAGCTGAAGTGTTAATATTTAACTTTAGTGTCACTTTTCTATGAAAACCCAAGAAACTTTTTTGATTCAACATGCATATCTATATGAAGGTCCCCCGATGATGTCTTGAATCAAATTTAAATGCAAAATTTGTATTTACTGCATACATTTTGGCCTCTTTTACAACCTCGTATTTAAATTTAAATAACATTTCGTATTGATGTACGTGTCTGCGGTCAAGAATCAACCATTCCTTGCCAGTCGAGTTGACCGACACCGATAAAGGATTAACAACAAAAGGGGGAGTGCTAACTTTCTTAGTGACTCCCGTACATACCAAAAATACAGAAGTAGGTGCATCGGTAATTTTCAAAAAATAGCCAGATTCAAGTATAGGCAAAACTAAATTTTTTAAACTCGGCCAATAATGTTTTTCCTTTTCAAAAATGTAGTCTATTATATAATCGACCTTTTACATTATAAAATTGTACTAACTCATTCTCATACTCATATGTGTCTAAACATAAATTAAAGTAAATCAAAGATAATACCTCATTTGGAACTGCTGTTGTTGTTAGACTTATTGGCTTATTTCTGGACAGTTAGACGACCAATGCCCTGTGGAAAACAACGAGAAAGCATCAGCTGTTTATAGGGTTGCTTGTAGGATTATCAACTTCACTCCTATCAGCTTTTGTAAACAAGAACAAGTTTTTCTTGAAAACATAACAGAGAAGATATAAGAAAATGGAAATCAATTAATATCATGTAGGTTCATTGGTTCGATATGCAATAAATGATCACTACGCATAAAGTTTTATTGAAAAAAGGTATCACCAGAGACATATATGTGTAATGATAACAGCCATTTGCATGTTATAAATAAGGTTGCTGGTTTTGTCTTCTGAAATGTTTCATATTTTTTCATGTTATGGCCTTCCTATTTGACTTTCCGGTATGGGTTTTGCTCATTGTTGAAGGCTGTATTTTACATATACTGTAAACCAACTTATTTTCGCGAATATACTTTCAGTAAATGCCGTCATTTGGACTTTTGTTGATAGTTGTAGCAGGGGCGGATCCAGCCATTTAAAAAAGGGGGGGTTCTCAACCCAGGACAAAGGGGGGGGGGATTCCAACTGTATGTCCCCATTCAAATGCATTGATCGGCCAATAAGGGGGGGGGTTCCAACCCCCGGACCACCCCCCCTTGGATCCGCCAATGTGTACGATAGGCATTCATTCCCGATCACCTTATTTTATACTGCATATATACGGTACATACACTTGTCTAAAATACTTGAGGAAGATATGATGATACAACAAAATGTAAACAACACTTTATTATTTTCATGCGTCCGAAGCGCTTTTCTGGATTTATATACCTTCATCAGTAAAAGTCAAATTATTTTAAAGACAATGTATAAAAACCGACACATGCATTTAAAGATCTATATAACCAAAAAAGGACATAAAAAAATTCCAAACCAATATAAGGCCAACAAGTTGTAACCATTTGTTTCCGTAATGATTTAAAATTTATAATTAGACCGTGAAAGTTAGTCTTGCGGCGTTTATACGTGCGAAGTAACCCGAATAGTCCAATCGTTATATTCCGTTGATGTACGCTGCCGAAAAGAGTCATTCGTTCAATTTTTATTTTTGTCCAATTTTCCCCTATTTTTGGTTAGTTTGATCATAATAGTTTAAACCGACAGCTATCACATACGAAATTGGAGAACAAGATTGTGTCATTTCAATTTTAATATTTACAGACAGTTAAAAAAACATTTCCGTAAGTTAAGAAGATGATTGTAAAAAAAATACGTTTGGACCCCCTTTATTAAATACGAAAAATCTAAATCCTTCGTGTATTTATAGTCAATTAAAATATTCACAATTCTAAACGGTTCTATCCTTCAATTTAAGTTCTTGATACATAAACTAATTTGTGTAAAAATGAATTTACCGTAAGACAGATAGATTCAAGCCCATTTCGTCGGTTTGTTATAATTTTTGCTGTATAGCTTAAAATTATTATATTAATACAAGCTTTCCATAATAATATATATTTACGAAAATATTATCCCCATTTTAGTTGTCCAGTTTCAATAATGCAATCAATGACATTTATGACATATACATAAATTTAGAATACTTGAAAGTAAATATTCTTTTATTCAATCTCGATTAACTTTGCACATTTCAACAGTAAAAAAATCTATGCCTACATTTGCCTACATTATTTTGTTAAACATCATGGGAAACCTGATCGATTCATCGGTATTTATCTGCTTAACTCGGGATCCGCTTTTAACCGGAAAATACTTTTAGAACAGTTTAAAACAAACGGTAAAAAGCAAAAATATGCTAAATTAAATACAATTTTCCATGATAAACTGCTGTAGTTTGAACAATTCTCGTCCGTTTTTCAAGTTTTTTGTACATCATACGACTTCATCTGAAGGCAGAGGTTTTATATGATACAGCGCCACCTTCTTATTTATAAACCTCGGATTTCACACAGGTACTTTAAAATTACTGGACTCGATAAAATCACGTGACTGATAAGAAATTGCAGCTGCCATTTTACAACCGCGGTATCACACTGAGACTATATATAATTGGATAAAATCATATAACTTTAGTACAGGGCTCTACAGGCCGTTAATACATGCTAATTACTCGATGTTATTCCTTTTAAATATTACTTCCATGCTTTATCAAATAATAATTTCCTCTGTTCATCATATAATGGACAATTTACTGTAAAATGGGTCTCATCTTCAATAGAATTTGATTCATGTGATAAGCAGTGATGACATAAACGTTGAGTTCTCTCTATCTATTTTTTATTATATCTATCTTTCTCAATTTTAAGATCATGAGCACTTATTCTCATTTTACATATAGCTCTTCTTATACTAAAATCTTTAATTGATAAATAAGCCTCCTTTACAAAGTCAGTCTTGAGGTTGAAATAATTCTCTAATTTACTATTACCTTGTGATAAGGTTTCAGATCTTTTGACCAACCAAAATGTTTTGAAACTATTACAAAGTTTACATTTTACAAAAATAATAAATTTAATTAATTTATTGAGCTTTGTATCTAAATTTTGTATATCAAGTGATTGAAGTACATATTTCATAGATGAATAACAACAATTAATGTTTTCTGCATCTAAAATTTTATTACAAACATAAGCATCATAAAGTAACCCTGTGTCCAACTTGTTAAGCCTGTGTACATATTTTACCATAGATATAATGACAGAAAAATAAAGAGGAAATCTTGCAACCTCTGATAACACTGCTAAATTTGAGGCTTTCTTATTTACACCAAGAATATACTTTAAATATTTAAAATGTGATTTTTCCAAATAATCATTTATGTAGATTAATTCAAATAGATAATCACTTTTTTCTTGCAAGCAGCAGAGTTAATTTTAAATGAACCCCAAATTTCACTACAATATAATAAAATTGGTTTTATTGTGTGATCATATAAATGAATTGCAGTATCAATACTTGGATTACAAGCTGACATGGATTTTTGTAATTTAAATTTTGCCTTTAAGGATTTTTTTAATAGCCCTTCTTTCCCCTGTTGAAAAAGACCACTAGAAGTAAAGACTACCCCTAAATATTTACATTTATTAACACATTCTATAGCCTCTTTAGCTAAATAAAATGATTCCTTTAAAAATTTTCCAGGCTTGTTAAAAATTAAAACTTTTGTTTTGGACAAGTTTACAAATTAAGTAACAATAAAATTAGCGCAAAAGAACGGAGCAAGCTGAATAAAAATTATAATAGCCTTTCAAGACGTCATAATTATTTGGACTAGCTGAATAAGTGACATGCCTTATCTTCAAGCGCATATCGACCTTTCGTTTTTTTAGTGATTAATTTATTGTCACTCTTCTCACGTGTCTTTGTTTAAAGACTTGTAATTGTGAACCAAAAAGACAATCAATAACTCCATACGAATTTCCACTGATCCAACTATTTTTCCTTGATTTTTTGCAGTGTGTGATAGTCCACACGCGAGATGCAGCTAAGTTACTTCGATCACTATTCTATTTTTACGATTATTTGTTTACTACAGTAAATGCAAGGTAATCAGTAACCCGAATAATTCAGCCCCTCCCCTTAATCGATCTCTCCTACTTGCGAGTAAGTGGCACGGTTGTATTTGCATTCCAGAATTTAGGTTGCTCTTTTGTGTACCCACTTGGGTAAATGTATCTAAACAGTGTGATTGGACAAAAAAATACAGTATCAACTGAACATGCTTTCCCAAACTGAGGGATGAATCAGGTGTAGAAAAATATGAAATAATTTTACATACAGATGACTTGAAATGAATTTTTGTGAATGTTTTTAAATTTTGTATTCATTGCACCATAAAAGACCTAAAAGTACTAGTGGCCTTAGGTTTTAAAAATAGCAAAAAAAAGTAAACGGTCATAATACATATTCAAATTCACTTCTGAATAGTAAAATGGTACTTCAGTTAACTGTGAATGTAGATTTTTTTGCAGTGTTAGAAAGTGATGAAAATTCTAAAAAGGCTATCATTAACCCTTATGGGCCAGGAAATACTACCGTGCCACCTTAATGTAGTAAGCGGAATCTAACGAGTCGACTGAATTATTCGGGTTAGGTAATCAGGTCAGATCGGATCTTTTGAATTATTCGAATTAGGTAATCAGGTCAGATCGGATCTTTTTATGTAGATTAGATAAGATCACGGGAAAGATTTAGTGATACAAGGTCCCATTCTTTATCTTCAAGATGTATTCATTAGCTAAAATTAATTGATCATAGATAATGTATGCATGTTGAAATCTAATTAAATACAAAAATACTTCCGCATTGATCTATTAATAAACACATACATCGTCTGCTACGTTGATATATATAAATAAGTCCATTTATCTGTTGGCTGGCGTAGTCGTGTGGATACTTCGTTAACACTGAAAACATTTTCTCTACTTGAAAAATACAGTGGGGGTTCGCCCCTGCTAGTTCCACTGACGCAGTCCAGCCTCTTTTTTATTACAATTATTGCTAATAAACACAAATAAACATTCTATTTTGTTATTATTTTCTTCCTTTTTGTACTTTTACCTTTTCTATCTTTAACTTTAGATAGAGATCGCATCATCTAATAAATTATTGATAAAATTGTAGTAAATTCACTTATGTATCACAACTCAGTTTTCAATGATTTACAATCAAAAATATGTTTCATTTGATTCTGCTTTTTAATATGCAGTACAAGATACATTAAGGGCATACGATACAGTTTTGATCCTGTATTTACAGTTTGATGAAAATTTCCATATAGGCTAAATTTTGCCTGATTAAATCAAATATGTAATAAAAAATATACCTCCATGTGCTACTTTTTGAGTTAAATGAGGTCGAAATTTTGTATATTTGCTCAAAATTCGGATTTGTGACCGTATTTTTCCTTTCGAAAGAAAAACATAACTTTTTTGTTTTAAAAGCACATGAAGGTATATTTTTTATTACATTTTTAATTTAAGCAGGCAAAAAATAGCCTATATGGAAATTTTCATCAAACTGTAAATACAGGTTCAAAACTGTATCTTAAATTTCACGAAAGTCACTAAATACATGTAGGATGTTTTTCTAAAAAAAAAAAAACTTCGATGAAATTGAACACTTTTCTCCCTTTCATAATGTACAGTATAGATCTGGATGTTGTTCCATAAAAAATCAATTGAACTAGTGGTTCATATGTGTTTTGAATAGTTTTTAACGACTACGCAGAAACAACAGGCATATATTGGTGTGGAAAACTTTATTTAAAAGAAGTTTAAATGAAGATTTTCTTCGAATAATAATGCGTTTTCTCGTAGGGAAGGGGTGTGCAAGTATTTTATTTTTAATATCAACCACGAGTGAGAAAGCAATCTTTAAATTTAATTCTACATCATTATGACATCATACATGAATATTTACTTTTTGTTCCCTAGTGTTGTGATGTTACAACGAAAAATTATTTTTGATAATCTTTCATATAATTATTATTTCTCTTTTCAGCATTTGTAAAGAGTAAAGAAGTGGCTTCACCTTTCTGGTTACTATTCATGTGTTGTGTATTAATGTATCGCAACACTTTATAGTTATTGGACAGGTTAAACTCAGACGACGAATCATCCAAACAGCACTAGATCTTTTGTGATTCCAGCTGATTTCAGATTACTAGCAATACATGATAATAGAAAGTTTGAAAGTTTCAGTTCGTGTAACTGATTTGATTAAATGATTAACAAATATTGAAATATCAAAATTCAGAAAAAAGATATGATGTCACATTCTAAATATGCATTAAAATGGCCACTGGACATGAACAAAGACAAAAAATATAATCTTCCCGGCATTCATCAGTAGCTTTTTTTTTTTATGTTTACTTGATTGTTTTCGTAATAATGATTGTAATAAAGAAAATGTAAGTTTTGTTAATGAAATGAAAGACTCCAGTACTAGAAGATGCTGACATGATATACTGACACATTGGAAGATGTATACAGCAAGTCCAGATATACTGACAATATCCAGTACGTACAGATCAAAGACATTGCACCAGTATCGATAATAGATTTTTTTAAATATTGCATTGTGGTACATGTTTTATGGTATACAGGCAATAGTGCGGAAAACAAATCTCCTTACTTTATACATTAAATGCACCTCATACTTAGCATCTTCATAAAGGTACAGTCACCAATCTGTTTTGTAGAGTGTATGTCCTGAATGACTTAGTTAATCAGACATTCCAAAGGTTGATGGTCATAGGGCAAATTTATTTGATTGATAATATGCAATACAAAATGAGCAGCATTTTTTTTTAAATTTTGTCCAAATAATATGTGTGATTGTCCTGTAAAAAAAGGATCTAGTCCAGTAAAAAAGAATGTCCAGTTGATTTCTGAAAGCCTTGGGAACTACTAAACTTGATATGATTTCAGCCGGCAATTGCATTAAGCTTATTTTCAAAAAAAAATATTCTATGAACATTCGAAACATGAGCCGATTTGAAAATTGTAGTCCTGATGTCATCATATATAAATGTATTGTCTCGAGACCATTATACATGTAGTCAATAAAATGTATAAATCATGTCTTTCATAATGGTAATCAAAGTCAGAAAAATAACATTAAAATTGGCTAATTATTGTAAACTTACCGGTAGTACATTGACATAGTTTTATAAATATCAAATTGTTAACATCAACATTCACATGGTAAACTAGCACTTTACAATTCAGACTCAGTTTTTTGGTCAAGTATACATTTCACACTCTGACCTATGATGTCACATTCTAAATATGCATTAAACTGGCCACTGGACATGAACAAAGACAAAAAATATAATCTTCCCGGCATTCATCTGTAGCTTTTTTTTTTATGTTTACTTGATTGTTTTCGTATGCATTCAACACACATTAAAACCTTAGGAAATGTACTGGGTGTTATATTGGTGGCTTAATACTAAAATCAATTGACTAGGAAGCAGCATTTAAATTCGTATTTCATAATGAAAAATGGTACATGTCTGCTAGTTGTGATGCCAGAATCCCTATATTTTTGGGATGCCAGCATCCGGATATTTTGGGATGTCAGCATCCAGATATATTGGGATGCCAGCATCCCGATATGTTGAGATGCCAGCATCCCGATATGTTGGGATGCCAGCATCCAGATAAACTGGGATGCCAGCATCCAAATATATTGGGATGCCAGCATCCGGATATTTTGGGATGCCAGCATCCAGATATATTGGGATGCCAGCATCCGGATATTTTGGGATGCCAGCATCCGGGTATTTTGGGATGCCAGCATCCAGATATATTGGGATGCCAGCATCCGGATATTTTGGGATGCCAGCATCCAGATATATTGGGATGCCAGCATCCGGATATTTTGGGATGCCAGCATCCAGATAAATTGGGATGCCAGCATCCGGATATTTTGGGATGCCAGCATCCATATAAATTGGGATGCCAGCATCCGGATATATTGGGATGCCAGCATCCGGATATATTGGGATGCCAGCATCCGGATATTTTGGAATGCCAGCATCCAGATAAATTGGGATGCCAGCATCCGGATATTTTGGGATGCCAGCATCCAGATATGTTGGGATGTCAGTTTCCGTATATGTTGGGATGCCAGAGTCTATAAATAATTTGAAGCCAGCATCCAAACGTTGAGGTATTCAATGGACTTCAATATGAAATTAAAAGAATTACATCAGCATCTATCAAAGGTGGAGATGCAATTTTAATTTTGTTCTTCATTATCCGCAGACGCTTTTCTTAAATATGCCATATACAGAAATAAGAAGTGCTTTTTATACAAAACAATTTCACAACTACAAAAGTTATTAATATAATCGAGAGAGCATCTATAATCTTTGAGAACCAATAAAATCTATAATACAGCATCTACTATTCATAGAAATAAATGAATCAGTATGATTTTTTGTAAAATGAGCATATGTTGATACTAAAACAAATGAAATATAGTAGAAATATTCCAAATATGGAACATGGCCGTAACATTTTCTCTGGACATTGAAATATTTAGTAGAATACAACATAATTTTACCTTAAAAGTTCAAAAATTGTCAAAAAATTATCTTTGAGCATATGAGAATTACAAAATTTAGTTGGGAACTCATTACTATCAGGAGTCTAGTCAGAACTGAATAATATGAACAGCATATCAGGATCGGATACAGCTATTTTTAAAAAGAGGAACCTTACCCAGGAAAAAGAGTCAGTTCTAACTAAATATTCCCATTCCAATGCATTGATCGTCAATAAAAAAAGGGATTTCAACCTCCAGAATCCCGTCCCCTGGATCCGCCACTGACTACAGTCTTAGTGTGTACAAACCAGACGTCAAATTATGTACTATAATAGAAGAAACAAATTTAAAGTAATTCCTGATTAAACTAAATGTCATGCACCCCGCTCTTTTCTCCCCTTGCCTTTGATTTTTTTGATTTTTAACAAGCATTTTTAAACTTACGGTCGGGATGACCCTTTAACCCCAAACTCCTATGTCGTTCGGGTTGATTAGGGTCACTCGAGCCGTGCAGATTAAATGATATATACTACACTTTACTTGATGCCAAAAAATAGCCAAAAATATGGTCGACGAAACAGATGTCCCTCCCTTGGAGGACATGTCTGATTTGTTACAGAAAGTTCAGATAATAAAAGAAAAAAGAAACAAGACATCTTCACAGAAACAAGTTAAAACAGAAAAGAAAATCGTTTCAAATGGACACTGTGCAGTATCAGACAAAAACATGGCTCCTGCCAATAAACCAGGACAAATCCAATCAAAACCTGAAAACACAGAACTAAAACCAAACCCAAAACCATCAGCAGCAGTTTCACAATCATCTTCTGGCTTTGGAGGAATGAAAAAGGGTTCATGTTTGGTGGAGGCTCATCACAATCCAAACCATCACAAGAGAAAACAAAGGAACCATCTGTACCCTCAGGCGCGGATCCAGAGGGGGGGGGGGGGGGGTTCCGGGGGTTGGAACCCCCTTTTGTTTTGGACGATCAATGCATTTGAATGGGGACATGTAATTGGAACCCCCCTTTGTCCTGGGTTAGGACCCCCCCCCCTTTTTAAAATGGCTGGATCCGCCCCTGACCCTATGTAAAAAAAAATGAGGAATCATTAAAACTTGATGAAGTACAGCAAGCTATGAGTGATACCATATCAAGCAAGAAAGATGAATGGATGACAGACGATTTACTAAGTAAGGTAGAAAAAAATGAAACACTTCTAAAGAAATTACAAGATCCTAGATTTATGGAGGCAGTAAATATGTTTCAAACAAACCCTACTGCTGCTATGGAAAGATATAAGAATGATAAAGAAACGCAAGAAGCATTTATGCAGTTTTGTGGACTTATGGGAAATCATTCCACAAACATTGCTGACAAAGATGGTAAAACAAAAGAAAAGACACCAGTACCACAAAACCCATCACCAAAGATTATAGAGAAAATAGATCCTGCAGACAGTAATAAATATGTCCCTACAAACCCGCCATCTGCTTCACAAGGGGGGACAATCCTTACAAGACAGTCACAAGGTGGCGCTGACATATCTGTTAGAAGTTCAACTAATCAAAAACAAGCTACTGCAGAAGATAAAAATAAAATGCAAGATATTTTATCTCAACCAGATGTGATGAACGTTCTAATGAATCCTTGGATACAAAATCTATTTCATGTTTTAAGAAATTATCCAGGGAGTGGACAAAGGATGTTATTAGATGCTGACAGTGAGAAGAAAAAGAAAATAAAGAAACTTGTTGATGTTGGAATGTTGCAGTTTCAGACATAAAATGATGCAACCCAAATCTTAAACATTCCTAACTATTCTATACTGAGACAAATTGATATGAAATTCATAAAAAGCAATGTATGAAGGGAAAATTTATACATGAACAGTATTCCTCATTATAAACAAAAAGATTCATAAATAAATGTGTGAAATGGCATTTATTAAAACAACAATACACATTTTATGCATTTTATATAAACACATTTTTAATGAGAAAAAAAAAATATCGTAAAATTAACGTAAAATAATTTTTTTGCACTTCCTTTCTGCATGTTAGAATAGCTGCTCTTATGTCACACTGTTTCACATTAATGGCTCTCACCACATGCTAAACTCGGCCTGTCCTTAGTAACGGGGCTTTAATCCAGTGGACATATTTGGTTACTGTTTCGCATTATTGTTTTAGCATTGTTCAGGCCCCGTTACGTCGTTTGAAATAGTTCATATTTTGACCAGACTCAAGCTGGCAGCCACTTTCATCGGCCAATCAAGATAGCAGCCACTTTTTTCCAGCAGCCAATTTTGACGATATGTCTAAAAACCAAAAAACTGCGTGAGGCTCAAACTTTCCAAAAATCGCTAAATCTTAGTTAAATGCAATCTAACAGCGGAAATCGACAATTTCACGGTTTTTGCTAATTTCTAAAGCATTTCATTCCGTTTTAAATATGTATGTAAGCGGTCTGTCCTTTATTTGACATTCGATAATTGATATTCAATATCCAACTGACTGCTAGCCGTCGGTTCAATATTTAAATTTAGTTGAAAATCACTATAAAGCCTGAGGGAAAAGATACCATTTTATGACCCCTTCAAGCTGTCATAAATTTTCGTTGTCCTCGAATATAAACCCTGATACAAGTTGTATATTTGTCTTTATGTTATATAGATTTTTATCAATAAAACATTACAGAGGATTCACCAAAGATGTAATTTAATATATAAAATATGAAACAAAATCCAATTACTCCAGAAACATATAGAAATATACATAGAAATACTTATGGAAAGCCAAAAAAGAAAAGAAATTAATAGTGAACACCTACCAGAGAACTTTGCCGTAGGGATATGTCGAGGAGTACCGAATGTGTGGTTGGTATGGAAAATACGTAAATTGGCAACTTTGAACCTCTGTGGTGGCCAGACGGGCCCGGATCCCAGAAAAATATTTAAGTGGGGAATAGCTTGGGTCAATACCTTTAAAATGAGCTAGGTCCGGTTCGGAACTTTGCCGTTGGTATATGCCGAAAAGTATCGAATGTATGCATATGGTTAATACGGAAAATTACGTTAAGGGGCACCTTTGAACCTCTGTGGTGGCCAGACGGGCCCGGATCCCAGAAAAATATTTAAGTGGCAAATAGCTTGAATCAATACCTTTGAAATGAGCTAGGTCCGGTTCGGAACTTTGCCGTAGGGATATGTCGAGGAGTACCGAATGTGTGGTTGATATGGAAAATACGTAAATGGGCAACTCTGAACCTCTGTGGTGGCCAGACGGGCCCGGATCCCAGAAAAATATTTAAGTGGCAAATAGCTTGGATCAATACCTTTGAAATGAGCTAGGTCCGGTTCGGAACTTTGCCGTAGGGATATGTCGAGGAGTACCGAATGTGTGGTTGGTATGGAAAATACGTAAATTGGCAACTTTGAACCTCTGTGGTGGCCAGACGGGCCCGGATCCCAGAAAAATATTTAAGTGGGGAATAGCTTGGGTCAATACCTTTAAAATGAGCTAGGTCCGGTTCGGAACTTTGCCGTTGGTATATGCCGAAAAGTATCGAATGTATGCATATGGTTAATACGGAAAATTACGTTAAGGGGCACCTTTGAACCTCTGTGGTGGCCAGACGGGCCCGGATCCCAGAAAAATATTTAAGTGGCAAATAGCTTGAATCAATACCTTTGAAATGAGCTAGGTCCGGTTCGGAACTTTGCCGTAGGGATATGTCGAGGAGTACCGAATGTGTGGTTGATATGGAAAATACGTAAATGGGCAACTCTGAACCTCTGTGGTGGCCAGACGGGCCCGGATCCCAGAAAAATATTTAAGTGGCAAATAGCTTGGATCAATACCTTTGAAATGAGCTAGGTCCGGTTCGGAACTTTGCCGTAGGGATATGTCGAGGAGTACCGAATGTGTGGTTGGTATGGAAAATACGTAAATTGGCAACTTTGAACCTCTGTGGTGGCCAGACGGGCCCGGATCCCAGAAAAATATTTAAGTGGGGAATAGCTTGGGTCAATACCTTTAAAATGAGCTAGGTCCGGTTCGGAACTTTGCCGTTGGTATATGCCGAAAAGTATCGAATGTATGCATATGGTTAATACGGAAAATTACGTTAAGGGGCACCTTTGAACCTCTGTGGTGGCCAGACGGGCCCGGATCCCAGAAAAATATTTAAGTGGCAAATAGCTTGAATCAATACCTTTGAAATGAGCTAGGTCCGGTTCGGAACTTTGCCGTAGGGATATGTCGAGGAGTACCGAATGTGTGGTTGATATGGAAAATACGTAAATGGGCAACTCTGAACCTCTGTGGTGGCCAGACGGGCCCGGATCCCAGAAAAATATTTAAGTGGCAAATAGCTTGGATCAATACCTTTGAAATGAGCTAGGTCCGGTTCGGAACTTTGCCGTAGGGATATGTCGAGGAGTACCGAATGTGTGGTTGGTATGGAAAATACGTAAATTGGCAACTTTGAACCTCTGTGGTGGCCAGACGGGCCCGGATCCCAGAAAAATATTTAAGTGGGGAATAGCTTGGGTCAATACCTTTAAAATGAGCTAGGTCCGGTTCGGAACTTTGCCGTTGGTATATGCCGAAAAGTATCGAATGTATGCATATGGTTAATACGGAAATTGACGTTAAGGGGCACCCTAGAACCTCTGTGGTGGCCAGACAGGCCCGGATCCCAGAAAATATTTAAGTTGGTAATAGCCTTGGTCAGTACCTTTAAAATCAGCCAGACCCGGTTCGGAACTTTGCCGTAGGGATATGTCGAGGAATACCGAATGTATTGTTGATATAGAAAATACTTGTACGTAAATGGACAATTTTGAACCTCTGTGGTGGCCAGACAGTGCCGGTTCCCAGAAAATTTTTGAAGTGGCGAATAGCTCGGGTCAATACCTTTAAAATGAGATAGGTCTGGTTCGGAACATTGCCGTAGAGATAAGCCTAGGATTTCCGAAAGCATGTGTGGTTAATATGAAAAGTACGTTAAGGCACACCTTTGAATCCCTATAATGGCCAATATCTTTCATTAGTACAACACCTCCAAATATAGATAAATTAATATGGCTTCTTATAATGCTAGTAAATAAGAACACGAATATAAAGTGTATGGAACTTGTTTGGTAACCTTCTTTCATTGAAACAGGTTAAATTTAAAGTAGGGGACGGACACAGTTTTAAACTTTAAAGAAAAGAATGTTTAAAAAGGTGGACCGAGAAAAGTTTTAACCGGTGTCCCAAGTGTTAAAAACTTAAGCCCAAAGGTATCGCATCAAGGATTTTATTGACGAAAAAGTACAAAGTTCTTTTTATGAACCTTAACTTAAAAGACGGTTCAGGATTTGAACCGCATCGGAAAGGTCTTGCGAAAACAAAACAGGTGTGGGTGAAAGAGGTCTTTGTTCCATGAAAAGGGTAACCTAAGTCCATAAACTCTTGATTTAAACAATAAGATTTGCAGTACCAACCTTTAAGAAAGTATAGGCTTTGACAATTTGACCAAGATTATAAAGGATACTTTCGTTATGCGAGTATTAATGTGGTGAAGGCTTAAACATCTGGACTACGTCTTTACCAAATAATAAACCACTAACGGATTTTAATCTCCCACCAGCATGTTTCGATAGAATACACATCCTCAGACTCTCTAGATTTTCCTTGTTTTGGTCTTAAGCTTCTATTGACAACTAAAGTTTCAAGAGTTCATCAATGTTTTATGTGTCGAGTTTTTAATCTGATTTACCTCGAGTTCTTGGTGCAGAGTGGTCTTAAACTCATCTACCTTTTTCTCGAGTTCTTTAATGACTGTATCATATCCTTTCTCTAGTCGTTTTATATCTCTCTTTATCTGGTTACACGCGGATTGTAATTTTAATTCTAACGGTTTCGTATAGTGTTTCAATTGACGCATGACTCGTCGTTTTGTTGCAGCATTTGTATTATTATTCTAAGATTTAATGTTAGTGATAGGATTGTTGTTCATGTTCAATTCTTCAAGCAATTGACTCCTATGTATTTCTCAATTTCCATAAAGTCCAAATTTGTCTGTCTTGGAAACGCAACTTCATCAAGGTTTTCCTTCAGACAACAATTGTGACAATTACAAACAAAAGTGTCCACAGACCACTGGTGCTCTTATCTGAAGTTCATCGGTGATGTAGTAGATCTTAAGTTTCAAGTAATTTACCATTACGTAAGGGGGAATTAAAGTCCGTAAGAATGAAAATACGCTTTGCTTGTTGTCGTCTTAAACTAACACGTCCAATGGGTTCCAGGTCTCATAATGGAAGGGTTAAAAGGTCATCAAACACGTCTTGCAATCGTTAAATGTAATGTTCTGTCAATTGACTTGTTTCTTCGTTCCTTTAGCTTTCCTGGTGTGTTGACCATCACCCATTCGATATTAACACATCTTGTAAACATCCATACAAAGTTAGCCATCATTTGACCACCACATGCATACCAATCATTTTTTTGTTGTTGACGTTGGTCGGAATTCGAAAACGGGTTGTCCATACAATAGTTTGATGTGTCAATCTTGTTTTGAATGTGAGATATGTCTTTGTAAAAGTCGTCGGTTTAAATTTAATAGGCTTAACTATCAGTGTCGGTAAACAATTGTCGAACTTTGTTCCCGTTGGTTTAAGCACAAAGTCCAAATGAATGTCGTACATTTAAAATCTTTGAAATGTCTAAGATAATTGCTCCTTAGTACACAGGCTTGTTAAACTTTAGTTTGGTTAAAGAATACTTTTCAGATACGATGCTGGGTATGATTCTAAGGTTAGTGTTCAGGTCAATGAAAATTTTTAGCCAAATTGATTGTTAAAGTTTTGACACACGATGCACTTTGGTTAATACCAACCATTGGAAACAACACTGTTTCAAATTTCAAAAAAAAATAGTAAACACATGTAGTACATGAACATAGTCAGCCACACTAATGTGTTTATTATTAAGTCGGTCAGCAGATAGTAGTTGTGTTTTCGTCATGTCGTAATGACCCTTCATGAAATCGTAAGATAAACATTTTATTTTTAATTAGTTATCATAAATTCATTATTCAACCTAAATCACGACTTTCATACCTTAAATTGGTTCAACTTTAAATTCTAACCACCATTTGTAATTTTTTTAATCTAATGTTTACTAGATGTGAAAAGAAAAATAAGGACACGTACTACTACGCGGTTTTCTGTCTAATAAGGGTATAGGCAGTCGTACTTATGATGAACGGTCCTTCCAACGTTCTTGTTTCGTAATACAACCCACTACAAGCCCACACCTTACTTGTTACCCATTTTATTGACTTCAAGATTAGTAGGTAAGTATCACAAATTATTTCATCCCCACTTGTAGTGTCAATAATTTGGTTCACCTCACTTGTTGGCAGGTCCTTCCATTTTTGTTTTTCTTTTGTGTCAAAGGTATTCAGATCAATGAAATAATATTGATTATAAGATGCCTTCATAATCCTAAATATTCCTATATTCTGTTTTTTTTTCAATTTAAAAAATACCACCCGTACTCCTATTCAAATTCTAACCCTAACACCCCTTACCCTAACACACCTTACTCTAAAACCTTAAAAACCTTAATGAGCAGTTTTAAATCAGACTACTTTAACTTTTACACCATGATGCTTATTTACCTGTATAATGTTACGTCATAACTTTTACTTACTAATATGACGTCACTTTTTCACTGTCACCTTCCTACTTTCACGTTCACTGTTAATTACTAAAATTGAAAGTGTTGCAGCATTCTCTATTCTACACCACTGGTATGAACCCAGGCTATTCACTACTTTTTTTTATATAATCCAGAGCCATCTGCATTACAGTGGTTCCGAAATTCATATAACGTATTTAACTTACAAACAACATATTCGGAACATCTTAGCATATCCTTACGGCAAAGTTCCGATTTAATATTTTTCTGGGATCATGGCAATCCTGACCACAATTGGGGTTAAAAGTTGTGCCTTAACATATTTTCATAATAATCATGTCAGAAAATACACAAATACAAACATTATGCTATGGGAACGTTGTTACCATAACGCTATAGTAAGTGACGTTATTGTATTATTCATTAGCTATCATGACGATTAAACGTATATAGAACACACAACGCATTTATTGAGATTTTTTAACATTTATGGTGCCGTGACGGACGTTAAAGGCAATACGTGTCGGCAACAGAGCAGCATTGACGAAGCTATGGATCAAATTCGAGGAGCTGAAAGAGAATCCTGAAAACGTCAAAATGGAGGAATTCAAAGCCATAGAGTATGCCGTAACCCAGAAAAAGAAGATTATTCATGATTTAAACGAGAAGATGAAAGAAATCCAATACGAGGATCACATTGAACAAGAAATTACAGACTTGGATGAGTATATGCTTGATTTAGACAGTAAACTAAAGCAAATACGAAAACTTAGGCAAACAATCAAATCCCCCAACAATAATTCTAATTTAAAAGAAAGTAAACAATGAACGCTAACACTGAATGCTATATACCTACATCAAACGCTATTTATACAAACACATCAGCCGTTTACATGCTAAACACTAGAAAACGAATTCCATCGGAGGAAAATCCTACCGGAAATCAATCAAGCAACTTTATTGGTCCGATTTTACAATCATACAATACTCAGGAAGATTGTTCGTATATACAACCACCAGCCCAACTACCAAATGTATTTAGTAATGTAAATCATAGATTATTTTAATTAGATTAGCCACATTTTGACGGGTATGTTTTGCAGTTGAGCACATTTTGGGACTTTTGCGAATGTACCATACACTAAAATAGTAGCCTTACACCAATACAGAAATTTAATTATCTGAAAGCCCAGCTTATAAGAACCGCCGCCCAAACCATAGCAGGATTTGCGCTTACGCACACCAATTATGAGACAGCCGTTTGTTTGCTAAGAGAGAGATTTGGAAACTCACACAATTTTTTAATGCTTACATGAAATCACTCATGAGCTTACCCGCACCGACAAAAGATGCATTTAGCTTGAGATCTTACGGAGACAAACTTGAATCATATGTGCGAGGATTAGAGTCACTTTGTCAAACACCTGAGATGTATGGTTCGCTTTAGTTTTGGACAAGTTACCGATTGACATGAGAAAATCTATTGCAAGAAAACGCGGGAGATATAACTTGATATTGAAAAATCTACGAATAGCAATAACTAAAGAGATTGAAATACTTAAAGCTGGCGAAGGAGTCATGAATTCAGACATATTGTACGCCACTGCACTTTTTTATGGGTACGCAATCACATTCATACAAGAGCGAATTCAAAGACACACGTAAGATGGTAAATACACATACATGTATATTTTTTTTTTAACTGAGCACTATCCGGCGGAGTGCCCTGAAGTAACAGACGTAAACATAAGAAATCAAATTGTAAAACAGAAACAGTTATGCTTTAACTGTAAAGGGTCACACTAAGTAGCCGCATGCCACTCTACTGAACGATGCAAAAAAGTTTAACGGAATACATCATACTAGCATATGTAAAGGAAAAGAGGTAATTCCAGGTATGACACCGCAGCCTACAATACAATAGTCAGCAATCAACGTAGCTGAAACACCAAACGAGACTACAGTAATGTATCCATCACATCAGAGTCACGACATTCTCCCGAAAACAACAACTGCACCAGTTGTAAATAACGACCAAGAACTAGAAAGTAACATCTTATTTGACGAGGGAGCACAGCCTTCTTCAATTTTATAACTCAGAAATTAACTGATAAATTAGAAACAAATCCTACAGAAAAAGTAAGCATTCATCCGTCTAAGATTTGAAATTTATCCCAGAAGGTTCGCAACTTAGACACTGCAACAATACAGTTACAGACCGACACAGGAGAAAAAGTCCACATCGACACACTCATTGTTCCAGAGATTGCCGTTCCGATTTAAAACAAGATTTCACAGACTACAAGGAACTTTCCACTTTTAAACTTAAGTACAGAACGTTTCGAAATTGACTTACTCATAGGCACCGACTACTACTGGTAAATTATCGAGGACAGAGTTATAAGAGGAAAATGACCAATCGTTGTACAGTCAAAGTTCGGATGTGTGTTATCAGGACTAATCAATAGAAACATCCACCATCCGATAACATCTATAGCTCTGGTAAACGTCATTGAAAACAAGAACACAGCGAAAAAGGAAAGTCCACGGCAAAGTTGCTATGGAAACATGACCGTTCAGATGATATACCTTCAGGCACGACCGTTGACAAAAGAAGACCCGAAGACACATCACAATGGCTCGTACAAAGTAGATCGCACATGAACCCACTTAAGGAAAATTTCACAGAAAGTAACTTGCTACCTAGACAAACGAACACACCCTCAACTGGTAGAGTCAAGAACCCAAATAGATACAAGAAAGGAACTTACAACGCATAAAGAAAATTACCGCTGAGTGATGCTACAGTAGGCGGCAGAAGAAAAATCCATGAATGGACTATGAGATAAACTTTAGTTGTGATCAGTTAAGGTTAAGGAACTAGATTATTTTATTTGAGATGGACATAAATTTAAATTTCTTTTATCTATATTGTGAACTTACATTTTTTTACAATTTTTCGTTACATACTTCAGAAAATACGCAAGGTACAAATATTATGCTATGGTAACGTTGTAACTATAACGCTATAGTAAGTGATGTTATTGTATTATTCATTACCTATCACTACATTTAACGTATATAGAAAACACAACGCATTTATTGAGATTCTTCAACAATCTTACATTCGGAATTCCTAAGAATATCTTTACGGTAATTTTCGAACCTTTCCAAGCTCATTTCAAAGGTATCGACCCAAGTTATTCCCCACTTAAATATTTTTCTTGGATCCGGGCCCGTCTGGCCACCACAGAGGTTCAAAGTTGCCAATTTACGTATTTTCCATACCAACCACACATTCGGTACTCCTCGACATATCCCTACGGCAAAGTTCCGAACCGGACCTAGCTCATTTTAAAGGTATTGATCCAAGCTATTCCCCACTTAAATATTTTTCTGGGATCCGGGCCCGTATGGCCACCACAGAGGTTCAAAGGTGCCCCTTAATGTAATTTTCCGTTTTAACCATATGCATACATTCGGTACTTTTCGGCATATACCAACGGCAAAGTTCCGAACCGTCTTAGGGTGGTCACCTTCATTTAAGCAGTCTCTGGTAGCTGTTCACTATTAATTTCTTTTCTTTTTTGGCTTTCCATAAGTATTTCTATGTATATTTCTATATGTTTCTGGAGTAATTGGATTTTGTTTCATATTTTATATATTAAATTACATCTTTGGTGAATCCTCTGTTATGTTTTATTGATAAAAATCTATATAACATAAAGACAAATATACAACTTGTATCAGGGTTTATATTCGAGGACAACAAAAATTTATGACAGCTTGAAGGGGTCATAAAATGGTATCTTTTCCCTCAGGCTTTATAGTGATTTTCAATTAAATTTAAATATTGAACCGACGGCTAGCAGTCGGTTGGATATTGAATATCAATTATCGAATGTCAAATAAAGGACAGACCGCTTACATACATATTTAAAACGGAATGAAATGCTTTAGAAATTAGCAGAAACCGTGAAATTGTCGATTTCCGCTGTTAGATTGCATTTAACTAAGATTTCGCGATTTTTGGAACGTTTGAGCCTCACGCAGTTTTTTGGTTTTTAGACATATCGTCAAAATTGGCTGCTGGAAAAAATGTGGCTGCTATCTTGATTGGCCGATAAAAGTGGCTGCCAGCTTGAGTCTGGTCATATTTTGGCATATATGGGCCTTTTATAGCCTTGGCTACAGTTTTTCTTCCCTCATTGTTTAAGGCCATACAGCCGTGACTTATAGTTTTTTTTTAACTCCGCGCTCTTTGGTCTTTGGTGGATATTGATCCTATATCCAATCATTTCACAAGTTCTTATTGTGATACAGGTCAGAATGAGTATGTCTCTATTCTTGCTATCTAGTTTTAAAACATTCTTTAATAACTTTCCTCATAAGTAATACAATTATGACCAAATATTTTTTAATGCAAAAGAGGGACGAAAGATACGAGAGGGACAGTCAAACTCATAAATCGAAAATAAACTGACAACGCCATAGCTAAAAATGAAAACGACAAACAGACAAACAATAGTACACATGATTCAACATAGAAAACTAAAGAATAAGCAACACGAACCCCACCAAAAATTAGGGGTGAACTCAGGTGCTCCGGAAGGGTAAGCAGATCCTGCTCCACATGTGGCACCCGTCGTGTTGCTCAAGTTATCACAAATCCGGTGAACAGCCTTATTCGGTAGGTAACATTCACGAAAGGGAAGGGGCAAACTCCCCGGCAGTTCCAGTTCCGATCCACATACGGGCCCGAATACTACTCTTCACTGATGGAGTAAAGAAAAAGGTTCCGGAACGGAAACGATCACTGTACGGAGTTTGGGGAAGGGGTTGTAGTTACGACGTGAGGATCATATCCGATATCATCTGTGAAACGGTGATGGCGTCCGTAAAATATACGAAGGGATGAAGCAACCTGAGCTACATTTGTAATGATGTATTTAATTCAATGATGTAATCCATTATATATTATCTATATCAACTGTAGAGGTTTAACGGATATCCATTATATTTATTTCTTATGTACAGACATTGTTCGTGTTACATTTATGACTGCAGTGCACTTTCAGTAAACTATTTGAAAATATTTCTATCTTTGTTTCAATATTCAATTTTCGTAGCAGTACATGATCCAAAACGAGATATCATTTGTTTGAATTAACCAATAATAAAGCTTGACAACTTCTCTCTAATATATGTAACAGACTTCTAATATTATATTTTACATTTTCTTAGATATGAAAGAGTGACGAAATTCAAACTCATATGGCGAAAACAAACTTGACAACACCGTGATTAAAAAAGAAAGAGAAAAAAACAGACAAAGTAGTACATAATCACAACATAGAAAATAAACTCAAGACTAAAGAGCCTCAACAAATAACTCAGGTGCTCCGGAAGGGTTAGCAGATCCTAGATATTACGATTTATTATATTTTATTTTCCTCTTTTCTTTTCATACAATATTTAATAGCTCATAAAAGGTCATTTATCAAAATTTTAGCAGATTGTTGATTTTCTTTCTTTTGATTGGAGACCCAAATAATACCAATGCAAATATAAGGTAAAAGTCCGAGTCAGCCTTTTCCCACCATTTTTTAAATAGCAAATATCTCATAAAGGAGCTCCATAACCTATCAATATTTTTAGCTTATTTTGATTCATAACCAATGCTCTTCCGGCTAATAGTGTCAATTTTATATTCTTGATTTGTTTAATTTCACCTAAGTACATCCTTAAGAGTAATTTAATTAATGACTGCAACGTTCGTTAACGTAGTAAATCATCATGGTGGATTTTTTTGTGGTAAGTTGCTACAGTACTGTACTGTACATATTTGTTCGCTTTGGAGATTCCGTATATCGTCAGGTTATCGAATTCCAATGGGGACTAACTGTGCACCACTTATTGCGGACCTGTTTTTGTATTGCTATGAGTTACAACTTATGACAAAGATCAGCAAAGACCCATCGAAACAACATCTGATACACAAATTTAATAATACTTTTAGATAATTGGATGATATTTTGGCTCTCAATAATGACGACTTCAGTATGTATACTAAAGAAATTTATCCTGTTGAACTTACTTTAAATGAAGCTAATACTAACAATGACCACTGTCCTTTCCTCGATCTTGATATCTATATCACTAACGGAAAGCTTAATACTAAAATTTATGATAAAAGAGATGCTTTTTCATTTCCTGTCGTTAATTATCCATTTTAAAATGGTGACATTCCCTTGTCACCATCCTACGGTAATTATATATCTCAACTTGTACGATTCGCTCGTGTATGTAACAATGTTTTAGATTTTAACGAGAGAAATTTATGTATTACTGAAAAATAATTACATCAGGGAATTTCGATATCAAAAACTAGTAAAAACATTTACTTAATTTTATCATCGGTATAGGACATCATTCGTAAATAATAAATATAGCTCAACATACAGACTTCTTATACGTTCAGGTATTTCACATCCATTTTTTAAGGAAATATTCTTTATAAAGCACAAAAATGTCAGTATTAACCTCAGAAGCTAAAAAACCTTTAAATAGACTTATTAAGAAGTGATATAATAGTTATGATACAGTTGTCAGGTCATTAAAGATTGCATATTTTGGCGTTAATAATGATTCACTTATAGGGTCTTTGCATCGGCCCTAAACACATTTATTGAAAAAGCAGTTGTTGGCATGACACGGGTTATGTTCTTCTCATATATGTTATGATGGTATGATACTAAACTCCCAACGGGAAGGATTGTGCCTGATATACATATGATGAAGATATAATCTTTCAATCAGTTTAATTGAAGTCTGAGCTGGCATGTCAGTTAACTGCAAGTAGTCTGTTGTTATTTATGTATTATTGTCATTTTGTTTATTTTCTTTTGTTACATCTTCTGACATCAGACTCGGACTTCTCTTGAACGGAATTTTAATGTGCGTATTGTTATACGTTTACTTTTCTACATTGGCTAGAGGTATAGGGGGAGGGTTGAGATCTCATAAACATGTTTAACCCCGCCGCATTTTTTGCGCCTGTCCAAAGTTAGGAGCCTCTGGCCTTTGTTAGTCTTGTATTATTTTTGATTTCAGTTTCTTTTGTACAATTTGGAGTTAAGTATGGCGTTCAGTATTACTGAAATAGTATATATATTTGTTTAGGGGCCAGCTGAAGGACGCCTCCGGGTGCGGGAATTTCTCGCTACATTGAAGATCTGTTGGTGACCTTCTGCTGTTGTCTGTTCTATGGTCGGGTTGTTGTCTCTTTGACACCTTCCCCATTTCCATTCTCAGTTTTATATATGTTATCTTATGTATCAAATCATTACGAAAAAGATGAATTTTATTAAAAAATCATTACAATATTTACTTCAGAAAAAAACTGTTTTACTGAGTAAAGTAACATATGTTTTTAGTACTATTATATTCATCTGTCATGTTCTGCTTATGACTGAGTTGTATTCGAACTTTTATAAGTCATCATTACATAGAAGAACTACCATGACATCGAACTAAACGAATGTTATTTTCAGGAACTTTGCAAAAATTTAGATATATGTTTATGATATCAGTCATTATAATAAAAGCAAATGGAACTATAATACAAACAATCGCGACAAATCCCATAGATTTTGACGATGTTCTGTCATCTGGAGCAGAAGTAATTGTTCGGATGTATTTCGAGGAGAATTTTGTTTTTACTGTTAGTTCCATTTTCAATGCTTCAATTTCATCATGTAAAAGGATAGCTAACTCTTTTATTGTTACATTTTCAAAGCGACTCCAGTTTTCTATTCTTGAACATGGACACATACAAGTCTTCTGTAATAAGCGATCAGTTGTCATCTGTGTTGTCCGGTTGGTTGTCATCTGTGTTGTCCGGTTGGTTGTCATCTGTGTTGTCCGGTTGGTTGTCATCTGTGTTGTGCGGTTGGTTTTCATCTGTGTTGTGCGGTTGGTTGGTACCTGGGATGTAGAATTTGTTGCCATCTGAGATGTAGACTTTGTTGTCATCTGTGTTGTACGATTATTTGATACCTGTGATTTATCCCCAGTTGTCGTCTGTGTTGTACGATTAGTTGGCAGCTGACATGTACACTTAGTTTTCTTCAGAGTTGTAGGTTTAGTTGTCATCTGTGTTGTGCGGTTGGTTGTTACCTGGGATGTAGACTTTTTTGTTATTTGTGGCATCTGAGATGTATTTTCAAGTGTTATCTGTGTTGTACGATAAGTTGACATTTGTGCTGATCTTGTTGTTTCAGTTTTAGATGGGTCATCTGTATAATCAGCTAAAATAAAAATAAAAATATCATATAAAAAGTAATATAAAGAAAACAACGCGCTAGAAGTTTTGCCAATGTGGTAAAAACAGGCAAGCTGTGTTAGTTTATTTTTTTTGTGTAAACAATAAAAATAAAAATCATTAATATTGGCTCATATATAAAAGAATATGTGGTATGATTGACAATGAGACAACTCTCCACAAGAAACCAAATGACACAGACATTAATAACTAGAAGTCACAGTACAGCCACCAACAATGAGCAAAGCCCATATCACATAGTCAGCTATAAAAGGCCCCGAAATGACAAATGTAAAACGATTCAAAGTAAAGGGAAATCACATTATTTATACTACTAATAACAATTCATTGAAATTTTGTATGTAGACAGTCCACGTCCACTTGTATTTTTATCCATCTGATGAGTTAAGTCTTTTTTCAACTGACTTCTATAGTTCGTTCTTATATTGTACTGTTATACTAATGTCATAGGTTAGGGGAGGGTTGGGATGCAACCAACATATTTAACACCGACACATTCTGTATGTTTGTGCCTGTCCCAAGTCAGGAGCCTGTAATTCAGTGGTTGTCGTTTGTTTATGTGCTACATATCAGTTCATTTTTTGTACATAAATTAGGCCGTTAGTTTTCTCGTTTGAATTGTTTTACATTGTCATTTCGGGGCCTTTTATAGCTTACTATGCGGTATGGGCTTTGCTCATTGTTGAAGGCCGTACGGTGACCTATAGTTGTTAATTTATGTGTCAGTTTGGTATCATGTGGAGAGTTGTCTCATTGGCAATCATATCACATCTTATTTTTAGCTCACCTGGCCCAAAGGGCCAAGTGAGCTTTTCCCATCACTTTGCGTCCGGCGTCCGTCGTCGTCGTCGTCCGTCGTCGTCGTCCGTCGTCGTTAACTTTTACAGAAATCTTCTCCTCTAAAACTACTGGGCCAAATTAAACCAAACTTGGCCACAATTATCATTGGGGTATCTAGTTTTATAAAAATGTGTGGCGTGACTCTGCCAACCAACCAAGATGGCCGCCATGGCTAAAAAAAGAACATAGGGGTAAAATGCAGTTTTTGGCTTATAACTCAAAAACCAAAGCATTTAGAGCAAATCTGACAGGGATAAAATTGTTCATCAAGTGAAATTCTATCAGCCCTGAAACTTTCAAATGAATAGGACAACGGGTTATTGGGTTGCTGCCCCGAAATAAGTAATTTGAAGGAATTTTTGCAGATTTTGGTTATTATCTTGAATATTATTATAGAAAGAGATAAACTGTAAACAGCAATAACGTTCAGCAAAGTAAGATCTACAAATAAGTCAACATGACCAAAATTATCAATTGACCCCTTAAGGAGTTATTGCCCTTTATAGTCAATTTTGACAAATTTTTCGTAAATTTTTGTAATGTTTTACAAAAATCTTCTCTGAAACTCCTGGGCCAAACTTAACCAAACTTGGCCAAAATCATTATTGGGGTATATAGTTTAAAAAATGTGTGGCGTGACCCGTCCAACCAACCAAGATGGCTGCCATGGCTAAAAATAGAACATAGAGGGGAAATGTAGATTTTGGCTTATATCTCTGAAACCAAAGCATTTAGAGCAAATCTGACTGTATAAAATTGTTTATCAGGTCAAGATCTATCTGCCCTGAAATTTTCAGACAAATCAGACAACCTGTTGTTGGGTTGTTGCCCCCGAATTAGTAATATTAAGGAAATTTTGCAGAATTTGGTTATTATCTTGAATATTATTATAGATAGAGATAAACTGTAAACAGCAATAATGTTCAGCAAAATAAGATCTACAAATAAGTCAAACATGACCAAAATTGTCAATTGACCCCTTAATGAGTTATTGCCCTTTATAATCAATTGTTAACAATTTTCATAAATTTTTGTTAATTTTTGTAAAGTTTTAGGAAATATTTTCCACTGTAATTACTGGGCCAAGTTCATTATAGATAGAGATAATTGTAGCAACAAGAATGTTCAGTAAAGAAAGATCTACAAACACATCACCATCACAAAAAAACACCATTTTGTCATGAATTTATCTGTCCATTGATAATATGCACATAGACCAAGGTGAGCGACACAGGCTCTTGAGAGCCTCTAGTTTATAGATCATACTTCTTACGATATTTTAGGCGAATATAATTGGGTCACTGATGTTTTTTTCGAGATATGACGTCATCAAAACTTAAAGATTCGCGTTATACCGAAATATACAAGTAGCGTTCTAAATTGCAAAAAAAAGGAGGCAAAATTATGTTTAGATATTTAAAAGAATCAAAATTGAAAAGTTAGATCCGTAGCAACCATTTCATTTTCTAATTTGGTCCACAAAAGTATTGTTTTATACGTAAAACCAAATTTGATATATTACAAAAAATTAAAAAAAAACATAAAAAAAAAATGTAATTTGATATACTACATGTAATTGCAAGTTGTAATCTATTAAAGGGAAAATTTACAAAAAAATAAAATTGTTATATTATGTCCATCCTAAATAAATAAGCATTTTTCCCAAAAATATTAAAGGTTCATTCGTCTAGATAAGTGAGTTAATCGATTTTTAAAACCGACTATCTTCATGATCTTGAAAACTAATAACCACGGATATCTAATGACCGCAAAGGGCTAGTACATGTACGTAGCATTACATCGTCCGTTAATCAGTGTTAATGACATGTCAAGCTTGTGGTTGTTCTACCCGACCAAGTAATGGAAGAAGCCTACATATTCTTCAAGATCATAAAATCAAGTAATGCTTTACTGAGATTGATTAGAATATTTTACAATTAGACATCTTAATATTCATATATAAATATATTCAGCGTACATTGCTTGATCAAGCCTCGGTCAAATCTTACCGGATAGCACGAACGGACGCCTAACAGATGAAAATAAAAGTTGTTCGTTGACAAAATTGTTATCCGTTGGGATTCCGTTGATGTATAATAATTGACCAAATAAAACGGACGCGTAACGAATGCATAACGGACACGCAACGGATATGCAACGTACGAGAAACGGAAACGTGCCGGACAGAACGGATATCGAACGTACATACATGTACAACGGACGAGTACCGCATAAAACGGACCCCTAACGGAAGCGTACCGGATAAAACGGATGAACAAGATATGCGGAAAAATTAAAGGCGACAATAATAAGACTCCAGGGCCGTAAATTACATGACCCCCTCCCCCCCCCCCCCAAAAAAAAAGAATACGAAAAAAAAACCCAGAAAATAAAAAAAAAATGTTAAAATCATGCATTATTTTAATAGCACCGGTTATTAATTTGGCCAACAAGGTGAGTAATCATAATTGCAGGCCTAGGGTGTGTTCGATATTTAAATCTGGTGAATATCGCTGAACGGTACCCAACTCCTTTGCACACGTAAAAATTTCCCGCCAATTTTGTAGCACGGGATTTTCCTGTGTCTCATTCGCGGGCTTAATAATAATCCTGCTGTCTCGCCATATCAGACTGAGAAGCAAATTGCGAGGTTGATTGA
Source organism: Mytilus edulis (assembly GCA_019925275.1). Taxonomy (NCBI): domain Eukaryota; kingdom Metazoa; phylum Mollusca; class Bivalvia; order Mytilida; family Mytilidae; genus Mytilus; species Mytilus edulis. Next base: position 53,322,691 of record CM034353.1, read on the forward strand.
AACTGGACCACTGGTTCTGATGTTGCGCCACATTAAATGGTTGACAACTAGAAGAATCGTCATCATTTGTGCATAGACTAACCAACTTGTTAATAGAATGAAATTCAAAACAGTGTGGCTGTGGCCATTGATTGACACATTAAATTCATTCATTGACTGGGACAATTTAGGTGAACGTTTGTATGTAACGACCACTGCTCACTATGTACTTTTTAAAGACACTTAAACTATGGGGTCACCAAAGGTTCTCAACACCTTAATAAAGTAATTCGAAAAACTAATCAGAAATAACACGACGTTTTGATTTATATCAATTATATAAATCAAAACATGAAGGTTATTCCTGATTAATTTTTTGAATTATTTTATGATTAAAGGCGTTAAGAAACCTTTAGTGACCCAACAGTTTAAATGTCTATAGTAGGTACGTCGCGAACAGTGGTCGTTACAGACAAACGTTCACGTAAATTGTCCCAGTCAATGGATGAATATAATGTGTCAATCAATGGCCACAGCCACACTGTTTTGAATTTCATTCTAATGTAAGTATAACTGTGAATTTTATGTCAAAAGACGAGGTTCCATGACACCTCAATTTAGTTGATATAATTTATAATTACCGGTCCTGATCAGTGTTGGGCGATTTTTTCTAGACATTTCCAAAAGACAGCCTGTACGTTGTCACTTGTTTTTGAAGTCCCCCGTTAATTCCGTCATTATATATTTAACATCCTGCACATTTTCCGATTTAAAATAAACTCCTACCCAAACAATCTGAGTTTGTCGCTTGTATGAATTTATTGCTATGTGAACACAGTTGCTGATCCGGGGTTTGGGTCAGGAAGTTGGACCCACTTTTTATTTTGACAACCGATGTATTCATTTCGTATGGCAACATTTTGTTGACCCCCCTTTTTCTTTGCAGGAATTGCATGTGTTGGAATTCCCCCTTTTCAAATAGATCCACCCCTATGACATATCATTGAAGGCCCGACATATAATAAAAAAACTAGAAATTAAACAATTGGAAATTTTATTGCAGGTCAAAACGCCAAACAAGTAACAAGTAAAGAAGTTTGGATTCTTACTTTAAAGTTGCTCGACAAGCGGGAAATGAAGAAACGGGAGACATCGATGAAAATGCAGTAGATATTAATCAGTGATCGAAGCAGAACCTGCGCTAGCATGCAGTGAAAACACCGCTTCAACATCTTCTGAGATACTATTATCACCAATCGATTACAGTGATACCGTCCAATTCAACAAGCGCTCTCTATCAGATGAAGATCGACTGAAACTAATGAAGACAAAATGGATACCATCGTCTAATTCTTATATATATCCAAAAAAAACCAAAATCGTCGCTACAACAAATCATGGGAAAAATGACTAGAATGAAATTCAAAAAAGTGTGGCTGTGGCCATTGATTGACACATTAAATTCATCCATTGACTGGGACAATTTACATGAACGTTTGTCTGTAACGACCACTGTTCACGACGTACATACGATAGACATTTAAACTGTGGGGTCACCAAAGGTTTCTTAACGCCTTTAATTATAAAATAATTCAAAAAATTAATCAGGAATAACCTTTATGTTTTGATTTATATAATTGATATAAATCAAAACATCGTGTTATTTCTGATTAGTTTTTCGAATTACTTTATTAAGGTGTTGAGAACCTTTGGTGACCCCATAGTTTAAGTGTCTTTAAAAAATACATAGTGAGTAGTGGTCGTTACATACAAACGTTCACATAAATTGTCCCAGTCAATGGATGAATTTAATGTGTTATTCTGTTACGCCGTTCCGTAATTTATATACCAGTAGTTAGTTTGATTATATTCTTAATCTATTTATGTGTTCCAGTCTAGGAGGATTATTCATCTTTAACGTCAAAACATCGTACCGTCGCTACCTTTCCCTCTGTCATACGTATCCGTTACAGGAAAATTGCAAGGTCATTACGATCACGAGGAACATTTCGTTGAGACGTCATCTTGGACACAATTCGTGGCTAACAACAGAGTGAGTTAATTCTACAACATTGTATTTGAACCCTTCAAATTGCTCTCTACATATTTGAACCTTTTCTCCGTGAAATACCTGGAATTGATCTGTTCTTAAAAGTACAACATTTTCTCGCATTCAACGGACTGTGCTATCAATTACCTTTGAGATTTCGTTATAATAACATTTATTGAACACATTGTAAATTTGTATTTTATTTGTTTTTCAGCGTTTTACCATTTGTTAGATTGACTCTTGATTAAAGTATCAGCACCTGATAGTCTTTTCTGCTTGAGCCCAATCGTCGGTTATACTTAGTGGTCAGGCCATTACAGTAAAAAGTCTACAACTTGCCTGTTGTGTCTCACAGATAACGCCACTCCACGTTAGTTATACAACTACATAACAACCTACCTGTTGAGCCCTGCATGTACGCGTCATCCCTTGACGTACAGTAAATTGACAACAACTTGTCTACACATCTCCTGAACAGGAAATACAACGGAGCATCGTTCGTAGCTGTTACCTTGACACTACGCAACACAGCTTGTGCGTCCTAGGCAGCAAACCAACAACGTTGAACAAACATTGCCTACAAATAGTTGATTTACATCATGGATCCAAGTCACGCGGAACAGCAAGAAGAGGTTCAGCCCCAGAGGGAGATGTCACTGAAGAACCAGAAGAAAATCCGTCTAAAACAACAAATGTAGATGAAAATGCCGAGACTAGGCGAGTGCGTGAACTTACCGAAAAGGGACAGGGAGCCTTTATAGAAAAACGTGACAAGTTCTATCACGACTTAGAGGCCCAATGGTCAAACCTAGAATCTCAGTTATTAGAAACGGCCAAGCCTCCTAACGACCTCCAGCAATTGTTAACAGCACAAGATAAAATTGTACAAGCCTGTACTAAGTATCGCAGGCTCACAGACGAGTACTTGACATTTCTGAAAAATACAAAAACATTAGACAGCCTTCAAGACATTGATACGTGCAAATTCTCAACGGATATCCGAATGTCTAAAGTCGAACTGGCAATTGAAACTTTGCACGAGCATCGCCTTACCTTGACAAAGGCTAAATCTACAAAAACGAGGACATCTAAGGGCAAGACCACCTCGCACAGTGGGAGCTCACACGCCTCCGACATGTCGAGCCTAGCACGGAGAAAGCGTGCCAAGGCAGAGTCCGCTAGATCGAAGATAGCCTTTGCCGAGCAAGAAGCTGCCCTCCTAAAGCAGGAAGCCGTATTACAGGAACAGACCCTATACAGACAAACAGAAATAAAGGCCGTAATAGAACAAGAAGCAATCCGTTCAAAACAAGAAGCCACACGTAGTAGAGCCGAAGCAGAACAGGAGGAAGAGCACATCAAAGCTAAAAAAGAACATGAGGCCGTTCGCAGGAAAACTCAAATGGAACAGGAAGCCGCACGTGCGGTCCGAGAAAAAGCCGAACTTAAGGCCGCTAGGAACATTCTCGAAGCAAAAAGAGAAGCTGCAGCCGCAGAAGCCGAGGCTCGTGTCCTGGAAGACGACGGAAGCCAAGCAGTTAGCGATCTTCCTGACGAAAAGGAAGACCCGCTCCAGCGTGTGGAAGATTTCGTCAATAAACTTCCTGTATCAACTGTTGTAAAGGAAGTAACAGGACCTCAAAAGAAAAAACAAATTCCTGTTAAGATCGAGCTGAGTCACGAAGCACCAGCGTTCGTGCCATCCTTGGCATCGAACTTGCTACCACAGACATCTGCTGTCTTGCCTTCCGATAATAAGTCGCCGGAAGTTACCTTTATCCCAGATCTGGGATTAGTAACCGGCATACAAAAACTAGGTCTTTCAGATGAGAGCCCTACTGAACACCAAAAACAGGGTGTTAAAGAAGTGATCCCTGTCTTACGCATAAAACAAGACTTTATAGAAGAGATCCCTGTTTCACACAAAAAACATGGTGTAAAAGAAGAGATCCCTGTTGCACACCAGCAACAAATCAACCCAACATCGGAGATTACTAGATTTCTTTTACGCAAAGACCTATATTTCTCCAGGCTAACACATTTAAATGACCAGGCAGAATCCTTCCATACATGGAAATCTAGCTTCAAAAACGTCATAGACGAATTACAAGTTTCTGACTCGGAACAAATAGACCTACTAATTAAGTGGCTATGGCCAGAGTCTGGTAAACATGCCATGAGTATTAGGGCATCAAATGCCAACAACACTACTAGAGGCCTACAGAGGTTATGGCAAAGACTGGATGAGCGATATGGTGCTCCAGAAATGTTGGAAGCCTCTATCACGAGTAAACTCGTCAATTTTCCTACCTTGACGAACAAAGATACCGCACGTCTTTATGACTTGTCTGATATTCTATCAGAAATAGAATATCACAAGGAAAATCCCAAGCTGGGATGTTTGCTAGCATATTTTGACTCTTCGTCCGGGATAAATTCTATTGTGGAAAAACTGCCATACGGACTCCAAGAAAAGTGTATTACAAGAGCTTCAAGATACAAGTCAAAATATGAAGTTGCCTTTCACAGAATTATCTGCCTTCATCAGGGAAATTAGCAAAATTAAGAACGATCCTGGGTTTATCTTTGGGTCAAAGGTAACACCAAATACAAACGACGCTACGCCAAGGTTCACACCTCAGACGTACTCTAAAGTCAACGTCCATAAGACGGCTGTTGAACAGCAAACTGAAGACAGCAGTCAACAACAAGATCTGTGTATCCTACACAAGACAAAGCATACCTTGAATGAATGCCGAGCATTCCGAGCCAAACCAATCGAGGAACGCAAGGAACTGTTAAGACAAAACAATGTGTGCTACAAGTGTTGTGAGTCAACCACACACAGAAGTCGGGACTGCAACGCAAGTATCAGTTGTAACGAGTGTGGAAGTGAACGACATACCACAGCACTTCACATCACTAGACCACAACAATCTGAAAGTTCCCAGTTTAGCTCACCCAGACAAGCCTACGGCGGGGAGCTAACACAAGTCTACGGCGGGGAGCAGACAGAGTCAGCTGAAACAAAGTTAACCTCTGTGAGTTCGATCTGCACAGAGATCTACAAAGATCATAAGAGCGATAAATCTTATGCCAAGATATTACCTGTGGACGTGTACCACAAGGACAAGACAGACAACCTTATTAGGATGTACGCCATTATTGACGACCAAAACAACCGGTCTCTTGCCTCGCCTGAATTCTTAAGTATGTTCAACGTTCGGGAAAAACCTGAAAACTACTCTCTTACAACATGCTCCGGCAGAGTAGCTACTTCCGGGAAAAGAGGAAAAGATTTCGTCATAAAATCTATACATAGTGACGTAAAATTTGATCTGCCTACATTAATTGAATATAATAATATTCCCAATAATCGAGACGAAACTCCTACTCTTGAAGTCGCAATGCATCTTCCTCATCTGAAGGAACTCTGAGGAAGCATTCCACCAACAGAGGAACGTTGTCAAATTCTTCTTCTTATTGGAAGGGACCTTATAGAGGCACACCACGTCCTTGAACAACGCCTAGGACCATCCCGAACTCCATTTGCCCAAAAGTTAAGACTTGGTTGGGTCATAAATTGGAAATACATACATTGACAAGCAAACTGTTCCTATTGACATCAACACAAAGATAACTTCGTTTCAATCACGGAATAAAAACAACATCTTGCCTCAAGACCGGAAATAGCCGTCAAGGACAATAATCAAATTGTTGTTCAGTCTAACGACAAAAACTTTCATTCGAATGCCAAGGTCACAAAATCGCATTCAATACAATCCCTTGAATGTACAGGACCCAGTACCAAGCCTGGTAAACGCACAAATTCCCCTAAAGGGACATCACTCGCGTCACTAAAAGCAAAATCTTTGACTTCTATAGAAAAATCTATAGATAAAGAAAATTTCATTCCGAAATCAACAGGACCTGACGTTCATGGTGAGGAAATCAGTAGCATTCACAAACCTATTCCGATAGAAGGGCCTATTGCAAATATCAATCTGCCTTTGAGCAAGCAACCTCTACTCCGAGGAGGAAGCAGTATTGCCAAACCTGACTTGAATTTTAGTGAAAAGGAACCAGTAGTCTTATCTGGACATCATCAAAAAGTAACACCTTTTCTTGGACATTACTACAACAAAATCAAACATAGAGGACCCCACTTCACAGATAGAACAACGGGATCAGCAGGATGGAACGTTAGGACGAAACGCTTAATTTCGGCTGATACTCAAAAAGATGTGACATTTCTCCAAAGCGGAAGAGGACCAAATATTAGCTCTCGTCATACCCACCGGAGGACCACATTCAACCGTCGTCGCCATCTAACAACGTTGGAGAAAACAGTTCCTACTACCTCAACAGCTATGGAACATTCTACAAATCACAGCGATCTCATTGGAGAGATCCTTCTTCATAGGACAAGAAACTGTGCCGAACCCAGTTTTCCGTGGAATTAATCTATTCTGGAAACTTTATAGTGAAATGTCGTAAGTTGAGACGTGATATTTCTCACACGACCAATAGTGGTTATATCTTCTGTATATATTCAATTTATATTGGGATTTATTCATTTATATAGATCTTATATTCATTTGCGAATACATGTACTTTATAGAATACTAGTAGTGATATCAGATAGACATCAGACGGGGAGTATTTTGTTACGCCGTTCCGTAATTTATATACCAGTAGTTAGTTTGATTATATTCTTAATCTATTTATGTGTTCCAGTCTAGGAGGATTATTCATCTTTAACGTCAAAACATCGTATCGTCGCTACCTTTCCCTCTCTCATACGTATCCGTTACAGGAAAATTGCAAGGTCATTACGATCACGAGGAACATTTCGTTGAGACGTCATCTTGGACACAATTCGTGGCTAACAACAGAGTGAGTTAATTCTACAACATTGTATTTGAACCCTTCAAATTGCTCTCTACATATTTGAACCTTTTCTCCGTGAAATACCTGGAATTTATCTGTTCTTGAAAGTACAACATTTTCTCGCATTCAACGGACTGTGCTATCAATTACCTTTGACATTTCGTTATAATAACATTAATTGAACACATTGTAAAATTGTATTTTATTTGTTTTTCAGCGTTTTACCATTTGTTAGATTGACTCTTGATTAAAGTATCAGCACCTGATAGTCTTTTCTGCTTGAGCCCAATCGTCGGTTATACTTAGTGGTCAGGCCATTACATGTGTCAATCAATGGCCACAGCCACACTGTTTTGAATTTCATTCTATTCCTGGCTACGATATTCTCCTTCACAAGATGGTGCTTACTGTTCTCTGTATGTATTGCTTTTCAGGATCACCCTAGTGAAAATCCACGATACAATGAATTTGTTACCATACCTTACAATGACTGGAAAAACGCATTAGGAGAGAAGAGAGGTCGTCTTGCTCTCCATTCCAATAGCGAGCGTCACCTGAAAGCTCTTGAAAAAAGTGGTCTCCTACTATCGGTTTCGGATCAGAGAAGGCCATCTATAGTCCAGTCTATTAGCAAAGCATACAGTGACAAGGTTGAAAAAATAGAGCTAGTATTTTATCTCTGATAGACGTAATAATCACCCTAGGTAAACGAAATATAGCATTACGGGGGAATTGGAACAAAGAAATTTCAGAGGAAGATGGAAATTTCATGTTTTTTGTGAATTGGAAATCTTCTTTTGACTTGGTCCTTAAGGAACATATTGAATTGAAATGTTCTTATGGGAAATACTTGTCACCATTGGCTCAGAATGAATTCATACATTGTTGCGAATTGGAAATTAGAAGTAAAATTGTTAGCAGATGTAATCTATCTAATTTCTTCAGTGTGATGGCAGACGAATGCGCAGACTGCTCGAACCAGGCGCAGCTTTCTATCTGTATCCGGTATTGTTATACAGAAAACGATGCTTGGTATGTAACGGAAGATTTCTGTGGTTTTGTAGAGCTTGTTAAAACGAACGCAGAGACTATATCAACATGCATACTAAATAAACTTCGTGAATGGGGATTCGACCTGACCCGTTTAAGAGGACAAGGTTATGACGGATGTTCTTCGATGACTGGAGAAGTATCTGGTGTCAAGACGAGAATTACTCAAGAGCTTTCAAATGCGAAGTATTTCGTGCACTGTCGATCGCACTGTCTTAATCTTGTCGTTGTTAACAGTTGTCAGTCAGTCGCAGTTGTCAGAAATTTTATGGCAATTTTAGGGAAAATCACATGGTTTATCAGTGAGTCCAGTAAACGCAAAAATATTATGAAATCTGTAATGAAAGATGAAGGTCAAATCGCGATTCAATTTGATTTGATGTATGATCAAGAAGAAAGTTTATTCAGCCAGGAAAAACGACTACTACCAACACTAGCAGAAACTCGATGGACATCACGAACTGATACATTAACTTAACTGTTGAAACACTATGACAAGGTGCTTGACATTCTTGATGAAATTCAAAACCAAACCGTCGGCAACTCAGATGCTACATCTTACAAAATGACTGCTCTTAACTTTGAAATATTGGTTGTAGCGGTCGTAACCCAGTTCCTACTAGGATACCTAAGACCCTTGTCCACAGAACTTCAATCTGAAAACTTTGATCTTGTGGAAGCACACGTTCAAGCTCGTTCACTTGTTGCATCTTTTCTCGAGATACGGGAACACGCAGAAGAAGCTTTTGATCATCATCGCCAATGATGGGCTTTTTAAAAGAACATCTACAATCGCAAATAAGAACTACATTAAGATCAACAAACCGCGAACATCTGGACGCCAACGCAATAGGGCAAATGCAGCAGCTGAAACTGTAGAACAGCATTATCGGATCAACATTTTTATACCTCTGATTGATCACATCATTAAACATCTCAGTGACAGATTTCCGGACGATATTAAGCCAATGCGCATGCTTTACGGATTTTACTTACAACCACGGTACTTTTGTAAGTTGACGGAAGACATTATACGCTCTATTGCTAATGAGTATATTAATGATATTCCATACCCTGATGACTTGCCACAAGAAGTTCACAGATGGAAAACTTTTACGTCGATTAAGGAGATTGGGTCAAAATGTACAATATAGCAAGCAATCAAACACACGCAGTTTTACCCAAATATGAGGCAAATACTACTGCTTCTGTTAGCCTTGCCAGTTGGGTCTTGCAGTTGTGAAAGATCGTTTTCTGCGCTACGGCGCCTCAAAACATGGAATAGGTCAACAATGACGGAAAACAGATTGTGTGGTCTTGCTATGCTACACATACATAGAAGTGACAATTTTGGCAATATTGAAGGTATAGAAGAGATGGGATTCACCCGGTCACAGAAAAATCGCCTTGGCATTTGATAAAGCTTAACCAAATAAAACTTTCAGTATAAACAAACAGTGTTAATTTATATTAATTTGAATTTTATGATCAAAATTATGAGTAATAAATTACATGTGAATTTTCAGTTTAAGGTTTGTAAATTGTGTCTGTGTTCGTAGCGAAGTTAAAATAGCTCGATTTGAACAGACAAAATAAGCAGGATAAACCACAAAAAATGCTCATTACTCCATGAATTGTTTTTGCTATGTCATGAAATTTTTATAAGTCATTTGTTATTAATTAAATTCGAGAGTTTGAGTCAATTAGGGGATAACGAATGTGGCTGCTTAAGCACCTAAAAATTCCATAAGGTCACAGTTTCTTTCCGAAATTGAGTCTGCGATTGAAACATTGAAACAAATATCTAATTTCATCTGTTGCCTGTCATTTAATCTTTAATTACAAGAAGTACTCACCAGGAGAAGAAAACAGCATACTAGCGTGTATCAAAACAGAAAATATTATGTACTTTGTTTCCATTAGGTCACTAGTAAATTATCCGTGTGGAATTACAACTTAAAGGAGAAACTACTATGTGAGAGCTTCTTAAAAACAAAAGAAAGTTGTTAGTTACCTTGTGTATTGGTAAATGTAAAACATCGATAACGAAATTAACAAAGGAATAAATTATGTTTTTATACTTTACGTCAAAATACAGGATTCTGATTGGTAAATACAAGAGATAGTTCACTCTTAGAATAACTCTATGCTAAAAACTCTTATTACCCTTCACGGAAACGCTTTAATTATCATTAACACATGGCAAGAGTTAAATCTCTTTGTTCTTACTGTGTTATAATCTGGATAATGCACAGCAAAGGTGTGCATTAACTACCTCAGATATACTGCACAGTTCAAATCTATTTTTATCTTAAGGGGCGGTTCCTGGATTTTAAAAGGGGCGTTATTCTACCAAATTAAAAAAAAATATCACCGAGTGTAGCGAGACTAAAGACAAAATTGACGATTTTAAGCTAAAACACGATACTTTGTCCAATCCTAGGGTTAAAGACCTGTTCGCCCCCACCCCCGAATCCGCTATCTGCCTTGAAATTACGACAAAGTTGAACTTCGTACAAACATCGTAGTTTCAAAATAGGAAAACGAAAGGTTTCTCATTCCTTTTTTTTTTTTATCTAAGCTGGGACATAAACTATTTTATTATATTTTGTGTACAACGTAAATCTAAATCGGTGTTTTAAAGTTAGAAAGATAGTTAAAACAATTTTTGGTAATTTCTGCCAAAAAAGAAATGTATCTTAGAATATCCGAATAAAAGAAATCTGATTTGGATTAGTTTCAGACTCAATGGAATTATAACGACTTTTTGGATAGCTATTCCTATAAAAGGACTATTTTTGGATCATATTTAAGTTAGTTTCAAAACGGGGATTAGCTGGTTAGCTGGAGATCAATCAGACTAGATGGACGTGTCTTAAAAAGTAATACAGTAGATAAAAAGGAAATTGGTTGGGAAGGTTGGTTGGTTGTTTAAAAAGAGAAATGTATTTTCTGTTTATTTAACATTTAAAATTTAGGTAATATAACATCTTCCTCGGTTCTTTTTTTCTCTAAGCATATCATTGAGGGAAAGAATTTCAAAAGCAATTAATCTAATTTAAACTCAATAACCCTTGCAGTTATTTTTCTTTTCATACACCAATTTGAAAGTACAAAATTGGTCAAAGTCTCAATCGTACGGAAGCGTATTAGGGACATAGAAAAAATAAAAGTAGTAGTGAACTTTTTTTTCAAAGTCGAAATTTTGACATTTCAAATCTTAAAATTTCGACTTTAACTCGAAATTTTAACTTTTCTTATCTTGAAATTTTGACTTTCTAAAATCTTGAAATTTCGACTTTTCAAAGAGTCGAAATTTTGACATTTTTAGAATTCGAAATTTTGCCTTTATAAAAAGTCGAAATTTCGACTTAAACTCAAAATTTCGACCTTTTTTAAAACTGGAAATTTCGGTTTTTTCTAAACTCGAAATTTCGACTTCTTTTTAACTCAAAATTTCAACTTGTTTTAAACTCAAAATTTCGACTTGTTTTAAACTCAAAATTTCGACTGGTTTTAAACTCAAAATTTCGAATTTTCCTAAGTATTTATACGTTTGCGATTACCACATTTACACAGTCATTTATATCACCAAGCGGAGAGCCATATACATCATAAACTTAATAAGCACATTTTAATAAACTAAACCATTTTAAAGAGGTTATTTTAGATAGAAAATCTTGCTCTTGCCGAAGAATAAATAAAATATTTTTTACGTTCAAATACATATTTCAAATCTGGACTTCAGATATGTGTATCAAGACAACCCCGTTATTCCGATACACCCATGTTACGACATACTTTTATTCAACAGTCTGATATATGAAGACAAGGGTTAATAGTTGTGTCATAATAATGTCAACTTGTAGAGTTTAATCAATATTCCAGAAAAAAAGAACCATTTATTTATTTCAAAATTCAAAACTAGAAAACCGAGCAGCTCATTTGTCGTCCTGAATATGCATGGCATTTTTGGCTACTTGATTTACCATTGTTTAAACAAGGCAAAGTCAGTGACTTGCTATAGGGAAACCAAACAGGCCTTTGAAACTGCGATGCTATATGTTCTCAGATATGACGATTCTATGACAGTGTCGTGGGAACTAAAACATGGAACAGAACCTATTTCAAAATATAAATTGCCAAAATGTGTTGATGACGCTTTAATAATTTGCCTCCATGTCTACTCCTTCTTAAATTGTAATAACTATGTTTGAATACTAAAATCAAAGTTTTAAAAGAGATCAAAGTCGAAATTTCGATTGTAAAAAAAAAATCGAAATTTTGAGTTTACAAAAAGTCGAAATTTTGAGTTTAAAATAAGTTGAAATTTCGAGTTTAAAATAAGTCAAAATTTCGAGTTTTAAAAAAGTCGAAATTTTGAGTTTACAAAAAGTCGAAATTTTGAATTTAAAATAAGTTGAAATTTCGAGTTTAAAATAAGTCGAAATTTTGAGTTTTATAAAAGTCGAAATTTCGAGTTTCAAAAAGTCGAAATCTTGAGTTTAAAAAAGTCGAAATTTCGAGTTTAAAGCGAAAATTTCGACTTTTTGTAAGTCGAAATTTCGAGTTTCAAAAAAGTCAATATTTCAACTTTTCAAAAATCGAAATTTCAAGATTTTTGAAAGTCAAAATTTAAATTTATGTCAAAATTTCGGGATTTGAAAAGTCAAAATTTCAAGTTAAAGTCAAAATTTCGAGATTTGAAAAGTCAAAATTTCGATTTTGAAAAAAAAGTTCACTGCCAATTTTATTTTTTCTATGTCCCTAATACGCTTCCGTACAATCGTCACCAATTAAATAAAAACGGAAACGATAAAAATAAATACACCATTAAATCGCAATTTTAGAATGAGTCTAAATATCAAAAAAATATTAATTTTAAACTTACCAAAGTCGTATTTCCCCTACCAGAAACTTTCCTAGGATCAGTGGATTGCGGAATAACGTCCACATTTCTAAAACGTTCACGTAAATTGATTGCGTCATGTGTTAAAACAGTTATTGGCCAATCAAATCGGTATATGTAATTTAATCTGCACAGCACGAGATGACCCAATAACCCGAACTCCTACGTCGTTCGGGTTATTGGGTCATCTCGTGCTGTGCAGATTAAATGGCATATACCGACTTGCTTGGTCAATAACTATAACTTTGTGCGTTTTACTAAAAAAAAAAAATAGGGATCAGATGTTTGTTATATACTTGTAAGAGGTCATAGTTTATTTCTTTGAATTGGACATTTTTAAAACAGAAAGAGTCTAGTTGTTATTTCATTTACTTTTTTTTTGACATCTTATGTATTTGAAGATTTTTTTTCGTCAAATAATCGACTACAGATATCATTTGTTTCAAAACGTTAAACAATATCCTGAAATAAATTACATGACGTCACAAAGTATATCGGTTTTTAGATATTCTAAAAATAACCGTGCAAAATGCTTTTTGCCGGTCAATATGCTTTTTGCTATCCGCCGTTTTCTCTCTACTTTCGAAAATATAGTTTAGCATGTAATTTTGAATGAGAGAAAATAAAAAAATAAAATTTTCAATGTTGAATGTTGAATATTGAAATCGTATGTTGAATGTTGAAATCGAATGTTGAAAATGGATACGAAAAAAAAAAATAAAAATTTTTTTTTTTTTCAATGTGTTGAATGTTGAAATCGAATGTTGAATGTTGAAATCAAATGTTGAATGTTGAAAATGGATACGAGAAAAAAAAAAAAAAAAAATTTAAATGAGAAAAAAAAAAAAAAAAAAATTTGAATGAGAAAAAAAAAAAAAAAAAAAAATTTGAATGTTGAATGTTGAATATTGAAATCGAATGTTGAATGTTGAAATCGAATGTTGAATGTTGAATGTTGAATATTGAAATCGAATGTTGAATGTTGAAATCAAATGTTGAATGTTGAAAATGGATACGAGAAAAAAAAAAAAAAAAATTTTTAATGAGAAAAAAAAAAAAAAAAAATTTGAATGAGACAAAAAAAAAAAAAAAAAAATTTTGAATGTTGAATGTTGAATATTTAAATCGAATGTTGAATGTTGAAATCGAATGTTGAATGTTGAAATCGAATGTTAAATGTTGAAAATGGATACGAGAAAAAAAAAAAAAAAAAAAAAAAAAAATTTGAATGTTGAATGTTAAATATTGAAATCGAATGTTGAATGTTGAAATCGAATGTTGAATGTTGAAAATTGAATGTTGAATGTTGAAAATGGATACGAGAAAAAAAAAAAAAAAAAAAAAATTTTGAATGTTGAATGTTAAATATTGAAATCGAATGTTGAATGTTGAAATCGAATGTTGAATGTTGAAAATGGATACGAAAAAAAAAAAAAAAAAAAAAAAAAAATTTGAATGTTGAATGTTGAATATTGAAATCGAATGTTGAATGTTGAAATCGAATGTTGAATGTTGAAAATGGATACGAGAGAAAAAAAAAAAAAAAAAAAAAAAAAATTTGAATGTTGAATGTTGAATGTTGAATATTGAACCAACTTGACATCGGTGTGATGTGACTATCCCTAAACGAATCAAATTTGTTAAAATATACGAATTAATAATATATAGCTATATCAACCTCTGAACTATGTTTTTTTTATGTAATAACAAAAAATAACAGCTAAATGACAATAAAGACATCATGATCATTCGATGTTGTCTACTTTTATGCCATTTGAAGTTTCTCTTGGTCTGTATGTGCTATTTTTTTTCTTCTTTGATTCTGTTTGTTTTTCTTGTTTTTTTTACATTCAGTAGACTTGGTAAAATCACTTGTTTGGCTCCCCACCTTCAAAAATCAAAAATTGTTTTAAATAATTTAAATAACATCTCTATGGTAAAAAAAAAAGGGCACAAAACTACGGTGGCAGAATGCGGCCATGAAAGAAAAAAAAATGTTGTTCCCTCAAGATGCTATGTCGTTCCCACAAGATAGTTATCTCGTTCCCTCAAGATACTATGTCGTTCCCTCAATATACTATGTCGTTCCCTCAAGATAGTTATCTCGTTCCCTCAAGATACTATGTCGTTCCCTCAATATGTTATGTTGTTCCCTCAAGATAGTTATCTCGTTCCCTCAAGATAGTTATCTCGTTCCCTCAAGATAGTTATCTCCTTCCCTCAAGATAGTTATCTCGTTCCCTCAAGATACTATGTCGTTCCCACAAGATAGTTATGTCGTTCCCTGCCCGAGGGAGTCACCAGTCCAGTAGCTAACACTATGTACAAGTATAATACATGTACTAGCTTGAAAATAAGGATATTGTTTTGATTGAAATTAACTGTTTTAAAAAAGGTTTAAATGATTATAGATGAAGGAATCTATCTCTTTTATGCAAAGATCTGACACTCTTGTCAAGTTTTGGCTATACATATTAGGTCTTTGTGGTTAATTGTATAATATATCATAACATTTGTCTCCTATACAAGAATGTCGGAATTAATATTGAGATGTGGATATTTTAAGAGCGTGTTTTCAATTCACTCGCGTGTTGATAATTGAAAAATAAATAAAACATATTTAATTTTTTTTGTCAACGAGTCTTAATTGTGAATTTTAAAGATTTTTCAACTACTTTTGCAAAACAAATATTCTTTTTAGCTAAACAAAACAAAAGAATACTTTTAAATCTGTGGTGCATTCATATAATATTCGGTGCATTCAATTATAAGCTACTGAATTATTTATTCCTTTGTCAATACAATCTTCCATCATTTCATACGAAAACTCATTAAATGTTAACTAACAGACTTGGTCAATAGATTACATAGTATTGGTTTTAGCAGAGTGTGTCCAAGCAAGCAAAACTTATGATAGAAGAACAGAAAATTTGTATTGTATGCAGCTAAAGACGTTTTTAATAGTTGTCCAAATTTAAGATAGCTCGAACGTATCTACCTTTTATTTATGAAATATCTAAGAAATTATTCATGGGGATTTGACTATATATGTACATGTAGTTTGCTCCGCGGTTTGTCCATTTATACTTATACTTTTATAAAATTATGATAAAAGCAAACGTTTAAGTAGACTAGCCACATATGCAATATATTTACAACGTGAATTTCTGACACAATGATTCAATAGGTATGGAATATGTGCCACTCAACGTTAAGCAAAAAACAATAAAATCAATTCCCTATATACCGTACTTGATACATAGAAAATTTAGCAGTGCTATAGCCAATCAGTGCACACGAAAAATTAAGCGCTGCATTAATAAAAAGTGATGTGAGGTGAACGTCAACGAGATAACAATCCAACTACAAAAATAACCAAAAGACACCTAGAGTAAGACGTGTCAAAATCTTCAACAATTATGATAGACAGTTGTCCTAACAATATGTCACACACGTGCTATCCGATTTATGTTTTTTCAGCAAATAGTATACACACTAAATAAAGTGTGAAATAGAAAGAGTATCAGATGTGGGTTATACGTCAATGGAACAGCAGCCCAACGACAGAACTTGAATAGAACAAATTAAAGACAAACGTATGTCGTTACACTGGGAATTAGTAATTATTATTCGATAGGACGAGTGATAAGTGTAAGAGAACGATAAACGAATTGACATAAAGATTTTGGTTGCTCTAAACGACTATTTTTATGAATCCAAGATTATCCAATCATCCAAATGATAGGCAGAGCTTTTGTCTGCACTAGGTACAACTGAAATGGACCCAAAGAACCAAGTAGGTTAAGTTACGGAACTTTTGAAATTGAGGTCATAATTTTGAGGTTTGTCACCTTTCTATTGTAATTCATAAAAAAAAGTTGCGCACCCTACAATGATGCATAATGTAGTTCTCAAGTCTTTCACAAAAAGTAGAACGAAATCCGCATTTTCAAAAAGAAATGAAATTACTCAAACGCCTTTGTTTTGAAAGATAATCATTCAAATAACTTATACACTATCTATACGTTTATTCTACATTTTTTTTAATTTTAGGAACTAGTTGACAGGATTTCGAAAGTACGGAAAGCCATTTCAAACAACACATAATTTCTAGTTGGAAAGTTGATAAAATAACAGGGAATGCTATTTACACTTTTAAATTAGATTATTTAACGAAATATAGAAATGATTTGCAAATACCAACAAAATATAAAGAGTCAACTAACGACACTAGCTTATAAGTAGATCTTAATTATGAACGGGTCATTTTTTAGGGAAATCTTTTGTATAAGTAAACGGATGTTACAGCAGACGACTACGGACTACAAACGACAGGCGCCAAATATAATGGTTAATGGTTATTCTTAATATTACACAATATTTGGGAGCAATCTGTTTGCGCCAAAAATGCCTCTTTTTGCGCCACATCTTTTGTTCTCCTATAAAGATAACATATGCTACGTTTGTGCCACCTGTTTTAAATAAACATAGTATCATTTGCACCAAAAATATAGTATTCCGTTGCGTCAATTAAAAGAAAAAATACTTTCCTCCTCCTTTATCCGGGCTTGGGACAGGCTGTTTACACTGGCGGAGGTAAAGTCATTTTAAGTAATTTAAAAGGATACTTTAAAACATAAAACTATGTACAGTCGGACAACATATATATTATATAAAGGCGGGAATTTGAAACTCATTACACACACAAAGTCTCTGCGACTGAGTTCTCGTTTTGCATATTTCTCATACTTTTTATATGATGTCTGCATCTTATTGCTGCTGCATGTACTTAATGTATATTATACTTGAAACATTTGGGTTAGAGACTATATGTGAATGGACTGTCTTCTCTAAAAAGGTTTTCATCACACCAAGTTATTAGCAGTTAGAGCTTTGGTACTGGTATGGTTATACGGACACATTTTCCTGTTGACAAAATATGTCATTGAACTTGAAAACATTTTGGTAATACGTCATATTGGTTCTGCGACCTAGTTGTCTAATGGCCAATAATGCCACATCTCATTATTTTTCTTAATTTCGCTTTCAGTCTTGGTTCGATGTCTATTGCGTAATTCTATTCAAATTGATATATAACTTTAAACAAACTTTTCGATAATCATGTATACCTAACATTTTACATACAATTATATAAATATGTAACATACTCAACGGAAACAGGTATGACATTTAATCAAAGTCACGCAAAATGGAAATCAAATTTGTTCTGTTGAGGTAAAGTTTATTTTGTTTTCTTTAATGGCGACATATTGACTACTACAATTTATGGTAGCTCCCTAATTTCTGTATACCGTCTGCTTAAAATCTGTTTCTGATCTCAATCATATATGGAAATAACCAAAACACTATGATCATTCTTTTTAATCAAACGATAACATTTTTTATAATTGTAGTCCACACATTAATAGAATAAGTCCTCTGTTAAAATATATGAATAATGATGCACTCAACTATCTACCAAAAAACACACAATTTACAATTTATGTTACAAAAAGTATTTGATACTGTTTTTGAATATTTATGTGCATATGAATATTCAAATGAAAGTTTATTATAATGTTCATAAACATGATAACATAGCCATTTTATTGCTCTCTTCACTGATAATTTTTTAGTTGTGTGTATTTGTAGGTCAGACATCTCGGTTTTCATGGTCATCATACAACAGATCAATACTGAACAGAAAACTTAAAGTTGATATTTTTCTTCATAGTGCGACTTTTTTTTTATTAATTTGAAATGGAACGTGTTTTTTCCTACATTTATTAGAAAGGGGAAATTTCAACATAATGACTATAAACAAATAGGAGTCATATCATCACGATCATAGATGCACAAGAACTTGATCATATAAATGCAACAATGTAATTATCAATTGAAAGAAGGAACGAATGAACAAAATATTAGTATGTTGTCCAAATAAACTTGCTTTGTCTTCTCATTTGAATTGCTCCATCCAATAAAGATGTACGAGGAAGATCTTTGAAGAACAGATTGAAAAAATGTTTTGTCTAAGAATTGCAGGAATATTCTGGTGGATGAAATAATTTATTGACTTGACTCTTATATAGTGGACTGAATAATTGTACATAGCAAGTTGGGGGAAAAGAAAACAAAAACTTTAACAGAAAGCGTTTATATTATAAATTTGCAAATATAAGCATACCATTATGTACACCTCAAAGGTATATAATTCAAATTGTTTGCATATTCATGTATTGCAATGAAACTATAACAAAGAAAACCTTACCTCGTGAAAAGAGTAAACAATTCAGTCAGAATATGAAATATTTTTTTCAGTTCTATTTTTCATAGTAGAATAAAGAAGACAAAGATTTCAAAACAATATTTTTTCATTTATTTAGACAGTTCATCATTTTGTTTCAGTGAAAGGACTTTACTCTTTGACTGTAAATATTATTATACATTCCAAAATAAGAATAATCTTTATTGTCATATAAACAAATTAAAAACATGTTTGTGACAAAATGAAAAAAAAAATTAGATATATGTACATGTATATTTAATAAATATTAAAAACCTTGTATACATTTAAAACATTTTACTACCAAACAGCATTCATTGTTACATTCACATTACTGTATATTTATATCTATATATTTATAATTTTAATCCCATAGGAATTTATTTTGTCCCATGGGATATTAAAAATCCCATGGGATAATTAAAGTCCCATGGGATTTTTTTAGTCCCATGGGACAACAAATATCCCATGGGACTACAATAATCCCATGGGACCAAAAAATAATGGTCAATCCCATGGAATTTTGCCCTGTCCCATGGGATATTGAAAATCCCATGTTTTTATAAATCAAATAGCAAAATAAATATAAGAGTAACAGTAGAAAACCAATGAAATTATTGAATCCCATGTAATTCCGCACATTTTGGTTATATCATGACATTGTAGCTCTTGTTTGAGGCGGCGGCGGATTTGCAAATGAGTGTTTTGCAAATTTAAAGTGTCCAGTGTTTATATTCAAGGATGTAATTAGGTGAGGTGTTGGAATATGTGTCGAATTTTCTGACTCTTTGATGTTTTTCCATACGATACAAGGTAAAATATTTTGCCCCATAACACCCATTTATCTTTTCATATAAGACTTTATAGCTCATAAAAGGTAATTTAACAAAATTTAGGCGGATTCTTGATTTTCTTTCTTTTGATTTGACCAATTAATACCAATGCAAATATATGGTAAAAGTTCGAGCCATCCTTCTCCCGCCATATTTTATGAATCAAATATCTCGAAAAGGAGCCCCATGACATATCAATATTTTTAGTTTATTTTGATCCTTAGTTAACTAATACTCAGCGAATGGTCTAAAAAGGCCCCGATATGACAAACGATAAACGATATAAACACTATAAACGAAAAATAAAATAACGGCTTGATTTACGACCAAACAATAAACGAAAAACAAATATGACAGACGGCAACAAACGACAACCAATTTTTACAGGCTCTCGACTTGAAATACGCACATGAAGAACGACTTGGTAAATAGATATAAGAAGATGGGGTATCAGTGCCAATAAAACAACTCTTCATACAAGTAACAATTTGTAAACCATTATAGGTCAAAGTACGGTCTTCGACACTGAGCATTGACTCACACCGAACAAAAAACTATAGATGGCCCCCTAAATTACTGGTGTAAAACCATTCAAACGGGAAAACCAATCATGGTCTAATCCGTATGAAAAACGAGAAACGAGAAACGATTATGAACCACATCAACAACGGCGACAATCATTGAACATGTTTATGAGCATGGTGTAACAGCACAACATAAGAACTAACTGTAAAATCAAAGGGAAATGGCTTGACTCTCCAGATCGAAACACAACAAAACATCATAAACACAAACAAAACAGAAAGTAGTGATTTAGAGTAACTGAAAGCCAGTTCAAAGCCGACAACAATTAATAAATAAATCATATTCTCACAGACCATACTGATCAACGGATTCGGTGCAAATCGTCATAAATAGTCTGAAAAAGCATGAACTTGTTTAAATCATATGCTGGAGTTGAAATGCTACGAATGTCAAGGAAAGTGGATATACTGGTGGATGTATGACCAATATCATTGGTAGAAAAGTGTAAAATAATAAATTTGGCTTTTAATATCAATGAAATATTTGTAGTACATCAATTCAGTAATCGGAATAGATATAAAATACTCATTTTCAAATGTTCAAATTCAAATATACAAAGTCGTGTCCGGCTCAAAATTTTAACTTTTAAAGCCTTAATTAAGTTGCTTATCACAAGTGTGTCATTAAAAGATTTAATGACTGTACTAACTACCAACGTCATAAACTTAGTATCACTTTACATACTTATATTATAAATAACAGGTTGTCTCTGACTCTAAACTGTAGAATGCCTTTTAAACAAGAAAATGTGTTGCATAAGAGATCAATCTAATTAAAAACCGATCTCTCATCGCTCCTGTTTCTGATATGTCGCGTGGGAGATCTAACGAAACCGGCTTTGAGGTCACATGTGAGTGAACTAAAAGTTATGAATTTATAAAGATATGCAAATGAGTTGACGACCTATTAATAAGCCAATCAAAAAAGTTTATGAATTATTTTGACTGACGATTTCGTCGTAAATAAAATGAGTTACATCCCTTTGCCTTACGTTTAACTTCCAAGATCGTGGAAGACTCAATTTCATTGGTCGAAAAAGACACACCTACGAGGTCACTCACATGTGACCTCAACGCGGGTTTCGTTAGATCTCCCACGCGACATATCAGAAACAGGAGCGATGAGAGATCGGTTTTTAATTAGATTGATAAGAGATTGGAAGGGTTATCTGCGTGGTATATATCTATACTTAAATTGTGAACTATTATAAGATGACTACAGGATTGAGATATATTTGTGTGTCATGCTTTGCTCGCATTATGAGTTGTCAGTCCACATTTGATTTTGATAATCAACTTAATGGTATCAAAATGAAATCAAAATATAAAGGACAACATGTGTTATATACTACATTGAGTTTTGTGGATTTCTAAGTCGTGAACAATTATTTCCTGCATTTTGTTGGGCAGTATTTCTCAAATCCTTGTAACCCCCATTTTCTCTCCCCACAGTAATAAGAATGGAATGGTCGTCTCATAAGTGTAGATTGCCACTATAGTTAAAAATATATTGACTTTCCTGTTGGTTTGATAATATAAGATCAGACAACTAGACAATAAAAATTGCCTTTCGGTGTATCCAGACTAGTCCTATTTATAATTGATTTCTTTTTAGTGAACTCTGGTAGTGGTCAAATAGTCAAATTATCAAAATGACCTCGGGATTCAAAATGACGTATTTAAAAGTTGATCGTAACTATGTATAATGTATATTGTTAATTTGGTTTCCTATTCACATAAACTGCAGCAAACGATATATAAATATTTATTTTTAAAAACCTTTCGGCAATTTTAATCAAATCAAGCTATTTTACGGTTCACAAGACGTTAAGAAATGAAAAATGTAAATTATTGCTTCAACTTGAAATTTATAAAAGGTTTATGCATGATGTTCCCGATATAAATACCCTTTTGACGTCAAATTCAGTCACCCAAACAAACAACACCAGGCATGACTTAACACATTATAAAGTTCAGTTGTGTTTACTTTCTCTGATCATAACACGTGTATATATGCAGAGTACGATGTTTGTTCAGTTTTTGGTCCTGTTATCTATCTATAATGGATACCAAGCGGCCTCCATACCACAAGTGGCTAAATCTCCACTAACTATATGTGCCTTCAATATACAAGTATTTGGAGTAACAAAGATGAGCAAGCCTGAAGTCGTGGATATTTTAATAGATGTAAGTGATTTTATCCTATTTGATATTATACATACATATTCAGTTTCTATTTTTGGATATCAATATTATTTTATTGTGTAGAATCTTTTGATAAAAGTTGACCATGTATAAATTTCTTGTGAATCAAGGTAGCTTTTAATTTATAACTGTCCTTGCGTAGTAGGTTTATGTTTTGTTTATTTAATATAGCTATTGACATGATTGCTTGGGTTTTTGTATATTCATTTTGCTATCACAATAGCAAAACAGATGACGCGATAGGGATAGGAAAGTAACTCCTCTAATGAATTAATAGTAAAACAATGCCGGATACTTTTAAAAGTGTTTTTTTTTCTAAACAACAATCGTGAAAGATACTTGTTTAATTGTTTTATGATTAAAAAATCTGGAAACTCTTAAAAAAGGTCTCTCAAGTCAGCAATTTTATGAGTGTTTTAAGTAGTTCTATAGCTAGTTACAATTTCCAAAAAAATAACTATTTTCCACATCTCTCGGTTTTCAAAAGGTTAAAACTGACATTGGTAGACAACCTATTGAAGCAGTAATATGAGTATGGCATGTCCTAAGATCATATCATCTTTGTATTTAGTTGGTTTACACAACGTGTCGCAATTTAGGAAAAACTTTTGAATTGTTCTATTAAGTTTTTGACAACAATGATGTGTCTTATGGGGGTCATAACTTTTGGATATATTTTATAATACGGAATTTGTATTTCATGCAAACGCTGTTAGCACTATTGGTTGCAAATAATCATATTGGAAATTTTATTGAACAGGAATTAAGATTTCTACAGCGGATGACCTTGAGTGTTATGGTTCCCCAAATTCCATTTCACTTTGTTATTGTTGTAATTAATTTAAATTTTGTAAAGTGTTGTTTCCATTAAAAAAAATCTGTATAATGATAATTATATTAATACTTTTATTACTTTTTTTTATTGTATTATCATTTGAATATTACTAGTATAATCGTTGATGATGATGGAAGTGTTTGACTGGCTATATATACAGCCCTTGCACGGTCGGTGATAGCTATGCATTTCTTTTACTTTGATATTAATTTACTGATACTCCAACACTTATGATAGTATTTAAGACATATAGAGTAGGGGCGAAAGATACCAAAGAGACAGTCAAACTCATAGATAAAAAATAAACTGACAGTGCCATGGCTAAAAAAGAAAAGACAAACAGACAAATAATAGTACACAAGACAAAACATAGAAAACTAAAGACTAAGCAACACGAACGCCACCAAAAACTGAGGGTTATCTCAGGTGATCTGAGAGGGTAAGCAGATCTTGCTCCATATGTGGTACCCGTCATGTATTAACAGAATTAAACATCATGTACAAGTATTTGAAACGATCTTTAAATTCGTTTTTGGATTTTGAAAAATTGCCTGTGTTTGTCTTTCTTATAAGAATAATGTCTACGTGAATAAGATTTCTGTATAGTAAAGAAAATTCCGTAAATTGGCAAAAGTTTGATATCTAAATTATTCTCGGTAACGTTATTTGTTGAGTCGATATGCAATCATTTATTTCACAAATCAAATACATAATAGAAGAAAAATATATTTCAATGTTCATAAATTTAATTCATCTCCATTCAAACATATGCAGAAAAAGTTCTCTTGTTCAAATCTTTTAAAATATTCTTTGATAATTCAATAATTCTGTTTCAAGTTAACAGTTCACCGGCCTATAGTTCACGTGAATAGAAATAAAAACGCGGATATGACATTTGTGTTACAGAGTGCACAATACATTTTAATTTCAAATATGTTTTGACTTGAACAAGATCCTGGTGTACAAAGCTATTACTTTTGAGATCATAGAATAAAATTGAGAATGGGGAATATGTCAAAGAGACAAACACCCGACCAATGAGTCTACTTTCATATTCATATGATTATAATATCAAAAGGTTTCATATGAATCTTTACTTGGAATGGCGTCAACAACATTCGATAGGCATTCCAAAATTAGATTGATATTCCAAATACAATTTCCTGACAACACATGCTACCCGTGACAACATCCCAACAATCATTATGCATTGAAAACATACTACAATTGTAAAGTACAAAGCAGCGCTTTCATACAAAATGTGCTCAACTTTTACACCAAAAAAATAACAAAAAGAAGCATTCAATTTTAAAGTTGGTTTTGATAACCAAACATCTATTATACCGTCAGTATTTCAGATGCCAAAGATAAGAATCTTGGCCAAATTTTATGAAATCTCATGTTTTATTTTTATTTTCTTTCATTTACAGTTTTACAATATAGTTACATACATTATAATTGTTATTGCCTCATTGATTGCTATATATACAACTATAAAAAATACGTTTTAAATGCTATAGATCATAAAAAAAAACATTCTATACAACTTCAAAAGATATTCGGTTAATGTTAAACAATTAGTATGAAGTAATTAAATTGTGAATTTAAAATTAAAACAACTTTGTCCATGTATGTTGGCAACTTTAGTTGAAAAACAATTTATAGTTTAATTGATATATATAATAAAAAAAAAAACGCACAAAAGTGAAGGTCGAAAAGTTGAAACTTTCTAGTGTTAGGTTCTGATGAATTCGCGGAAAAATTGCAAAATTAAGGTTCGACATCTTCCTTTTGCACAAGCATTATTATATTTCTGGATCCGCTGCTTGTTAAGCTTTGTTAACAAAATGGCTATCAATTGGTCAATTTAAACACTTGAATTTGGGATGTGCTTTATCTTTTTCATAAGGTGATTCACTGTCATGTGCATCCTGTGTTTCTCGGGGTGCATGTTTACTGAGGGCGCTTTAGATTAAGGTGAACCCAGAAAGTGCCTCAAATAAGTGAAAAGAAAAGATGTGGTATTTGACACGGAATTCCTACTCTGAGAAAAAAACAAAGAACAGCACAGATTTGATTTTGATAACATCCGATAAACATACATCAATGACATATTGTATATGTGACGCATGTTTAACATTCAGCTTTATAAAGGGTAATAATGTCGAATTTTCAGAACATCAATTGCTAATTAATTTTGTTTACTTTTAATGGACAATTAAGCTGTTTAATAGTGTTTAAATGAAAGTTGGTAGGATTTATGAGTAAGAACATATATAATAAACACGATGTAGATCTATTTTAATTTGATAGAAATATAAAATATATGTATGTTAGATGTTTGCGTAATTTATTTTGAGTTCAACGGTGTTAGGGAAGCAGATTTCAGATTTTATTCTGTTTTCTGATTGCCTTGAAATCTTACAAGTGTACAATTGAAGGAAATTTATATGATTACTATATGACGAAAAATCTCAGTTTCATATTATTATACGCAACATTTTTTCTTCTTATATGTGAACTACAAACTGAATTCAATCGGTGTACCTGATATGCATGTCTATTTTAACAGTAAGATAGTTTCTCCTTATGGATATGGAACTATTCAATAATGATTTCAAAAGCAGTAAGCATGATTGCAATTAAACTCATCACGTTTCTTGCATATAATGGTTAAGAAGTGAAAATTTAAGACATTTAGTGCAAAAAAAAAGAGCGCATCCTTTTATTCTGTTCTGACAGTTACTAACATATTTATTAATTACAACAATATCCGACATGTAAAAAGTGCAATTACATGTGTGAAACCAAGATCACAGGAGAAAAGAAAAACGTTATCAATGCATACATGAGAGAAGTTATTTCGCAACATCATTGATAAATATAGACAGTAATATGGGATAGATAATATTTGACTGAAACTTCTTCAAAATGTGTATATAATTACATATATTTTTATATTTTTACAAATAAGGAAATGTTTGGTTATTTGGACTCATTTAAAGGTTAAGTGAACGTTTCATTTTCGCAGTTTAGCACGCACAATACGCAATAATATCGGTAACAGGATAGACAAAACGGATAACAGGATATAATAATTTAATATGGTGATAGATCGTGTAGGTACGTTCCAGTTACAAATAACAAAAACAGAAAAGGAAACAACGTGCGAGGGTATTACTTGATATAGGGTTTATAAGGAATGGAAAAAATACCGAATATACTATGGATTACTATATTAGACCTACGTTGCTGGTGGTTATTTTTTATAACTTTGGAAAACCAATATAAGATGTATTTTCGGTTCACCATGGAAAGTTGACTAACAATCTATCATTATACTCGGAATGAAAATATATATATATATATATACAGACGTTTTCTTCTTGAAAATCAATTTATTGACAATAAAAAACAAACAAATGTTATCCATTTTTTTTGTTGACCATCGAAAATTCCTTTTGAACATGGTTTCCTTCTAATCTCAATTAACAGTACTATGATTCAAAATTGTCTGACATTGACGAGCCTTTTTACTACAAGTATCTTTAAAATAATTGGGTTTCAAAAACTCCAACAAAAAAAAAAAGCAACATGTATAACTGTTATGAATCCCGAGGTAATTATTTCTTTCATATTATTAAATGAAACATTTGTCTAGATATTATGTCTTAACCAAAGTACTCAACTGTTGCAAAAATAATCTGTTTTAGATCCTGATTTTTTGTGACCTAACACTTGTACAGGAAATTCGAGATGCCAGCGACACAGCTTTCAATGCGTTGAAAGCCAAGGCAAATGAACAAATGAGGTATGTATGGTCAGTTATAGTACACTTTTCTCGAATATTCATCGTCTCATATAATACTACATGTAATTCAGAATGAATGTTGAATGCTGGTTGAATGAATGTTTAATGACTAGGGGGTTATATTTTAGCCATATTGAGAACGAAAGCATGTTAATGTGATAAAAGTATATTAAGGTAATGGGGTAGTTGTGTGTCATTGAAACACCTTCCCAACTAGAAAATTGATGGTTATAATGACTGTCTTCGCGAAAGAATAAGTGTCTATTTCATATATATACATGTATATATATCAAGCTCTAATTTGTCCTGATTGAGGAGAACTTGATAATACATTTGAGACATTATAAAGCCTTAATGTAGAAGGCATATCCGATTTACATATATGAGCCCAAAAAAATAATCGTTATATTTTATTTTATATTTATCATTGTACTTGTTTGTTCGTTCATTCATTCAAATTTTGCGATAGTATTTTCTACAAATACGTATAATATATAAGATTTCTATATATTTTTCTATTTAAAAAAAATTGTTTACATGAATATATTTTTAGTCTACTAAATGAACAACTAGAAGAACCGTGTATGTTGGAATCTGTGATTAGTGAAAAACTTGGAAGATCTTCATCAAAAGAACAATATGGATTTCTTTATTGGTATGTTTCATTCAACAATAAAATATAATTAAAGAAATGAATATAACACTTCTATATATATGTGTGTCTGATGCGCTTTTCTTAATTAAAATTCATCGGGAACGCTCAAAATCAAATATTTGAGAACAGTCTGAGATGTGTCTTCGTTAAAAATTGTTGTGTGAATAAGTCAGTTCCGATTAAAGCTGTTATCTACTTCATTCACATCTTGTATATTCTCTATGGGATTTTGAGTTTAACATAGGGTACAGTCCGCTGTCTGGTATTGAATTCGTTAGTTGTTCTGTAAAATTGTTTTGGTTTTTATGTAATTTTAAATTATTTAAAATCAAGAGAATTGTCGCCTCTGCCACAAGAAGATATGAAAAACGTTCATTACACAATCATACATGTTACCCGTTTTGTCTATCCTGTTACCGATAGCAGTATTGCGTGTTTTGTATATAAACAACCAATTGGGTCAGTCTCAATTTTCTTTAGATCCAAACTTAAGTAGATTCAAAACTGTTTTTCGTACGTAAACGATTAATTAGATAGTTCCTAGGTACTATACATCAGTACTTACAATACATAATATTTACAGAATCAAGATAAAAAGTCTTCACAAATAAATAAACCTTTGTCAACAGAGCTATTATCGAAAACAGACAAAAGGAATGGTTTTTATGTTATGGAATATAACACATGAGTATTGAACTTATTTACCTCACAAACGAGACATGTAGCCGTATTATGACGACAGTTCTGTCTATGGTGGCGCGAATTCTTTTTCATTGGAACACAACTGTTAATTGTATTCTCTCCTTTCGAATAAAATATATTCTTTTACAAATATCTTTCAGATCTATAATTGTTAAGTTGATATTAATATGTGTGTTTTTCAAAAAAAATATTGATCTTTGAACTTCTATATATTAACTAAAAGTTGTACATGGCCTTGTTTTCATGGTTAGATGATTTCCTTACAAAATTGATATTCAAAAGATAAACATTTCTGGTGAGAAATAATGATAAGGTTTTTGTTATACTATTTTGTTATATTTCAACAGGAATTGCACAAAGCTCCGGGTCACGGATACTTATCAATATGACGATCCACTTGATGTTTTTGAGAGGCCTCCATTTGTTGTGCGCTTTGAATCACTTTCAACAGGTTAGAAACGTCTATAATTTTCTCTTTAATTTTGCAGAATTAACTAACATGAAAACTAAAAAAGAATATTTTAACATAACGACGTTATGACTGACATGCAAAACAAATCTACAAATCGGCCGTTACTGTAACAAAAACACAAAATCAGGTCAGAAGTTGTTAGCATGAACAACCGCTGCACAAAAGACATATAATTGTCTGCAAACCATTACGTAGAAAAGAATACGAACCTGCCATGAAACTGAGGCTGATTTCAAGTGATCCATAATGAGAAGTATATCATGCTTCACTAGAAGCACACGTCGTAATTTAAAACTTGATGACAATTCGTATTCGGTGACGATATACTCAAGAAAAAAAGGACTGGATTATACGGAAGCCGGTTAGTGGCAGGGTGGAGTTTTATTTTTTAAGTCGTTATAACGACTTAGTTTGTCTAACTCACTTTAAAAAAAACTAAAGCGTACTTTTTATTACAGTTTAGCGTACTTGTTATAACAACTTAGCTAACTCGATTAATCAATTAGCTTTACTCGTTTAATCTACTTAGATATCTCGTTATAGCAACTTAACGTATCCAACTCGTTATACCAACTTAACTTATCCAACTCGTTACAATATCTTAATTTTATTTTGTTATAACGACTTAACTCGTTTGTTTATATGAACTACATATTTGTTTTTGTTCATTTTTTGTACATAAATTAGCCGTTAGTTTTTTCGTTTGAATTGTATTACATTTTCATTGCGGGGACTTTTTATAGCTGACTATGTGGTATGGGCTTTGCTCATTGTCGAAGCCGTACGGTGACCTAAAGTTGTTAATTTCTGTGTCATTTTGGTCTCTTGCGGAGAGTAGTCTCATTGGCAATCATACCAAATCGTATAAACATCAATCATCAATCCAAACTTACATGTATGTGTTTGGGAAGGCTTTCACAACTCGTATGTGCACGTAAATCATATAATATAATAAGAAAGTGATATACTATTTCGCAGAGAAAAAGCACCATAGCCAAGCAAAAATATATATGAAAACATCCATACTAGCCATGCAGGTTCACTTGTGTGTTAGTTTATACGATTGGAATGCGTCAGCACAAAACACATGTAAACTTGTAGTCATTATTTACTTGGTTTCTTTTAAATGCAAAGTTGAACATGCTTCTGTTTATGTAGGAATTGCGTATGATTTGTTTTACAGATGTCTCTGATTTTGCTATTCTTGCTCTCCATTCCAAACCGAGTAAAGCACCAGAAGAAATAGATAACATAACAAGAGTATATGACATTGTCAAGTCACAATGGAATTTGGAGGTATGGATATTTAAATAGAGAAACTTTGAGGGTGGTGATCGGCATCAATCTAAAAATAAACCCTTTTGCACTAAGTTACGTACAATTCCCATACCAGATACCTTTTTTCTTCTAGGTACCATTTTAGCCCTAATAACGACTTTTATTATAGGTAGATGCATGATTTTTTTTATTAGTTGTTAGTGGTTTTGAACTAGCTGTCAGTAACTGCGAGTACGCTCAGATCTGTACTTATTAGTGTTTTTTTGTTGTTGGGGTGTACAAGTACCCAGCCACGTTCATTTGTATTTGTAGTATTTGTATTTGTATCCATCTGATGAGTTAAGCCTTTTTCAACTGATTTTTATAGTTCGTTCTTATAATATGGGGTACTGTTACACCACTGTTCCATGTTAGTTAGGGAGGGTTGGGATACCTCTAACATGTTTAAACCCGCCACATTCTGTATGTATGTACCTGTCTCAAGTCAGGAGCTTGTAATTCAGTGGGTGTCCGAATGTCGTTTGTTTATATGAACTACATATTTGTTTTTGTTCATTTTTTGTACATAAATTAGGCCGTTAGTTTTTTCGTTTGAATTGTATTACATTTTCATTGCGGGACTTTTTATAGCTGACTATGTGGTATGGGCTTTGCTCATTGTCGAAGGCCGTACGGTGACCTAAAGTTGTTAATTTCTGTGTCATTTTGGTCTCTTGCGGAGAGTAGTCTCATTGGCAATCATACCAAATCTTCTTTTTTTTTTTACAAAAAAAGATGTATTATATACATTGTAATAATTTCTTCCATTTCTGCAGGACGTGATCATAGCAGGTGATTTAAATTCTGACTGTAGCTATCTACCAGACCGTGACCATGACACAGTATCCCTATATAATGACCTGAGGTTTACATGGCTGATTGGAGATGATGTTGACACAACAACTGGCAACAGTGAATGTAGTTATGACAGGTAACAGAAACAATGATTGTTATCAAAATTGGTATCGTTAATGTTATTATTACCACTGGGTCGATGCCTCGGCTGGTGGACTGTTTGTCCCGAGGGTATCACCAGCCCAGTAGCCAGTACTCCGGTACTGGCATGAAAATACGGATTTTTTGTGTTATTAAATTTGCTGTTACAAAATGTTAAAAATTATTATAAATTAAGGATTTTATCTCCCTCATGCAAAGGTCTGATTCCTTTCACGGATTTGGCTATACTTTTTTGAACGTTTGGATTATAGCTCTACATCTTTTATATATAAGCTTTGGATTTTACATATTTTGGTCACGAGCATCACTGAAAAGACATTATTTGTCGAAATGCGCATCTGATGCAGAAAAATTGGTACCGGTAATGTTATTATCAAATTATATTTCACTAGAATAACATAATGTACTACACATCAAAACAAGAAAACGTGGTACGATTGCCAATGAGACAACTCTCTGAAAGAAACCAAATGACATAAAACTTAACGACTACATGTATAAGTATCGCCACACGGCCTTTAACAATGAGTAAAATCAATACCAGATTATAGCAACAAAAGGCTCCGAAATGACAAAAGTAAAACAATTCAAATGAGAAAACTAATAGCCTGATTTATATATATTATATTATTATAAACATAAATATAGATATAAATGGATTAAGCAACTCGTGCAATTAAATTTTTCATGGCCTGTTTAATTTCATTTTATAGATTAAAAATATATGTTTATGATCGTTTTTACCTGTATAAGAGTGTTTTTGTGGATCGAATAAGTCAAAATGATTTAACTTTGTTTGAACGTTGACTTTGAACGTTGACATTCTTTTACTTTAAATAACTTTACATAGACAATTCATGCGTTGTCCATCTCTAGCTAAGGGGACAAATTGAAGTTCACATAAATACGGATTTAATAATGTCGAATTATTCACTTGCAAGTGAAGAAACGTTTTATTAGTATTAGGTACCAACCTTCACCCTTATCTGAAACAATAATGTAACATCACAACAAAATAGACCCACTATAAGATATCAATTGGAATTGCTCTACTTCATCAAGAAACATCTGAACAGTAATGAACATACTTAACAAAAGCATGAATGGAGTGAACATCATTGTCGTAGAATTAAAATTGTTTTCACACATTATTGTTTACTCTTCATTGCAGATTTGTTGTGGCAGGTGCCAAATTAAAAGACGCAGTGGTTCCCGACAGCGCTAGAGTTTTTAAATTTGATGAGTATTTCAATCTCACACCAGAACTGGTATACGATCATTTTTTATTTCTAAATGTTAGGTAGCTAAAATCTGTGCATGTTTATATAATAGATCGTTCTAAATACATTTATTTATTAGTTCCCATTGCCTGGATTATATATATATTTGCATTGAATAAAATTGAGAAAGGAAATGGGGAATGTGTCAAAGAGACAACAACCCGACCAAATAAAAAACAACAGCAGAGGGTCACCAACAGGTCTTCAATTTAGCGAGAAATTCCCGCACCCGGAGGCGTCCCTCAGCTGGCCCCTAAACAAATATATACTAGTCCAGTGATAATGAACGCCATACTAATTTCCAAATTGTACACAAGAAACTAAAATTAAAATAATACAAGACTAACAAAGGCCAGAGGCTCCTGACTTGGGACAGGCGCAAAAATGCGGCGGGGTTAAACATGTTTGTGAGATCTCAAGTTTGTTTCTTTGAAATACATGTCATGTCAGTCTGTCCTCCAAAACGTACACAGTTGTGAAAGATTAAATTAAGGACTGCCGGTTGCTGAACGTCATGTGGCAAGTATTCGTGTATGTTCAGGGCAAGAACAAATTAACAATAAATACAATAAGTAAAATAACTAAATACTATAACAGAGGTTCTCCTGCCTGGTTGAAGGTCGGGTAATTTTAACTACTGCAGAGAAATTTTTGAATACCAAAAATAGTTGTAGGTTGTGTGCAGAGAGTTTATTACCTTCGGTACATGGAGAATTGGATTTAATATCCCATGCATTTCTGACCGAAAGTGGATGCGTACTTATATAACCCGCACTGCCAAACAACAACCCGACTAATGAGCAGAAAACAGCAGAAGGCCACTAAGTACACAGTACAGCCAGAAAATCACGTGTGTGTCATATCTGAAAATCCCATGTGCTATATGACACAGTATAATACAGTAATGCGAATCCCACTGATACATCGATTAACAATGATTAGCATCTGAAGACATATATCATATCCCTATATTACTAATTTTAATACGATCTCCAAAAACGAGAATTGGTATTTTCAGCTGTAAACACTCGCTGCTTTCGACGAAATCAAAGTATATTTATAAACAATTATTAATTCGTGTTTTACAAGAGTTTTGCAATTAGTAATGTTTGAAACATTGGTTATTGGCTTTAAACTTGATATCCATTTCAGACTTCTGATGTCAGCGACCATTATCCTATTGAAATGCAGCTAGCAGGAAAAGGTAATTGCCCCAGTTAACACAAAAATATTTTGTTTATGTTTTTAAAACATTTTGAAAAATGTTGTGAAAATATCGTAGAAAATATTAAAATAACGTGTCATTGTATGGTATCACAAATATTTTCAAAACATTTTCTATAACATTTCCAGAATATTTTTAAGACATCATTAAAATGTTTCTAAATTTTGTTGACAATGTTTGTAAAATGTTTTATAAATGTTTGTTTTATATTAAAATATCCTTGAAACATTTTTAAAACATAAAACAAAAATGTTTTGCAGGAAATAATGTTGTGAAAATGTTCAAAAAACATTTTACAAAATGTTTTAATAATGTTCATATTCTCAAAACATCATTTAAATGTTATATGAATATCATTAGAAAAATGTTTTCTAACATCATTATTCAAACGTTTTATAAAATATTATAAAACAGTTGATCGTGTTTGAATATGGGGAGATCCTGGGTCCCCGCATGGAGCTATAATTATGGTTTATCTAATTCCAACTATTTCACTTCAACTTTGTCTTGTTTAGAGCATGTGGCCACTTTTCTCATAATCCTGGATCTGCATCTGAAAAACAACTGCTGTCATACTGATCTTTACCCAACATCTCATTTTACAATTGTTTGTTGATTACAGTTGAATCAGCATATATTTTATTTACTTTTGTCAGATTTAGATTGATATCTCATTGACATAACCCTATTTTTTGTATTTATTGAACACGTAATATTATATAGTTTGTCATGGTTTTACTTACAGAAAGGTATTCTTTTTTTCTGATTTTAAATATCTTTGCGCATTTTTTTAAAAGTATTTCTTGATCTCATGTTTGATCACAGGTACCGTCAGACATTTTTCTGCTGCTGCATAGTTTTTTAACTGTTTTCTCTGCTACCTTATAAATAATTAATCAACACTATACAAGATAGAACTACAATTATAAATGCAAAACATTTATTCAATATTTTCATATCACTGTTCTTTTTCAAAGTTTCCTTTGTTCCATTCTTTTTATTTCCTTTGACATCTGCGGGCTTCTGTAAAATAAAGTGTAAGCAAATTAGTCCTTCAGTTTAGTGATTAAACAAGTGGCTGAAATTTCAGTTAATTTAATCAAAATTACATTATAAACTATTGCTCTTCATTAAATCCAGCGGTTTTACAAAAATATATTGAAAAGTGTCAACTTATCAGTGTTAATTGATTGTGAAGCAACAATTGTAGCTATTTTATACATCTAGATGGTTTTTTTTTTATTATTAAACAAGTGTAACGGTAGTTTTGAAAATGGTTTGTGCTACCTGGGCATGGTCCAAGGACACAGTTATCGTCCTTTGGTTTTCGTTGTCTTACGAATATAGTCCCTAGTGTAAACAGTGTATAACTTGCATGTTGCACTTTCCAAATTTATTTCTTGATATTAAATGCATGAAATATTAAGTAGGGGATGTAATTACATGTTAAAAGAATTGGGTGCTGAATCTTTATGCTAAGTATAGTGATTTGGTCCAGTTGAAAAAGGTCAAATTTTATCACGTCTGAAGCTGTCAAACTGAATTTTACACCCCCTTAACACAGAATTGTCAATATTTTGAGTTAGAGCTGGTAAAAGTTTCTATAATTTTGATATTATTTGTCTCACTGGTAGTACACTACACTGTGAAAATCTTTTTTAAAAGAGCAGGTGCGATTTTTTTAATTTGAATTTATGGTCTAAAAGAAATGCACTACGAAATAACTTTGTTCTCGGGCCAATAGTACATTAAATTAAGATATAGTCAGACGCCAAGATAACGTTGTTTTATATTTGATGTATAATTTTAGAGAATATACGATCGAATCCAACCTACACGGTCAGTCATCGGTCGCCACGAGGAGAAGCAACTTAATAAACAAAATACATCTGGATTTGCTTGTGGCGATACAGTTTTATATATGCACTTGTTGTCAGTACAAGCAATGATGTCAAGACTCACTAAAAAATAAAACTACATGAGTGCTATCGTGGTAACTTGTTCAACCCGGGTGAGCGAGGTCGTGGATTCAATCCGCACCGAGTCAAATCAAAAACTTCAAAATTGACATTTTCTACTTCTCCTTACATTTCGGCATTTGGGAGTAAGAGCACAGACTGGTCGGTATAGAGTCACGGTATAGTCATTAGCTATCCGACTCTGCAAAGCGTTTTATACTATAGAGGGCCCTCATGGGGTTTTTGATTATGTGATTACTTGGCCGTTTTTTTTAATGATTATTTGATTATTAAGCCAAATATTTCATGATTATTTGATTACCTAGGACTGTATTTTTAGTTTATGATTATTTGATTACTAAAGATAAGCAAATATTTAATGATTATGTGATTATATTGGCAAAAAAAATGGTGATTATGTGATTACTAGGACCCCCCATGAGGGGCCTCACTATAAAGGATCATAAAGCAGAGTTCATGTGCATTCCACATTGATCTCATTGTCATGAGTATACATTTGTTGTTTCCTTTTTGTATCCTGCTTATGAAATAAGGAAGTGTGGTATCATTGGTTTCTTTTTTTTGTCAAATACCTATAAAAATATGCGAAGTACATTTTTGCATTTATAAAGATTCACATAAATAAATTCAGATCGTGGTGAGGTCGCGTTATGAGCGGCATGAAAATGTAATTTTTCGTTGCTTTCACGATGCTACTACGTCCTCATTACGCTTCTATGTATGATCCCGCTACGATTATACCACGTTCTCACCGCGCTTATTCTGCGACCTTGCTACGCTTATCGAAGATATTTCTACGCTCATCACCAAATACCACGAGTTATCCGCTTGCAACACGATCTTACCATCCAAGAAACAATTTATAAAAGTAAACCATTATAGGCCAAGGTACAGCTTTCAACACGGAGCCTTGGCTCACACCGAACAACAAGCTATAAAGGGCCCCAAAAATTACTGGTGTAAAACCATTCAAACGGGAAAACCAACGGTCCAATCTATATAAAAGCGAGAAGCATGGTTGAGCCGTTAGAGAAAATGGAAAAAGTCTAATTACATACAGACAAACAAATTTTATGTGAAAATGACAATGAGAATGATGGTCGTAGTATAAACGTAGTCAGGTCGTAAGAAGAGCGAGATGAGGACGGCAAGGGCATGCTAGAATCGTACTGGTCTTGAATAGCGTGGTGTAAACGTGGTATAGTCGGAGTAGAAGCGTAGTTGTGTCGCGGTGAGAACGTGATGGTCGCTGTGAGGTCGTAGCGCAATCTCTCGGAATAGAATCACGCTCTCGCTACGCTACCGGTACGATGGTACAGCAACTTTTGCGATCTGACTAAGATCTTAGTGCGCTCTCATTATGCCTCTACTACGACCTGATTTCGCAACGACCGCACCACGATTGTTTTGAACATTTTCAAAGTTGGCCACGCTCATCACTGTCTTGAAGACCTCACCACAACCACGATACGACCTTACTGCAATTTACACGATCGTACTACGATCATCAAAATTTGATTTTTTTTCACAGATCGTAGTGCAATCGTGGCTTAGTGGGACTGCGGTATAATATTACCCTATTGCATTTCAAATAAATAGGTACGGTTTGATGGTTTTACACGTCTTGTAATTTTGTGGCCCTTTATACATGTAGCTTGTTGTTCGGTGTGAGCCAAGGCTCCGTGTTGAAGACCGAACTTTGACCTATAATGGGTTACTTTAATAAGTTGTTATTTGGATGGAGAGTTGTCTCATTGGTACTCATACCACATCTTTCTATATCTACTTGTAGTTTGCCGAAGAATTAACGACATGTTTGACTTTTTAAAGCATAACCAGTTCTTATTCTTTATTTTGTTGACTGTTTAAATAGCGAATATAAACACTTATGTATTTTCAGCAAATCTGGAAGTTTTGTCGAAGGTTAAAGACGCAAAGACTGTGGAATCAATGTCTAAAGAGCCAGTTGATGATATAAGAACAATTCGTGAATTGTACAAAAATGATATATACGATTCAAGCACCTCTAGAACATATGATGTCCTTATACTGAAGGAGGGTTACAGTCAATACTTGATTGAAGCAGTATTAGACCATATCGAAAAAGACCAACTAATAACAGAAATTGCTCATTTCCAAGACATTTTCCCCAAATTACTTACCTCCGAAATGGAGGCTGTTATTATAGCATTGATTGATTCTGAATCATTCAAATTAGATTATGTTTACGGTATCAATGATAATAAGCAAACATCATATTATAAGTTCAAAATATCGTGTTTAGTTAAAACACTGAAATGTACCGCAAGTGTTGAAAAGGAAACAATTTAAAACATCGTCACTTTTTTTTCTCGTAATCTTGAAATTAAAATTAAACATTGCTGGTCTCTAAAATAGTTATAAAAGTTGTAGACATTTTGAAGATCTTCAACAGAGAATGAAAGGTAAAGATGTAATTGACTTGAGCGTTAACAATCATGCAAGCTATATAAGTTTTATTTTTGATGCATACAACTGATATTTACATCTATAACTAATAAAAGCAAATATAAAATGATATGCCTTTTCTTAATAATATTATTATAACTTCTATATATATCAGTGGCGGATCCTGAGGGGGTTCCGGGGGTTGGAACCCACCTTTTTTTCGGCCGAACATTGCATTTGAATGGGGACATATAGTTGGACCCCCCCCCTTTTTATCCTAGGTTAGGAACCCCCCTTTTTTAAAATGGCTGGATCCACCCCTGTATATATAAAACAAAAAGATGTGGTATGATTGCAAATAAGACAACTATTCACAAGAGATCAAATGGCACAGAAATTAACAACTATGGGTCACCATACGGTCTTTAACAATGAACAAAGCTCATACCGCATATTCGGCTACAAAAGGCCCTGAAATTGCTGAAATATAGAACAAATCAAACAAGAAAACAAACTGCCTTATTTATGTCAAAATAATGAACGACA
Organism: Mytilus edulis; assembly: GCA_019925275.1. Lineage (NCBI taxonomy): Eukaryota > Metazoa > Mollusca > Bivalvia > Mytilida > Mytilidae > Mytilus > Mytilus edulis. Next base: position 53,361,683 of record CM034353.1, read on the forward strand.
AACCAAAGATGTTACACAGCAACTAAGACAACCAATGAATTACAGGCTCCTGACTATATACTAGTAGCCATCTATTCCAGATTCATTAATTTAATGGTCAAGAAATTAAAAAAAAATGAACAAAAATGAAGTGGATGAATACTTAGTAAATGTATTTTATCTTTAACAAAACATTTAAAGGGGGAAACGCAGGTCAGCAGTACCCCGCTACATTTATTGTTCACAGCATTCCAAGGCCGTAACTAGGCATGTTATTTTAGTGAGGCAAAATAATTGAGCCGAGCGAAGCGTGGCGAAATTTTTTTGAGGGTATGAAACGAATGGTGCAAAATCCTGCATTCTAGGCATTTCCAGAGAGTTTGATAATGTTTTGAATGGACACTTTTTATATAAATTTTTCATATTTAAAGACTTTTACTAACACCAAATTTTAAACAACTTTATCTATAAAATTTATATCCGGTAAGATAATTATCAAAATATCAATTTGAGTCTGTCACCAGAACATAGAACAAACATCGATTCAGAAGAGTTTGTCAAATTTTTCTATGGCCGGTTCAGTCAAATTGATTCAAAATATTTGGTCTGCTGAAATCCTAATTGCGTTGAACATGGAGCATGGCAAGACCGCACAATCTCTGGCCACTCATGCATGCTCTTTCCCAAGTTTAAAGTCGTTTCAGGACAGTCTGTGTTTCTAGAGTTAGCACATTATCATCAACACAATGAGCAATGTCTTCTTCCTATTACTTCTCCATCGGCGATTCGGTAGCAGCATCGGTAGTTACAGTTTTGTTTGCAAAAAGGAATTAATTAAGCTTTCCTGTAAGCACCATCATACAGTCGCAGTTACAAAATATTAAAGATCATTAAACTCGCTTGTATGCTGACAGAGAGTAAACAAACTAGGGATAGAATGAGATAAGATACATGTATACATATGATTCTATCTAGAGCAAGTGTATATGATATGGGTACAGGGGAATTGGAATGGAGTTTTTCGACGTTTACATGTAGGTTCGTAATTTCAAATTATTTCTGGAAATAGTCGGTGGTATTTTAGTTCCGGAATCTATAAATTGAGGGGTTAGGGGTTAGGGCGTCCGATTCCGAAACCCCGCTTATAAAGACACGAAATTGCGTTATGTCCAGAAAAGTAAAGACTTTTTTACTGTTTTAAAGGTCCTACCGTTTCTCAATAATTTCAAATTGTAATATGGTATGTGCTTTTTAAGGTTGAAGAAACATGGATAAAATCTTATCCTTGCATGCATGTTTCGTATTATTTTATATTAATTTATCTGTAAAGAGAAAGTTTAAAGTTGGTGAATCGAAGAAATGAATATGCAGACAGGACTGCCCCCTTGCAATGCCCAGTACTAGATTTGTCAGTCTACTTATCGTTTTTGGATTATAGTTCTAATGAAGTTATATTCAATACTCAGACTAGAATTATTCCTTATCGTTTTTCCTTTTTTTTTGCAAGAGCCTGTTTTTAACCAGAGATCAATGATGATTATCGTTAAATATTAAATATTAAAATTTTTTTTTTTTAATATTAATAAATCGAATTTTTAATATTAATAAATATTTTTAATATTTAAAAATCGTCATTTTTTTATATTAATAAATAAGTTTTCTTTTTTAATATTAAAAATTCATTTATTAATATTAAAAAATCAGCGTATTATTTAATATTAAAAATTCGATTTATTTATATTAAAAAATGATTTTTTAATTTTTAAAAAGTCATTTATTAATATTAATAAATGATTTTTTAATATTAATAAATAGGGAATAAATTCCACAACGGCTTGCCATAGTCATAAACCTTGTGTTTAAATTTCATAGATTTCTATTTACTTATAGATACTAAAATAATTTTTTATTATTAATAAATGATTTTTTAATATTAATAAATGATTTTTTAATATTAAATATTCATTTATTAATATTAAAAAATCAGCGTATTATTTATTATTAAATGATATGAGCAAATAAGCCCTAATACGGATAAATCAGCATGTGCAATACTAAAAACGTTCCACTGTCGATATAAATCAAGATTTAATATTGCTCTTCGAATAGGGCCAATACGGAAAAAAACAGGGCCAATACAGAAAAAAGCGGGAAAAAAGCCGTATTAGCTCAAGGGCTAATACAGGACGTTCACTTCCGGTTTTCAATTTTCTTACGCCATTACTTAACTTTGGAAGTATCGTTATGCATAAAAACATTTGTATAATATTTTTTAAATTAAAGTCATAAAATAAACAGGTTTAATGATGTGCAATGTTTTGTAACGTCTTAAAGTTTTAAAACGGAAAAAAACAGGGCCAATACAGAAAAAAGCGGGAAAAAAGCTGTATTGGCCCATGGGCTCATACGGGACGTTTACTTCCGGTTTTTAATTCTCTTATAATCATTTAATAAAAGTGTTATTAACTGGCTGTTTCTGTATTGGCACTGGTATAGATTCTCGGTCAGCTGTATTGGCCCTCGACCCTACGGGTCTCGAGGCCAATACAGCAAACCTTGAATCTATACCAGTGCCAATACAGAAACAGCCAGTTAATAACACTATAATATTAAAAATTCGATTTATTTATATTAAAAAATGATTTTTTAATTTTTAAAAAGTCATTTATTAATATTGTTAAATGATTTTTTAATATTAATAAATAGGGAATAAATTCCACAACGGCTTGCCATAGTCATAAACCTTGTGTTTAAATTTCATAGATTTCTATTTACTTATACTACTAAAGTTATAGTGTGGGAAACCAAATGTCTTCGGACGACGACGACAACGTCATACCAATGTCCTTGGTCTCAGATATTAATCTAAAAAAAAACAACATATGTATTCAACTGAGTTTCAGTTATCTTTGTTTCTCTCTTTTTTTTAACGATTTCATAACAAAAATTAGACAAACAAGCTTAAAAACGAAACGAATACGAAATTAAGTTCATATCCGTACCTACAATGTTTTTATCTTAGAAAGATAATCTAACTTCCGTATTTATGTTTTTTTATTCAACTGCTGAAAAATGAACCTAGATTATCATTCAGCTCAAGAAGATTTTGATGTCATCATTAGAAAGTTAACACCATGGGTTTTGTCTAATTTTGTGATGTGGTTGGATGTAAAAGTGGCAGAATATAAGATATTTGGGTGCATTTTAAATGGTGAGTTCGCCGCAAATTTGTCTTTTAGCCACAATCTGACAATTATTTTAGGCACTGGCTACGGTTACATGGAAATGTAACAATAATAAAAATATTATTGTTACATTGGGGACTAAATGCCGGAATGCATGGTTGGATAAGGAACCGATTAATTACGAATGTAACAATAATTATTGAGGCTACGGTTACATTGCGTTATCACTGGTTATTGTTACATGAAAAACAGCAATGTTCGATGGGACTAGTAAATAATAAAAGTTGAAGACATTATCTTATATGTACAATACATACAAGTATAACATACAATTTTTTTATATTTTTATAGTACGTCCTCCATTGTCCTCCATGGATTCTGAAATCGGACTCAGACATCTCTTATTGAGTTTTACTAGATGCGTAGTGTTGTGCGTTTGTTTTTTCTACATTGGCTAGAGGTATAGGGGAGGGTTGAGATCTCATAAACATGTTTAACCCCGCCGCAATTTTGCACCTTTCTCAAGTCAGGAGCCTTTGCATGGCCTTTGTTAGTCTTGTATGATTTTTTAATGTTAGTTTCTTGTGTATAATTCGGAGTTTAGTATGACGTCCATTATCACTGAACTAGTATACATATTTGTTTAGGGGCCAGCTGAAGGACGCCTCCGACAGGTGCGGGAGTTTCTCACTACATTGAAGACCCATTGGTGACCTTCGACTGCTGTCTGCTCTATGTTTGGGTTGTTGTCGCTTTGACGCATTCCCCATTTCCATTCTCAATTTTATACATGTATACAGAAGTTCACAGAGTTAGTTCACAGTTAGCAAAATTTGCTTTTGATGTATCAATTTTTGGTAACTGCGTTTGTATAGCTGTATGAAATTTGTGTCTTGATATTGTTTCAGTTTCGTTTCAAACGCATCTCATGCAAGTTTTTCACCCAAACAAAATTGGTAATAGGAATCTCTTCATCTTTTGTTCAAAGTATAATGACAGTAATACGAGTAGGTGTGCAGTTAAATACTTAAAAGTGAACAGTTTTTCTCAGCTAAAGTTTTCAACAACAAACCATTGAACTATATTTTTTGCCTTTGGCACTACTAATTTGAAGTAGTATCTTTAAGAACATCAAATCCATTAATACCTAAAACTATTTAAACACCATTTGTTGAATAATAATATTTATAATTTATTATTATAACAAGTATTATTTAGTAGACATGAATGAATTAAGCAACAAAACTATATTGTATATAGAAGATTTAAGTTTAATAAATCTAGCGTACATTGCTGTTCTTCATGTAACAATAACGCAATGTAACCGTAGCCTCAATAATTAGTCTCCAATGTAACAATAATATTTTTATTATTGTTACATTTCCATGTAACTGTTCCATGTAACCGTGCCATTATTTTAAGGTTCGTCATTACTACTAGACATTACAAATGGATAACATTTGCTGTATTTTCATCCAAAAAAAAAACTGTGAGTACTGACTAATGGGCACTTTTTTTAACATGTTCAATTAAAAGACCAAAGATTAAACAGTGTTATGATTTTTTCCAATGGGTCCCAAATGTAACAGTCATTATCATGATTATGTCTTGACGTCATATACATGTATATTGAAAGACGTCGTTGTTTGGCATGTTAAGTCACAGACATCGATCTGTCATATTTTCTGGCATATGAAATGCAACCTTGAAAAATGATCGGCAGCAAGAGGATTAATAATCTCCACTCTGCACTCACTGCCACTCAGTTACACTCTTTACATTTGTACATTTGTAACTGCCTATAGTTGTATTATACAATGTATCTAGTGTCTGTCTATTGTCCATGTCAATCAAGAACAACCAATACAATAAAGTTGTTACCTGAGTGGGAGCATCTTAAAGATTTATCCCATCTTTTTTCTATTAAATCTCGGAATTTTGCTGGACTACATTGCTTTAAAAGTGTTTTCAGTGGTGGATCCAGAACTTTTCATAAAGGGGGGATGACTGACCTAAGGGGTGGCCAGCTCCTGTCATGCTGACATGTTCATTTGTTCCTGTTTTTATAAAATATCATCCATAAGTTTTTTTTCTTCATATTTTTGTATTTTGCAGATGCAGAAAAGGACAGAGCAAGGTCTTATGTACTTGGAATCTCTCAATCTAGTACAAACACTGCCAATGAACAATTACAACAGAGGGAATCATCATTATATTCGCAAACAATAGCGCCAAAGTTATCAACTAATTATCCACGACAAAGTCACAACGTAGAACAAAGGGATTTAGGAAACAAAACTTTTGAAGAGCATGAACATTATCAAAACTCTTCATGCTCTTCTAGAAGAACAATAGATAACAAACAGGGAGGTGAAGAGCACATTTTCCAAAAGCAAACCATACATCAACATGAAGAAGAAAAACTTCATGGAGATCATGCAGCCATTTCCACTAATTCAATAGAATATATTAACTTAGACAGCGAAGATGAAGAAGAATCTGTAAGGGGAGATAATTCATTAGAAGTTAATTTGATAAGAGATCATAGATTCTCTAAAGAAGTTGAAGAAAGGCTTGCAATTTATGAACAACATCTAACTGGTAATAGAACTTTAGATATTTGGTCTTTTACCAATGAAGTCAAAGGGACTTAATTAGGTTTGCACTATGTCTGTCTGTTTGTCCATCCATCAGTCCGGCAAATCAGTTATCCACCCTTTATTTGTCATGCTTGAAGATATTGATTTGTCAATTGATAATTGATATGTGGTTTTATCATGACAAGTTACAGATCAAGGTCGAATTTTGTTCTGGTCTGATTATTTTGTGCAGACATGGCAGAGTTATGGTCCTTTGACTTAAAAATTCACTCAAATAATCAGTTTTCAACACTTTTTTTGTCATGCTTAAATATATAGACTTTCATTTATATTTATTATATACATGTAGTTACACCATAACCAGTTATAGATCAAGTTAGCATTAGGTTTCTTTACAATGATTATTTAAACAGAAGTCGACTATATATTGCCATGCAATAGTGCCAATACTCTCAGAATGCTATTTTCACTACAATATCATATTTTATTGCATGATTTATAAGATATTGTTACAGATTCATTTATTCTTTATAATTTCTGTGAACATTTCAGTGGCGGATCCAGAACTTTTCCTAAGGGGGGGCCCGCTGACTGACCTAAAGGGGGGGGGGGGGCTCCAGTCATGCTTCAGTGATTCCCCATATAATCAACCAAATTTTTCCCACGAAAGGGGGCCAGGACCCCCTGGATCCGCCTATGCATTTAAACAGATTTTTTTAAATAAATTTTGAGCATTGTATTAGTGAGTTATTGTCTTCATTCTTTTTCAGGTTCTGTATCTGTTATAAAATTAGAACTTCCAGATAATATTGGTAATTTTGAACAGCAGCAGGAAGAGTTACCAATTAATACTGATTTACAATGTTTACGTGAGAATTCAGGCAGTATAAACATGGATTCAAGTGAAATGATTAAAGCAGAGGCTTTTATTAAAACAAAAGAAGAAAAATGTGTCAATACATGTAATTATTCTGACAGCAGCAACAAATCTAGAACAACGCCAGGAGAAAACAGTGAAGAAGAAAATAGACATGTACTGAAAGTGTTTACTGACATGTCATATCCTTGGGATGGGTTCAACATGTGTAGTACATGTTTTGGCTTATTTGGGTCGGCAACAGAATTACAGACCCATTTTAAAGTGGACCATCCTGGTAGTGTAATGCTTTCAACTTGTATTTATTGTGGGGACAGTTTCTCGAGCAACTTTCTATTGAAGCAGCATTTTGTGACTTGTCATATGGGTAAACATGACTTCACATGTATGTTGTGTGGAAAGTCATTCAAACAGGGACAGCATTTCAGAGGACATTTGAACACACATCTCGGTGTGCAGGCTTTCAAATGTAAAACATGTAAAAAATCTTTTACATATAAAACTCATTTGACTGTCCATGAAAAACAGTATCATAGTGGTAGCTTTAGTGGTAAATTTGAATGTGTCATATGTAAACGTAGGTATCTTAAAAAGGTACATTTAAATGAACATATTCGTGGTTTTCATGGAAAGGCAAAGCCAAGATATACATGTGAATTTTGTAATGAAAAATTTGTATGGAGAGGATCGTTTATTAAACACAAGAAGGCAAAATGTACAAAGAATCCAAACAGAATGTAAAATGTCAATACATATAGGCTATGATATATAACTGCAATTCACAGTATTGTTACTTGATATTAAAGTTAAAATAGATCACTTAATACTACTTAAAGGACATGCAGAAAGATCTGTTAGTATTTACTTAAAGACCATTTCACTATTCCAATTTGTCTGCGTAGTACGTTTTGTTGACTTAGAATAGAAACTGTTTTAATGTTGCATGTATCTTTTTTTTAGAGCAGTGGTTTTGTTTCACTCTTAGTTGTTATATTTGTTATTTTTTACGAAAGGAATGCTGAAAAAGAAAATAAAGTACTTGATCACTTAATATTTTAATGTACATTTGTAATTCAGCCCATGCAATAACTGTTGAAATCCTATGCTGTTGTTCTAACAAGAGTGCATTCGCTTAAACGTCTCACCTTCTTTACTAATCATTGAATGATATTATGTTGATAATCCTAAATATAAAGCTTCACTACAACTATCACAAAAACGTAACATGATCCAAGAAAGCGAGGTCAAAGTCATATAAATAGAACAGGAAATACATGTACACCTTACAATCATTCAATACACTAAATACAGTTGACCTTTTGCTTATAGTTTCTAAAAAATAAACTTAACCAAAAAAACTAACATTGACCAAAGAACCATAAAAATGAGGTTAAGATCAGATGAACCATACCAGGCAGACATGCACAGCTTACAATCCTTCCATACAACAAATATAGTTGACCTGTTGCTTATAGTTCAAGAAAAACAGACCAAAACACAAAAACTTAGCACTGAGCAATGAACCATGGAAATAAGATTAAGGTCAAATAAAACCTGCGGAGACTGACATGTACATCATAAAATATTTCCATACACCAAATATAGTTTACCTATTGCATATATAGTAAAAGCAAAACAGACCAAAACACAAAAACTTAACTATAATCACCGAACCATGGAAATCAGGTCAAGGTCAGATGACATCTGCCAGTTTGACATGTACACCCTACAGTCCTTACATACACCGTATATATACTAGACCTATTGTTTATAGTATCTGAGATATGGGCTGCACCACCAGAACTTATAATAACCTTGTTCACTGATCCATGAAATGAGGTTACGGTCAAGTGAAAACTGTCTGACGGGCATGCGGTCCTTGCAAGGAATGCACATTCTAAATATAGTTATCACTTTTAACCGGATTTTTGTGACAAAAATGTCGGTTATTGATTTGGGGATGTACGGCGGGCGGGCGGTCGGGCGGGCGGGCGGTCGGGCGGGAATCAAATGTTGTCCGTGCATTAACTCATGAACCGTTCAACCAAAGCTTTTAAAATTTTAATATGTTGTTACTGACAACTAAATGAAGGTCAAGTTCAATAATGGCGATTTTGACTTTTACCGTTCAGGAGTTAGGCAGCAACCATTTGATTTTCTGGGGGGGCTATGGTTTTTTTTGGAAAAAAAAGTTTGTTTCCAGTTTTTGGAGAAAAAAATAATTTGTTTTTGATTCTGAGAAAAAAAAATTGTTTGTTTCACCCTCAGCTGCCACTATATGTAATGCTAAAACTGAAAGAAAAAAATTGCTTTCGACTTGTCGCGAAAAAAATAGATTGTTTTTCGCCATAGGCGAAAAAAAAAATTTGTCCAGAAAAAAAAACCATAGCCCCCCCCAGAAAATCAAATGGTGGCTGCCTTATGGTTCTTGAAAGATTGAAAAATGGAGTTTCCAGTCGTGTCCCTGCATTTATGCATGAACTGTTCTACCTAAGCTTTCCAAATTTTAATATGTTGTTACTGATGACAAAATGGAGATCAAGTCCAATAATGGCGATTTTGACTTTTACCGTTCAGGAGTTATGGTTCTTGAAAGATTGAAAAATGGAGTTTCCAGTCGTGTCCGTGCATTTACGCATGAACTGTTCTACCTAAGCTTCCCAAATTTTAATATGTTGTTACTGATGACAAAATGGAGGTCAAGTTTAATAATGACGATTTTGACTTTTACCGTTCAGGAGTTATGGTTCTTGAAAGATTGAAAAATGGTGTTTCCAGTCGTGTTCGTGCATTTACGCATGAACTGTTTTACCAAAGCTTCCCAAATTTTAATATGTTGTTACTGATGACAAAATAGAGGTCAAGTTCAATAATGACGATTTTGACTTTTACCGTTCAGGAGTTATGGTTCTTGAAAGATTGAAAAATGGTGTTTCCAGTCGTGTCCGTGCATTTTCTCATGAACCATTCAACCAAAGCTTTTGAAATTTTTATATGTTGTTACTGATGGCAAATAAGAGGTCAAGTTCAAAAATGACGATTTTGACTTTTACCGTTCAGGAGTTATGGTTCTTGAAAGATTGTGAAATGGCGTTTCCATTCACGTTGTTGCATTTTCTCATGAACCATTCAATCTAAGCTTTTCAAATTTTAAGATGTTGATACTGATGACAAAATGGAGGTCAAATTTGATATTGACGATTTTCACTTTCACCATTCATCAGTAATGGTTCTTGTGATATTGCCAGGACACAAATAAATATTAATAAATCCGGTTTGCTGTCGTTGTGACAGCCTCTTGTACTCATAATAAGAGAGAAATTAACATTACAAAAAATCGTAACTTTTCAGTTTTCATGTAGTCACTGAACCATTAAAATGAGGTCAAAGACAATAGACATGTTACAGACGGAAACAAGGCATCTATATACAAAGTATAAAGCATCAAGGTCTTCCAACTTTTAAAATAAAAAGTTTATAAGAGTGTATTAAGCTAACGTCGCCGCAAGACCACTATCCCTATTTTAAGCTTTTTGCGACAAATATCGCAAGCTCGACAAAAATGAATGTTTTTCATTGCACAGTATAGTCTTCAACAACGAGCAAATCCAATAACATAAAGTCAACTCTAAAAAATGTCAAAAGAAACAATTCAAACATGAAAAGTTTAAAACCAATAACCTGAATAATGACAAAACAATTAATGGAAAAGAAATTTGACAGACAGAAAATATAGAGAACCACTGTATAAAATCAACCCTTCTCAGCCACAGATACACGGTGCTGTTACCCGAAAACTTATTTATGGTACATACTTTCCCTTCAGAAAGTAATAGTTAGATTTATAATGATCTATAATGTTTGGACTAGCAAGGAAAATTAAAGGGATGAACATGAAAATAAGAAACATTATACTACAACATATTATACATAATTCACATTAATTATTCTGATGAAGTCTGTTGCCAAACTTTTGAAAAAATAAACATGATTTATAAGTCTACCTAATTTGAACTTTTCTGTGGCAGTCTGGTGTCTGTAATATACTTATACATGTTATATGCAGCCCTAGATCTTAGCAGAACACAAAGATGTGATTACGGACCTGGAGCTGTAACCCAAAGCTTTTCATCTGAATTGTGTGCTAGAAATCTAGCTGATGAAAGCCAGCTCAAAAATATTTTTACCAAGAACAGCATACTTTTTTATATATAATAATTAACAATATTACCAATACATCATTTTAGACAAGCTTACATATACCATACTTAAATTTAGTGAGATTTATATCTTGTTTGATTTGTTGCTGCACATGGATATATTTTGGATAAGATGGGTGTGTATTGCATGATTTCACATGATTAATTTGTGTCATGATACAACTTAAGAACTATGTAAACCTATTTTTTTCTTTTTCTTTTGAAGTGATATAAAATTTACAAACTTTCATAATAGCCTGTTCTTGTAATCTCACATTTGTAACGTAAAACATTGTCTATAAATTCAAATTTCGATTATAAAAAGTCTTCAAGTTGTCTGACTTTGTAAGGTATTCTTTATACCATGAATCATGCATGTATATCGCTACTAGGCTAACGGTTGTTTTGATTGATACAAATTTTAATTCTCCTGCGGTAAATGATTTGAAAAATAAGCATGGTATTTGATATTTACCATGTTTATCATCAAATTAGAGGAAAACAATTACAAGCAGATTTATACATCTATGTATTATGTTATAAGGCACCAACCATTAATCTTTTGTTGGGCCATGGCCGGTGCAAGAAACACTTCTTTTATTAAATAAAATACGAGAACAACCAATTTTCAAAAATCAAACATAATTTTTTTTAGACTTATTTCATAACAAAATACAATTTTTTACTTCCCTTTGAACGCATTTATTTTTAAAAGATATATAGAATCAAATATTTCTTAACATTATTCCTCTCCACTCTCTTCTGTTAAACGAGAGGTTTAGCTTGCTATAAAACCAGATTTAATCCGCAATTTACTACATATTAAGAATTGCCTGTGCCAAGGCAGGAATATGGTAGTTGTTTTTAATTCGTTTGGTGTGTTTGAGCTCTCGATTTTGCCATCTTGAACAGGATATCTAAGAAGGTGGAAGACCTTGATGCTTCATACAAGTGTATATAACGTTACAAAGGAACATAGCTCAAGAACTGTAAAAGTTACGCTATCCAAATTTGTACTAGATATGAGTTTTGTGGTAACAAGCATTGTGTATACGAATCATAAGATTGTTGCAAACTTAAGTTAGAGAACGGAATCAAAATTCAGTTTTTTTTTTAAATTCTAAAGGGGCATAACTCTAGACTGCGGTAAAAGTGACGCAATCATTTTTTGAATAAGTTTCATAAAATTTGGTTTAGGCAAAATAAAGTCAGAGAACCGTAAAACGTAAATTTAAGAAATTATTCCATGATTTCTAAAGGAGAAAAACTCTAGAACGGTACAAGTGACGCCACCAATATTCAAACTTGATCTGTGTTTAGTGGTAATACGCATTTTATATAAGTGTCATAACATTTGATTGAGGCAAACTAAAGTTAGAGAACGGAAACCAACTTTGGGTCGTACGGTCGTACGTATGTGCGTATAGACGGAGAAGGGTAAAAATTAATGCTTCCTCCGCAATGGCGGGGCCATAAAAACATGTATTTTCTCTGATAATTAAAAAGAACACCTTTTTTAAAGCCACAAGTTATACAATGGCACTAGTCTGATTAGAATCTATTATATCTACTATATAATCAATAATGCTCCCTCCGCAATGGCGGGGCCATAAAAATATGTACTTTCTCTGATAATTAAAAAGAACACTTTTTTTTAAAGCCACAAGTTATACAATGGCATTAGAATCTATTATATATCTACTATAGAATCAATCACGAACAAATGGAGATAACTCAATTCAAATTATTACCTAAATATGATTCTTTGATGAATGCAGTAATAGTATTTAGTTCACAACTCAACTTGAAGGCTATCTTAACCACATCAGGCCTTGCGGTCATAAAACTTTCGAGCACTATTTTTGTACTCAGACTCAAGAATCAACCAATCAAAATGCTTGATTTCATGTTTCGAGCATGATTTTTGTGCTCCGAGCACTGAGCAAAGTTTTATGACTTCAACCCCAGGCTCACTACCACTTTAATAAGTACTATAAACAGAAACAAGGTTTGTCTCCTGTCAGAAGGCGGAGCAAGGACATAATTTTAAGTGCCCGTTCACCCCTGCATTGTTATTTCTTTCTCCCATTAAATAATATCGGAGTTGCATGTAAAGGGTTCGATTTTTTATGGAGATATGCATAATGAATAATACATTTCATGATCATTTGTATTCAGAAATGTAACAATTTCTGTTGGTTTAAATTTAGAGAGTTGTACAAATGTAATATTTTATTGGACTTATGGTTTCATAATTTATATGTTTTGTTAGCGTTTTAAAAAAAATTACCGTTTATAACTTCTTGGACATGAATCTAAAACGTGAAAGTGAAAGTGATGAAAGAGTGCAGAAAAAAATTGGGAAATTTGTACTTGTACATGAAGAGACGACCAAAAGATTAAACCTTAATGCCCCTCCGCCATGAAGGGTAAAAAAAAAAAAAAAAGTCGCCGAAAAAAGTCGAAGAGTACTGTACAATCATTACAAGGAAAACAACCGATGCCTGTTGCTGCTTTCATATTCCACTTAGAAGATTCCTGCACAGGGCATAGAAAAACCTACCACCTTCCTCTTTCTCTGTGTTGATAATAGACCTTCAATAAAGAGAGCAACTCCATGACAGTGCGTATATTCAGACAGTCAGTGAATGCTCCCTTCATCGGCAGGTCAGATCCGCTGGTTTGAATCCATGATGTCGGGCACCTTAAACATGCTAGTGTTCATCCAAGCTATACTGCATCTTACGATGTAAATTATAGATAGGACAGTGGTGGTAGGAATTTGTGTTCAGTGAACTTCATGGAAAGTGAATAAAATAAAATTGTCTCATTTCTATTAGATTTTTGCGCGAAAAGTAATTTCTTATTTTTGCATATTGTACAATTTTTCCTTAATTAATTGGTCTAGAATTTACAATATATGATGATCTGTTATGTCTTTTACTTTCTTAATAGGTATATGTCTTTTTACTTTCTTTATAGGTATAACGCTTTTACTCTAACGATAACTAAAACGAACAAAAACAAAGAAAGGCAGAACAAACAAAATACTTGTAATAAATATGTTCAGTCTGACTTCTTGCATGAAAGTCTATGCATATGCAAATTAAAATGTTACAGATATAGCTCGTATCAAAAGTTTCAAGATAATAGGATTCTTTTGTAAATTTTCAAATCGTTTATCATAAATAATGTGAACAAGACACCTTTAATCTAAATAATGGATTGATAATTTAGTTTTACATTACTCCCCTCTCTTTGACATTGCCCTTTGGATACTAAATTGATTTCAAATTACTTGTACTTACTTTTGATCTTTAATGCTCAAATTATAGCTGTATATAATTACTGTTGTTTCTTTTGATACAATAATTACAGATAAACAATATCTGAAAGATGTTGATGGTCGTAGGTTTTAAAAGATTTGACGAAACTACAGCATACATATTGAGAATAATACCGAACTCCAACATCAAGGAATTTTGATGGAATGCTTTGGCTCTTTTTTTAAATTAAATGACCAATTGACATATAAAATGTTAGCGATCACTGTCAACACTATCAAGGCTTTTGTTTTATTAACATCCTTGTTAATTAATTTGCTGATATATTGTTTAGACAACGCCTATAAGAACAATGTATGTAATTTATAAATAATAGTTTTTTAAAGTTCACACAGACTCCTGCAGCGATTAATTGGGTTTGATACTGCAGTCGTGGCTATGATAATCGACGCCTGTTTTGGTATAATCTGACCCCGCTTATTACTTACATCAGAAATTACATATTAATACAGATTTTAAAAGCTTGTTTTACTATTTTTACAGTTACAACGAATTGTGCTGAAGTCGTTTTTATACTTCAATATACTGTCAATTTAATATTTACAATAATAAATAAAAGGACAGAGTTTCAAAGTCCCATACCTTGCACATATTGAACTATTCAAGGTACAAAGGTCAATTTCTTACCAAAAAAAACCCCAAATTTGTTTCTGTTCTTTAAGCCTTTTTATAAATATCTTTTATACTTGAAATTAAAAATGAGAAATGAAGGCTTCAGAAAAAATGCAATGCGATTTCTGTTATAATTAGTAGTTCCAAGAATTGTACACATGAGAGCACTAGCAATGAATTTATTTTCGAATTTGTCTCAGACGTTGATCAAAATATAAGTTTCATAAAAATGTGGAAAGAATTGTACATGAGAGAGCACCAACAAGTCCGGACGGTATATATGGATATATGGACGGACGGACGCCAAGTATCTCTATGTACGCGAAACGAGATAAAATTGCGCGAGAACAATAAATTGATTACTAGTATACAAAACATTGAAAATTAATAATCAATTGCTCCGATTTCAGCACAACAGATTCGCAAATATAAGTCAAATTAATGTTGGAGTTTATTACCTAGAATATTAAAACTTTTTCATAATTGATTTTTTGTTATTTTTCTGAGTTGATATTTGAAGCATTTTTAAAATAGTCATAATGATACTTTTGATCTGAGTTAACTATTTGAAACATCATTCCAGTCATCTAAGAGGTATTTTTGAAAAATTAATTCTGTTTTGTCATTATGTTTGTGTATGTGTTGCTTTATTTGAATGTAATATTAATATATTGTACCTTGTTTTGTGGAGAGGGCTTGTGTATATAGGCTATGCCTGTTGTCCAATCCAATTGAATTTAATTTATTTGAATAAAATATTGTTTAAATTAAACTTATAAGTTACATCGATAAATGGGTGATAATCGTAATCGGTTTTCATACGATATGAAATTGTGTAATGTGGCTGATAGAAAAAAATAACATCACATAAATACTGAACTCCGAGGAAAATTCAAAATGGAAAGTCCCTAATCTTTACTTTATTTTTCCTTTCTTTTCATTTAGCATGCCAGTCAGATCTTATGATATCATTCCTAGGTATCAGTGACTGCATTTTGACTATCTAACTTGAGTTTCCGTATTGTTATCGGTAGACTGTCAGCAAGCCGCCGAACCATTAGTGACATTACAAATATTTTTCAAATATAATTATCACGAAAAATATTACCAACATTATAGTACCATGAACTACATGTAGTTGAATATTTACTTAAAATCTTTTTTTTTATCGATTTTTGATTAAATGTTTATTTTAAAGGTTTTAATTTAGAAATATTGATGTTATAGTCTAGTCAAATCATACTCAAATCTTTTTAACATTAAACTTAGCTACATATATTTTATTAACATAACCACCTTAATTAAACACGTCAGTCAAGCAAGACTGTGCTCCGACATGGTCTTTCCTTTTATTCCCAAAGAGTTTCAATTACCAATCTGAAAGCATTCGATTAGTTCTAGCCAGTGATTGAAGTACTGTAGCAACTACCTGCTCTCGGGAAACATTTATGGTCCTTTGGTTTTCGAAGAATATAGTACCTAGGGTCGACAGTGATTTTTAAAACTTGCAATGTAATTTCAAACGGTTTCCAAATTTGTTTCTTTATATCATATGCATGCAATAGTTAATATATATAGGGTGACAATTCTCGTTTAAACATGCGGGTCATAAATTCAAAGTTCTCTAGTTTTAAAAAAAAATGTTAAACATTAGTATGGCTGACGTTGACAAACGAATATGAAATTGTCTATATTTTTACTTAGAGATTGTAAATTTTATATACGTTTTTTTTTTTATCAGAAAGTATTACACTAGATATAAAGTGTTTTTGAGAAAAGGGAGATGGGATTTGTTTTTAATTTTTCATTTATTGTTTTGAAGTTCTGATGCATTAAAAAATTTATGTTCTCGAGCCACCTTGAAACAGATAACTTTATTCACATGATAAAAAAATATTGTGTTATTTTACTACCTGAGGTCATTAAATTGAGAATGGAAATATAGTGAATAAGTCAAAGAGACAACAGCACGACCAAAGAGCAGATAATAGCCTAAGGCCATCGATGGGTCTCCAACGCTGTGAGAATCTAAACTATAACAGTAACCAATATCTGTTGAAACACGCATAAATCTCTGAATGTAGGACAGAAAGTCACAGGACAAAAAGTCACAG
The DNA here is from genome assembly GCA_019925275.1 of Mytilus edulis. Lineage (NCBI taxonomy): Eukaryota > Metazoa > Mollusca > Bivalvia > Mytilida > Mytilidae > Mytilus > Mytilus edulis. The sequence continues at coordinate 53,378,593 of CM034353.1, forward strand.
ACAAAAAGTCACGGACAAAAAGTCACAGGACAAAAAGTCACAGTTCATTTTTTCTGATTATTTTCTTTGAATAAAAACTGCTTATTTCTAGAAAAATATTTTTGTTTTTTTCTTGAACTATTGTAAATAAACCAACTTTGTTAACAAAATTTATCCAAAAAATATCAAAGATGATCAAATAATTGTTAAAAAAACAAAATGTCAAAATGGCTTTGCCCTTAATTGGCTTCATGGTGCCAAGAAATATATCTTTTGCATGATTAAAATTAAATAAATCTTGATTTTTCAACTATAATGACACATTTCCTAAACTTTAATATGCATTTATGTGTTAAAAAGTAAATATTTCAAGATATTTCTCTTATATATTCAAACGATTGTCAACAAATGATTTGTGACTTTTTGTCCTGTGACTTTTTGTCCTACCAAATTTGTGACTTTATGTCCTGTGACTTTTTGTCCTGTGACTTTCTGTCCGTTTACCAAATCTCTGAGGGTACGTTATAAAACGTCCTATAAAGGTGTCATATAAAAACATGCAGAGTTTTGTTTAGTAAAAATAAAACAGTGAATCATTGAGTTGTTGATCTTTCCTTCATGAAACTAATTTTTACAAGGCCGAAGGTGGCAGACAAATGTTCATCATTTTATTGCGTTTAAAAGCGAATGGCAAGTTAAACGCGTTAAAGGTTTCCTAATTATGGTCTTTTTGTCTATAAGAAAGATCTGCTTAACTGAATGAAATGTGGGCGTCTCTAATATGTTTTAGATTAACCTTGCAAAAATCCCACAAACCGTTCTTTGTGAGTTTGTTCAACGTAAAGATGAGGTGGTATAGAATAGAAACATGCAGTCAGACATACATACAGTCTATACCCACAATTACGCATTTTAGTTTCCGATATATTGTGCCAGTCATAAAAAAACTGTATAAACCATACAGAACAACTGAAAAAGCGTGGAGAGTTTATTCATTCGAGCACAATCATGTACGAATTCCAAAGTCAATAAAATGCATCGATGTTAAAAGTTTACAAAGAGGTATATAGATTCAGTTGAATCGTAGCAATAACTTATATGTGAGACGCAAGCAATTGTGATGTCTCCCAATATGACAGAAAGAAAAAAGCAGTCTCTCCTTTACATCTCTGTATATTTAAGAAGTATATAAAGCCCAAGTTAGTAAAAAGTGCTTATGAATTTGATTACTGCATTCACAATTAATAAAAGGACCATATCTGTAAACTAGGTGTATAAAAAAAAACTAGCAATTACATGCTATAGTATTTAAGTAAAATCGCTGTACATACTAGTATACAGTAACTGTAATACAGTTATAACGGTATTTTTGCATCAAAATTAAATGACAAAAGTTTTTATAGAATTAAAACAGACTTACCAAATAAGAAATGTTTCCATACATGCTTTGTCGTTAGTTAAACGTCCTTCCTCCCAGTCCAATACTTTGTTGAACTTTGTCATTTAAAACAAAGGCGTCGCACCTTAAATTCTGTATCAAATTTGCAAATGAAGTCATCTGTATAAATTTATAGTACCCAATCGTGTAATGGCATTAAAACTTCCCATATCTAAATTATGTGCAATCACACGCATAGATATCATGCATTTTAATTAGCGACTGGACGCTGCATCTAATAGAAAATGAAAAGTGACACCAACCTTTATTATCAGAGTACAGGAATTTGTTCTGACAAGCTAAATAGTGCAGATATACTATGTTAGGGGGAATAAACTCTCAAAGTGTCATAAACGTTGTATAATCTATACGAATAACCTATTACTTGAGATAAACTTTTACGGGTATGATATATGGCCGTCCCTGAAAAGAATTTAACGACCCCCTTGAAAACTTGCATTATTGACTTAGTAAAAAGAGGTAATTAAAGTTGTCACGTGACCTGTATATAATAAACTATTTACGGGGCTTTCTTTTCAGGTGTTGTCTAATCTTATTTACTTCCTTTCTTTTAAGTGAATGTTAAACTTCATTTAAACAAGGTGTAATTATACGTATGAAATGCCAGTAAAATAAAATGACACAATAAATATACACATTTACAGGTATGAGGTATATTACATCAGTTTGCGCAATCAAGTTCTCGCATGCACGATTCAACAAATGTATCAATGATTTATCAAAATGAAATAAAACAAAAAATCGTTTTAAGTTATTGCTTTTAAATTGCTGAATTTATAGTTGTTCGATAAACGTTCAGGTGTGTATTTTTCATAATCATATATATAACGCTTACGTTTTTACCTTATATTTCTAGCATGCACATGTTAAAATTTTTGTTACCAACATGAATAAATCTGTGAGGTACCTAATAAATGATTTGACAAAATTTAGCTAATAAATCAGTATAAAAGACAAAACAAAATAAGAGTCTGTTTATAACTGTTGTAAATAAAACAAATATATTCCCAAACTAAATGTGACTTTCTGTCCTTTGACTTTTTGACCGAGGAGGCACTTGTTATTTGGTAGTTTTCATCACGACATCAAATATTTAATAAATTATGTATTTCAAATTTTTTCTCATATACTCAAAAGATTGTAAACTTCTGGACTGTGATTTTTTTGTCTTGTACCTTTCTGTCAGTATACCACATTGTTTTGATGTTTTTGACAGTTTATAGTATAAATTTAATAAATTCTGAGTCTTGTCTAGATTTGACCATAGGCACAGATCTAGTTGTTTCCCTCTTTTATGGTGATATTTGCTAAGGTCTCATATATACAGTGGCTTACTATCCCCATTTCTCGTTTTTTTTCTCATGTGTATTTGCAATATTGCATAGATTTTCACGGCAAATATAAAAAAGAAGATGTTGTATGTTTGCCAATGAGACAACTCTCTTAGAGAGACCAATGCAAATGACATAAAAAAAACCAACAACATTATGTCACCGTACGGCCTTCAACAATGAACAAAGCACATACCACATAGTCAGCTATACAAGGCCCCGAAATGACAAGAGTAAAACAATTCAAACGAAAAAGTTAACGGCCTAATTAATGTACAAAAGATGAACAAAAAACAAATATGTAACACATCAGTAAACAACAACTACTGATTTACAGAAAGTCGCAGGACAAAATGTCACAGACAAGAAGTCACGGACAAAAAGTCACAGGACAAAAAGTCACAATTCATTTTTTTTTTAATTTTCTTTGAATAAAAAACGCTTATTTCTGAAAAATATTTTTGTATTTCTCTTGAAATATTGCATAAAATCTAACTTTGTAAACAAAATTTATCCAAAAAATATCTAAGTAAATCAAATAATTGTTAAGAAAACAAAATGTCAAAGTGGCTCAGCACTTAAATGGCTTCATAATGCCAAGAAATCTTTCTTTTGCATGATTAAAATTAAATAAATCTTCATTTTTCAAGTATAATGAAACATTTCCTAAATTTTAATATGTATTATATATGTATTAAAAAGTAAATATTTCAAGATACTTCTCTTTATATTCAAACAATTGTCAACATATTATTTGTGACTTTTTGTTATACCAAATTTGTGACTTTATGTCCTGTGACTTTCTTTCCGTTTACCATCACGGACAGGCACATACATACAGAATGTGGCTGGGTTAAACATTGGTACATGTTTGGCTTATTAGCAGGATGCCAACCCTTCCTTTAACCTTGGACAGTGGTGTAACAGTGCAACATTAGAACGAACTATAAAAATCAGTTGAGAAAGGCTTAACTCATCAGATAGATACAAATAGAAATACTACACAGAGCGGTCTCTAAAAACACCGCAAAGGACCTCCTTTGTGCACAAAGGAGCACTAAGGACCTGAAAGAAGTTTAATAAGAGCACAAAGGACCTTAATTTCCCTTTAAAGCATTAAAATATTATAATTCCTGAAGAAAAATGTAAAAAAATTAAAATATTTTCAATAAAAATTGCGATTTTTATGATGTACGATTTGGTATAATCACCGGTATCGGTTTGGAACCGACTTTATATCCGGGCTATATGATATGTATGTGAATTTTTAAATAGTTTTAATATGATATTAATGATAAAAACGTCATTTATTATTTTTAATATTTTGTTGTAATATTTAAAAAAAAAAAAAATATGTATTAAGTTAAATTGGTATTAAAGTTGAAGATATACGAACTGCACAGTCATGTGTTCTGTAATGGGTACGGATATGCATAATATTACGACCCTTTTCTATAAGATTTTACTTAGTAATACATTCATGAATTAGAAAATATTGAGAAAACACAAACATATGATATAAATACAGACTGGGTAATAAACCGAACAAAAATAAAGCAAACATTGTTGGTCAAGATTTCGACTCGAGCATTAATAAGGATTGTTTCATGAAGACTTGATAGCACTTGGGATGAAAAAACGTTATAAATTCTTTACAGTTAATTATTAGCGTTAAAAGACTGTCTTTAAAAACAATTACATTCAGAAAATAATAAAATATGTATTTTTAAATTATAAATATATTTAAAAAAACAAAAGAAAACTATAGACATATGCACAATAATAATATACCTACGGGTCTCGAGGCCAATACAGCAAACCTTGAATCTATACCAGTGCCAATACATAAACAGCCAATTAAAAACACTATAAAAACATAGTGTATTTTGAAGTTTATGAAATACGGATTGACAAATTTAAACTAAGTACCTACCTTTATAATTATTGCCATAGTATTCCCTTTGTGCCTTTTGAAACGTTTTCGTCATAGCAATACTGACATTTTACCATACATAAGAAAGCTAGCTGATGATGAAATATGAAAGCAAAACATCGGTATCCTTACATAATTTTCGTAGTTTTGGTAAAGTCTGTTATCTTAAAATATATTACAACAACAAAATATTAAGAATAATTATTGACGTTTTTATCATTTATATCATATTACAACTATATAAAATTTTACATACATGAGCTATCACTTTCCCGGATATAAAGTCGGTTCCAATCCGATATCGGTGATAACATCCAATCGTACATTATAAAAATCGCAATTTTTTTTGAAATTATTTTATTTTTTTTACATTTTTCTTCAGGAATCAGAATATTTTTATGCTTTAAAGGGAATTTCAGGTCCTTTGTGCTTTTATCAAACTTTTTTAGGGTCCTTAGTGCTCCTTTGTGCACAAAGGAGGTCCTTTGCGGTGTTTTTAGAGACCCTACACAGAGTGGTCGTGGAAGGGTACTTGTATATCCCAAAAACAAAAAGACACTAAGTACAGATCTGAGGGTAATCGCAATTAGTGCCAGCTAGTTTAAAGCCACTAACGACTAATAAAAAAATCTTGTAATGTTTGATTGCTTTATTCCCTGCATTGCTAGTTGTTAGTGGTTTGTGTATTTTTTTATTTCATTTTATGTACAATTCAAAGATACTTTCAATAGCCAACAGTCTGAAACAATGTTGTCCAGCTAAATGTGGCAAATAATTTATAAAAAATGTACATGTATATTCACACGATCAATGGTTGTGAATAAGAAGAAAATGCTAATGAATCAGATACGTGTTAATAAAATATTCATTTATGCAAATAAGTTTGGGCCATGAAATGAGACTGTTAATGCGGAGTTAATTTGTGTGGAAGAATGTATGATCTGAATATATTTCACAAGATTTATGATACAAACGTATCTGAACGCATTTGTTTACTCCATTTATAATTTTGTGGTCGTGTCTATAGGACGGGAACGCGCTTCCAGGCTATATCGAAAAATTCTGAATTAAGTCCTGGTACGCTTTAGTTGAAAAGATGATCCAAGCTATACACACTACAACCAATCATTATGTTATATTTCAGCATAATGTTACAGTGACCGTTATCGTGGATTACACCTGGTTTTATAGCACTAACCCTTTCACTTTGATGACAGTCTCATAAAATAAAAAAAATATTTACGTTGATGCGTTAACTAAACAGTTTCCGTTTGAATGGTTTTACACTAGTAATTTTGGGGCCCTTTATAGCTTGTTGTTCGGTGTGATCATGAGCCAAGGCTCCGTGTTGAAGGTCGTACATTGACCTATAATAGTTTACTTTTTTAAATTGTTATTTGGATGGAGAGTTGTCTCATTGGCACTCACACCACATCTTCCTATATCTAGACACAATAAATAAAATAGTCAAAATATGGGTACATCAGTCTTCATCGTATTACAATTTTAACAGGAACTATTTAACAGAAGACAAAAACATATATCTACAAACACATTCATTGATTTGTGTGTCTGATGTCAGAAAATTTTATACGTCACATAGATTTGTCGTTCAATGTACATACAAACAATTTTAAAATTTACATAGGCAATGTTAGCATATAGGGTTAAAATATCAAAAGTATGTAAGAATAAATTTCAGAAATAGACCGAGATGGAAAATAGTCCAAAAGTTATATATAGAATTTATCAGAATCCACAAATAGTTTATTCCACTACGCGATTGAATGATTTTGACGTTTATGGTTCAACGTATTTTGTAATTCATAATAGAAAGATATCATAATGACATAAAATAGAACAATGTCATACTGACGGGATCTTTTAAAGTACAAAGTCACGTTATAAGAACCAAAGAAATACAAAAAGTCGCATATACAAAACACGCCACCAAAAAAATGAAAGACAATACAAACACATTGACGAGATGTATAAGTACCGATCCACGTCAAACGGATATCACATAAAACCATTCAACAGTAAAAGTAATATTAATAATAGAACAAAGACAAGCTGTTCATAATACATGTATATGAAAGTAAATATACATTGTACGTGTTTTATCAGTTTGACAAATTGAGGTTGCCAACTTTTCAAAATGGTGAAAGTAAAGTTATTCATTCTAATTTTAATTCTCCATGCCTTGTCAACTATCGAAGGAAAAGCTGATAGATTGGGTAAAGTAATGCATTTATTGTTATCTCCTTGTATTATCCGAAGAGATAACGTGTCTTCTCTTGTAATCATATTAAGTTAAGATACATACATGTATATATTTGCATTTACTTATTTCATTTACCTTATTTACCATTTAATGTTAAGACGCGAATCGTTAGCATTTGATGGACGGACTACGAACCAGTTACAAATCAGAAAGAAGACGGCGGTCCATGAACTTACGATAATGTTGGTTTATTTGTTTCTTTTTTTCTTAAATCACTCATTCAAATCATTACCATAAACGCACATATCAGATTTAAAAAATTAAAACCCGAGATGCAACTGATGTGAAATATACAACCATAATTTAAGAACAATAATAACAAAAAACTAAGTGTATCTGTACGACACGATGCCTCCTCCTTTTCGCCAAAATCTATCAACCAAAAGAACAACATTGACCAATGAGTCAACATTATACACTGAGGTAGCAGGATCGTATGTACTTTATCGAATATAATTTTCATTAAATTGTCTAAATTTAAGGACAGTAATGACACCAAAAGTTAATCAATCCGGAAACAAGCACGAGCTTCAGTAACAAGGCATATCTTTTTTGTAAAGATCTCATACTTCTTCCTTAATTGCCCACATCTTATATAGCTTATATCTCATATTAGTCATAGGGTGATTGGGGTATAGGAATATATTCACTTTAGTCTTCTTCCGAACGGTAGTGAAACCCTTGCCTAAGTAGGGCTTTGGTTTGGCTGCGCGGGATGCACAAGTACACGGTCATCACGTCCGGTTAGAATGCGGACGTTAAATCCGATGCCTCGCGTAAAGAGAATACCACGTTTTAGCATGTTAAGTTCCATGATAACAACTATTTGTGGGGTTTGAAGGTGGCCTGTCGCAAGACAAAATTTCTTTCCCTATTCACTTTATCTTTACTTATATTTCCCAGTGGCAGTCAAAATTTCCACGACCTTCATCCTGAACGGCCCGAATTATAGGACCTAATTATTGTATCTATTTCTATTTTTTTTCGTCCTGAACATGCATGAAACATGGACGTTAGTTAAGCAATCAACCAATCATATTCCACATAATTTCATTCGCTGCTAACAATAGCAATGAATTGAATATAATTAACTGTAGTTTTATACTCGGTAACAACTAGTTATTAATATAACATTCAGGTAATAAATGTGAACATATTTTATAACATGGAACTAACATTTGAATTATTTCATATGATTTTGTTTCTATTATATTTCAGAGTCATATAATGTTGATAAGACCAAGGTATCGATATCTGGAATATCGTCAGGTGCTGCTATGGCAACACAAATGCACGTGATTCATTCTGCTGATTTTATGGGTGTTGGCATTATCGCCGGAGGTAAAATTAAGAAAAAAAAATACAATTTAAGTACTTGAATGCATATGAACACATTTGGTTAGTTTTCTCAATACAACGAATGAAAGAAACTAAACGACTATTTATTTCTGCCTTCTTACGAAGAATTGTTACTCAAATTATTCCGGTTTGCAAATGGACGTATCAAGTGTCTTCGAGTTGTTCTTGAGTGATTTGTTAACTTTATTTGTACTGTCAAAGTATTCAAAACGTTTGAGGTTTGCTTTTTACAAAAACCTTCAACCCCTTTGACAGTTTGTTCAGAAATACTAGCATTCGGCTTGTTCCTCTGGACTGCATATTTTCTAGTTCCAGGGCGGTAAGCGATCCTTCTAGATTTGATACTTTTTTGATAAATCGCGTTCCTCTACGCTTTCTAGTTGATTGATGTTACTTGTGGTATATGGGTCCAATACTATTGCCCTTTATTCGATTGTAGATCTTACCAATGCGATGCAGGCTGTTTTCATGCAATCTTTTGAGCAGATTCTTAGGTTGAGTCTGAGAAAGCCGAGTGTTTTTACTTTCTTGGTTTCATATGAGATTAGAGTTGTCCATATTTTAAAGTCTGCTTAAATATGAAGCCCTAGGTTGAGTTTGTGTTGGACCTGTTTATTAAAGTATATATGCCCAGCTAGGTTGTAGAATTCCTGACTTTTGCTCTTAATGCCAAGAATGGAACATTTCGTTGCATTAAAGCGCATGCCCAAGTCTTGGCCCATTTTTCTGGGTTGATTATTTCTTGTTATAGTGGTGTGTGGTCACGTTGTGTTATATGCTTATGTATAGCAGACAAGCATGAGGAAAAAGTTTAACGGCTGATCGATTTAACTGAATCTAGCAGGTTGTTGATATAATAATGGAAGGAGTGTCTGAGTTCGGTTTCTTGTGGAACTCCTGAGTCGTCTGTACCTTCACCATAGTCCTTTCCACTAATGACAGCATTCGTTTTTCTATTGGCATGAACCATTCCACCTATTTAAGGTTGAATAGCCAAATTAAGATAATTTAGTTTAAACATATTAATTGATAGTGGATTGGGAAACAAGTTTTGCAACTTATATTAATCCCTTTTTTACTTTGCGGGTGCGAATGCTGCCTTGTAGCGGCATTAGCCTACTCTTTTTCGAAATCTACAAGGGTGTCTTTAACGTGAAAGAGATAAGATAATTTTACAAGAGCAACTGTAAGTCACTCTGTCTCTTTACGTCATTTCCAAATTTGAATAATCTATACACTATGAAATGAAAAGAAAAGAGATTGCAGGTATACGACAGAAAGCATACCACAAAAGTAATGTTATTAATAATACCCCATACATATACAAAAAGGTCAAAATGAATTAGCAAAATATATACGCTATATGTCAGGCTTAAATTGCCTTGTTATAAAAAAAAAGACCTGAATTAACTTAATAGAGATTACAAAATACGTGCTATATTCACGAGTTGTCCTAAATGACAAAACCCTTGGACAAAACATAGATACAAGGATAACGATAAGAAATGCATTTCTAAATAAAGTAAAGGACGTACGTCATGTTTAAAAGATGATTGATATTAATATAATCGCAAAACCATTTCTATGCAACATGTCTATTTATTTAAGAGGACAAATTTGAAAGAAATGTTTGTGCTTTTTACAGAGGATGACCTTGAGGTCACTCCGATGTATTGTTATCGCTTAAATTTCCGTCATTCATAAATAATAGTCAAATTAGTTTTGGGTTTTCAACACCAGTGAAAAAAGTGCATTTTCATACCTGCGATTTCTGTTCTCCGGTTGTACGATGTTTCAACAAAATATGGAATCATTTCAGTTGTTGATTTAGTGGTGAAAATTTGACTGAATTATATCTTAATAAATACGATTTTATATGTTTAATTGGTGTTTCAGAAAAAGGTCAGGTGCTCTTGTTCATTCATAAAATATCGTTCATTCATAAATTTATCGTGAAATAAAAATCACTACACAGGTTATACGTGTAGTGTAAATGACCACCTGTAATCTAAAAATAGCGGTCTCACTAATAAAAACATGAAGAATTTTAGCGACAAGAAGCGTCAAGAACGGACAAGAAGAATAAATTAAGCGACAAGAAGACTATTTAGCGACATGAAAACTTCTCGTATCGCATGAGGATGACACATATCAAATGAACAATTATGTGTGGGACTTAGTTTTAAGAAATGATGTCAAAGTAACACTATGAAAATATTTTTAGTAAGCTGAAATATATATTTATTTTTTACATGTTTATGCCTTGTAAGTTATTTTATTTCTGTCCCATTTTTCAACATTAGCGTCTCGAAAGGTGAAATGTTTTAACTGAATGGTTAATTTAAATTAATTATGAAAATGTTTAAAATTAAATAAATTGAAGTAATTATTGCCCAGTTACAAACACTACCAGGGATAATCCATAATTACCCCCAACTTTAGCCTGGTAAACTTGTTGTCTCATTGTGAAATATAAAACATATTAAAAATGATTTCCTGCTTAAGTCTTTTATTGATATAAAGTCAAAACCTTCTTGCTTTTCACTAGACAACCATGTCCTGTCAGGTTTAATTCTTATATATGTAGATGAAAATTAAAAGTCCCCAAAACATTAACATGGCAGCAATATTATTGCTTTGACAGCCTTTAAGGCTTTGATTTTTTACAGAAGAGTGTCCACCATGCACTTGCACTGCTCTATAATAATAGTAGAATAAAATTATCATATACAAATAGATGAAAATTAGATATACATGCAATCGTAATATTAATAATATATATAACAACAAACTAGTGTATTCTCTACGACTATTATTATATAAGTATAATAGTCCAAGGTATACTGATTTCTTGCACTACAATATAATAGTTATTACGGTGAGGTTGAATTTCCTGTCATTTATTCATCATCCAAGCACGAACTTGTATCAGAAAAAAATATCTCTGTAAATTAACCCAAGTTTCAGGTATAGAGATGTGATCTGTTTCTGTCACGTGTGCTTTTGACCATCCACAAGAACCTGCGGTCATCCGATGTTCAGTACTTCAGTACTTTGATTACATTTTGCATAAGATTTATATTTCAATACAATATTTTTTTGAAATACCTTAGTCGTTAGATTGAATTCCTGCAAGTGGCATCAACAATTTTTCCAAAACATATTTCTGTATTTTGTCGTTAATGACATGTTAACTATAAAAGTATTGACCTCATCAAACAATTGTACTATAGGTTAAATTACATTTTTTTTTACCATTTTGATCTTGACTTTGTTGTCGTGTAAATCAATTGTCATGTTTATTTTGTGGCAAATATTTTATAGCATAAGTAAAACGGAATGTCCTATTTCAAAATATCAAAATGAAAAGCTCGATACACATCAAACGAAAATGTAGATGTAGAAAATGGTGGATTAAACCAGGTTTTATGTCTAGCTAAACCTCTCATTTGTAAAACAGTCTCATAAAATTTCATTATATTGACAATAAAGTGTAAACAAAACAAACGGACATAATAGGTAAAAATGTCAAAACTAAGGGTAAAGCAGTCAACATAGAACACACAGACATATATGTATTCTTATCTATGTTAATGCTGATTTTGCACATTTCCACTTTCGTTTTCAGTTCCATTTGCTTGCTCTGGGGGAAATTTGGTAGGTGCAACAGCTTGCATGCAAACACCTAGCTTGGAATCTGTAAGTTCATTTGAACTTTTGACATCTTCTGGAGCCTTGTTCGGAAATGTCGACTCTACATACCACATGAGACATGATAAGGTATACATTTTTGCCGGCCAATCAGACTCAGTTGTGAAACCAGGTGAGTAGTTTATTTAAGAAGTTCAATTATCTTGCTGAAGTTTAATATGTAAACGTTACCAATTTAGAGACAGTTTCAAATATATTTTTTTGTTAGAAATTCTAAATATTTTTAAGGACAAAATTACCACAAAGAATTTTCCATTATTAGACTAAAAGACTCATCAAACACTAGAAGTTGACATTCCTAGATTTCCATTGTTAGATGATGCAAATATATTACATTGCAGGAAATGGACCAAACATACAACGATATTACAACCATTACACGTTGCATTCTAATGTGAAAACAGTATTCAATATAGATGCAGAACATTGTCAGGTAATATAATGTTAACTGGCTTCAAAAACACACACATATGATATTCCACGTACAACGGTTCCAAAAGTCAGCAATCATTATTCCCAGATATATAGCGCATTTAAAATGTATGGAAAAAAAACCAGTTTTGTTATGCTACTACTTTGAAATTGCTGTATCAATTATAAAAAAGAGATACATGTATGAGGGCCGAAACCATACAGCAATGCTACAGCAATGCTGTAAGCAATATCAATCATATTTGCTTTTTGTGTGTTTGTGTACATGTGTGTGTTTTTTTTCCCCTGGATGTGCTAATTTTGTGGTATATCGGTCGGATATCCTTTGCTTTTCTTATTATACATCTGATATGCTATGTTAAATGACTAGCAGAAAAAAAAATTATACATATTTAGCAGAATATTTTTTGTGATAAATTTTGATTACATGAAAATATGGTTTATCAAACATGTTTTTTTACTTTTCAGCCGACTGACAATTATGGAGGGACCTGTAACGTTCTATCAAAAAGCAATTATCTGAACAACTGTGGATATAATGCTGCTTTTGAACTTCTTAACTGGATATATGGAGACCTAAAGGTAAAATATCCCTCCTTTCGTTCGTCCATGCGTCCTTCTCTCCGTGTCACACTTCTGCATATTTAGCAACTGTAGCTTGTTGATATGTGGCACCAAACTTCAGCTGGTTACGTCTTACCATATTACATGTTTTCGGTTCTTTTGATGTTCTACACCCTGTTTGTCGAATACTTATATCGTTTAAAAGACATTCACGTTATAATACGATCTTTTTCTCATGTTTCTAAGCACTTCAAGTTATAGCTGCTTAAGGATTTCTGCTTGTCATGATTTGAAATTTTTGTCAGATTTTCGGGATCCTCTGGTTTTATCCATTTAAATGCTTTAAAAAAAATTTCCCCATGAACCCCTATTATTTTTATAAATCTTTTACATGTATAATGATAAGTCATTTGTAAAAGTCTATAAAATTTTATTTATTTTTTAATAGTATTTGAGACCTTTAACTGGTCAATGATAAAGCTATCGAAAATCAAGAGAGAACATTTTCCCGCCAAAATTCAAATGGATAATATCTCAAAACAAGCACATGGACCCCTATATTTTTTTGCTTTTTTTATTCCTCAATTTATTCCCTTTCAATACATACTAGTTTTATGAAAAGTTATTTATTTTGAAACTGAGCAGCGAACATCCTTAATACATGGCATCAAGCTTTATCTGGTTTTGGGTACAAAATAACAAATTTCAAGTTTTTCAATCTTCTACTTTGTGTTCGTTCAGAACTAATATTTATGACATATATTATCATGCACAAATATGAAGTTTTAGTAACATTTTGATGAGCAATCATATTGACGTATGCAGGTAGTTATTAATTGCAGGTTTCTTATCGTTAATCCATTAAAAGTCGGACCAACCTAAGATCATGGTCAGAGTTCTGATATTAATTTAAAGTAGCACTTGAACTATACACTGTATCTACGGTCACTCCAAAATGTTAGGATATTATGAAAGCTTATTTGGGTCATTCTATGCTCTAAAACAAATACAAGTCGTGGCTACGACTTAATAATTCGTGGCCACGACTTATATTTTTTTCCATAGCATAGAATGACCCAAATACAGCTGTAAGCTATCATATGATATTCCGGAAATGTATCAAGGAATTATAATTCATATTTAAAACTCACTTTATATTGAATATAATGCAAATATATCCCTGCTTTAAATGTAGATTACTTGTTAGCGGTTTGGCGTTTTGCGGAAAACGAAAGATAACTCTAAAATATTATTATTCAACATTGATTTTGAAAATTAAAGTTTGATAAAAACGAAGTCTTGAGATTATTTTTGGTTCGATTGTATCTTGGTGTTGATGACCGGGAAGCGAAAACGCGTAGATCTATGAACGGATGTATGATAGTCGCATTTTTAACGGCACAATTTTTCTGTACTAGATTCTCATATTGACAATCAACGTCGCTTCATTGATGCTCGAGTAGAGGAAAACGGCGACCTAGTGGAAACAATAATATAGGGTTATTGCATTAATATTGGGGAATACTGTCCCGAGTAGAATTTTATATTGCACGAGCTTGCGAGTGCAATATATGTTCTACGAGGGACAATATTCCCCAATATTCATGCAATAACCCTTTTATTGTATAGCAATATAATATTTGAAAGTAAAAAATTGGTTTAAACTAAGATTTTAACGTTGATGACGTCATGAATTTTGAAGATTTATTGCACTATGTTGCAATATTTATAGGGTTATTGCATGAATATTGGGATGCATATTGTCCCGAGTAGAATTTTATATTGCACGAGCTTGCGAGTGCAATATATGTTCTACGAGGGACAATATTCCCCAATATTCATGCAATAACCCTTTTATTGTATAGCAATATAATATTTTAAAGTAAAACTTGGTTTAAACTAAGATTTAAACGTTGATGACGTCATGAATTTTGAAGATTTATTGCACTAGTGCAATATTAGAATTAATTGCACGCTAACTTTTGGTTACGTTCTGTGGGAAAATATTATAAATATAGATTTAATACCTAACACTAATAATTTCATACAATATCATTATATAATGAGCATAATGAAGCAATTCAAATTTTCAGATACCAGAAGCAGGGAAACCGTTAACTGGACAGGTATGTTTTAAGTTTTGTTAGATGTGCTTTTGATATATACATTTTTTTTTAATTTGATCGAACGATATATATATAACTTCATGCAGGCATATCCAATTCCTATTTAAAGTTTATTTTGCATTTTAAAGTTTATTTTACTTTATTTGATTCATTATATGCATATTTTCTTAGATCCTTCAAAGAAGGCAGCACATATAATTTGCTACTAATATTTAAAATTGAGATTGAAAATGATGAATATGTCAAAGAGGCAACAACCCAACCAAAGAGCAGACAACAACCAAAATCAACGAATGGGTCTTCAACGTAACAAGAAAATTCTACACCCATAGGTGGTCCTCAGCTAGCTCCTAAATAAAATAGTGTACTAATTGCATGTAATATATATCTTATAGTTAAAGACCTTTGACCAGTCAACATTTTTTCACCTATCTGTACCAATAACATACAGTTTTGACAATACTGGGTACATCTATGTTCCCTCTGGTTGTGTAGACAAACAAACAAGTGAGTATGGACTGGTTTCTATTCTTCAAAAAAATAGAATCTATATGTGAACAAAACATGTCCCGAGAAGGGTGCTTGTGGTTCAGTACATATAGTTGTTGTTCAAGTCTTTTTTTCCTCCGTAAATTGTTTTATTATCAATTAGGCCTTAAGTAAGTTTTCTCAATTGAATTGGTACCATGGGTTTTTTTCTACGAAAAATGCCGCTGAACAAAGTCAGGAATATGACTGTTGATTGATAATTAACCGGAATTTTGTGACAAAAATGTCGGTTATTGATTTGGGGATGTACGGCGGGGGGGCGGCGGTCCGGCTGTCGGGCGGGCGGGCGGTCGGGCGGCAATCAAATGTTGTCCGTGCATTAACTCATGAACCGTTCAACCAAAGCTTTTGAAATTTTAATATGTTATTACTGACAACTATACGAAGGTCAAGTTCAATAATGAAAGATTGAAAAATGGAGTTTCCAGTCGTGTCCGTGCATTTACGCATGAACTGTTCTACCAAAGCTTCCCAAATTTTAATATGTTGTTACTAATGACAGAATGGAGGTCAAGTTCAATAATGACGAATTTGACTTTTACCGTTCAGGAGTTATGGTTCTTGAAAGATTGAAAAATGGAGTTTCCAGTCGTGTCCGTGCATTTATGCATGAACTGCTCTACCAAAGCTTCCGAAATTTTAATATGCTGTTACTGATGACAAAATGGAAGTCAAGTTCAATAATGACGATTTTGACTTTTACCGTTCAGGAGTTATGGTTCTTGAAAGATTGAAAAATGGTGTTTCCTGTCGTGTCCGTGCATTTTCTCATGAACCATTCAACCAAAGCTTTTGAAATTTTAATATGTTGTTACTGATGACAAAATAGAGGTCAAGTTCAATAATGACGATTTTGACTTTTACCGTTCAGGAGTTATGGTTCTTGAAAGATCGTAAAATGGCGTTTCCATTCACGTTGTTGCATTTACTCATGAACCATTCAATCTAAGCTTTTCAAATTTTAATATGTTGATACTGATGACAAAATGGAGGTCAAATTTGATATTGACGATTTTCACTTTCACCATTCATCAGTAATGGTTCTTGTGATATTGCTAGGACACAAATAAATGTTAATAAATCCGGTTTGCTGTCGTTGTGACAGCCTCTTGTTTTTGAATTAATTTTGTTACTTTGTATGACCTTATTCTTTTGGACTTTATCGTGGAGTTCATAGTTTGTTGTACTTTTATAATACATCTTCACACGCTTAAACACACGTTTAATGTCATTCTCTAGATTCGCCTTCCGTAACAAGGTAACACTACGACTATTAAAGTTATTTTTTTATATAGCGGGTGTAGTCGTGTGGTCTAGAGCGTTGGGCGTGAGGCTAAGCGACTAGTGTCGTAGTGTATCAATGAGTTCGAATCTCGTTGATGGACAAACATTTGTCAGCATAAAAATCTAATTTTAACACAATGGGGTATTAAAACATGGTTGACAACAAATCGAATGTGGCGGGTTCCTTAAACTGAACCAGCTAGGGGAAAAATATAGACATGTTTATATGTAGGTTATTTTGATAACTGAATATAATTTGTACGTTAAGAATAAAAGAAAAATTACGAACTGATTTCGAATTCTTTTCAGAATGCAAACTTCACATTGCACTTCATGGATGTCAACAAGGAAGGTTAGTTTAACGTTTTTTGAATAAAGCCATCTTCAATTTATCAAAATTAAAAGCTAACAGCTCTGTTTACAATGGATAGACTTTAAATTTAAAAAAAAAAGTTGGCAAAACGAACGAAAAAAAAGAAGAAATACAACCAGATTAAAATGACTACGCTGTGTTTGAAATCGAAGAAGAAGAAACGGCACCATAGAAAATGCTTTTAAAAATGCAGAAGTACTGCTTAGTCTATTATTAACATCAAACATAAAATCAAGATCATTGAGGTACACGTACTTGATATTAAATACTGTTTTTTCCTTCAATTATTGATTACTAAATGTCCAGCGACAAATATATAGCATAGACAAACAGTTTTTGTTTTTAATTTATTTCGTTCTATCCTTTTTTTATATAGTATATCATGTCTCATATAAAGCAACGCTTATGATTGATACATGCTAGTTAGTTAATAATCAGAGCCAATTGTTTTTACTGATTGTTACATGCCTATGAAATACACAAACAATTACTGCAGATATCTTTTTTTGCTTTAGACATTTTATTAATGACGAATATGTGAACACGCTGGATATAATGAAGTCGGAGAAGCAAATAACATCATCATACTGTATCCACAGATAACTCCGATTCCAACTAATCTTAATGGATGCTGGGACTGGTTTGGTTACACTGGCTCATATTTTGGTAAATCCTTAATTCCTCTTTTTCTCAATCATGGGATCGCGGAATTATTTATATCTGTGTGTATATCAATCACCTAGCTTTCATTATTTTCTTATTCAAATTAAACATTTTATCACCAGCTGAGCATTGATCAAATGTGCCACATAATGGTTAGCATTTCCTGTTCAACTGGGCACACCTGTCGTGTGTATTGTGTCAGTTAGAAAGGCGTACGGTCTTTTGACGACAAGTGAAATGCACTACCGTGAAAAGCCGTGTCTTTGTAACACAGAAATTCCATAATGATCAATCAAATCCTATTGGTCTCAGTTGAAATTGGAATATGTAATAAAAAATATCATATTCATTAGTGAAACACGAATAATAATCTTCATATATCTATTTTCTTCTGTCTTGAAAAACTCCTGTTTAAAATCGAATCAAGGAACAACGCAACGAGAACATGAATGCAATGTTCTCATATAAAAATATTATTGGCTAATTTGTTGTTGGTTGTTTAACGTCCATTGGCAAACGTTTCATGAATGTTTAGGCCAATGAGGAAACTTTCAACACACATACCAAATGTCGTAAAGGTTAACAACAATAGGTCACTGTAAGGCCTTAGATAGTGGGCAGAACCCATACCACATTGCACGCTATTTAACATACCTCGACAGGAGGACAAATGTAAAACAATTGAAATAAGACCACTAACTGCCTACTATCTGTTGAAGAAAACTTCTAGCAAACGCAACAAATGTGTTGTTAATTTATATTTTAATGAGTTATGAACATTGGTGTAGGATAGAAAAGACAGACATTGTAACATGGGCATAGAAAGTAAATACTCCAAGCTACCTTTGGAATGTTGTAGCATTGAAATATTGAATTTTATTTTTTTATTATAGATCAACTCGATGAACTTCCGGTGTCGCCGAACTGACGTCCATTTTAAGAGAGGTCTTAAAATTTGTAATATTTCATGTGTTTACCTAAAACCACATCTAGCTTTTTTCTACAGATAGCTTATTTGCAATCATTCACTTCACATACTTCACTTTCTCTGTCAAAATGCTTATTCAGATAATCTTTTCCAGATTTCTCATATAGACCCTCACTCATATACCATATATCATGTGCATGCAATAACTGTTCAGTGTTCTCTGGTCATGTATTTCATTTTATTATTTCATTGTTATAACACAAATCATTGTATGAAATTTAAAACCCGCAAGGGTCCATGATTGGATGAATAAAGTATTCTTATACCCTTTGGGTAGTGCTCCACAATTAATGGAGGAATATACAAGAAACTGAACTGAACTGAACTGAACTGAACTGAACTATACTCTGATTGTTTACATCCGGGTAGAGAATACCGTTCAGTATGATGACTTTTTACTGGACTCTTCAGGTACTGTGCATAGCCCTGATATGGAATAGGATAACAAGTAAAGAACCACAAGACACATCACAAATTTTACCACAAAATACAACGTTAGTGGGTCCAACACACACACATTGTGCCATGTTTATTGCGTCAATGATAGAAAACCTTGGTAAAACAAAATGTCCGGTAAGCAGAGAAAAAAACATCCTGCTGTATCTATGCAGCTTGCTTTTAGTTGAAACTATTGAACCTAATCCAGGTCCAAGGACACCAAATTTCCCATGCGGTCATTGCAATAAAGCAGTGAAATGGAGCACACCAGGAGTGTGTTGCGACACTTGCAATATATGGTACCACCAAGAATGTTTATGCATGAATGATAACATATACAAAGCCCTTAAAAACATTAGTTGGCAATGTACACATTGTGGAATACCAAACTTTGCCTCCTCATTATTTGACATCACACTTTTCGAAACATCAAACTATTATGAGTTACTCTCTCATCAATCGAGAGCAGATTACAGAGACTTAGACATCAGCTTTGGTTCACCTCAAGCAAGCTCGTCACCGAATAGAACTAACTATAACAAGAACACCAAACCACAGAGAATATCTTTATCTAGCTCAATACCAGATATCTCATCAGACGAAAACAATATACCATCCAAGTTTCACTAACGCATAACAACAAACTAACATCAAACCATCTTGAATGCACGGAACCAGAAGAATTAAAAATAAATGATAACTGCGAACTCATATGGATACAGATAAGAATAACAGGCACTAACAACCTTTATGTAGGATCATTCTACCGACCTCCAGATGCAGATGACACTGAATATCTTGCTCATCTTCACACCAGCCTGTCGAGAATACCAGAAGGAACACATGTATGGCTTGGGGGCGACTTTAATCTAGGCGACATTAACTGGGAAGATGAATGCGTAAAACAATGTGCAGCAAAATCAGGTCCATCACATCATTTGCTTACAAGACCAAAAAACATGGATAGATAATAAAGTTAAAGCCGGATTAAGAAGGAGAAACAAATTATTTAAACGAATAAAGAAAACGAAACAAGCATCTGATTTAAGGAAATACAAAGAGAGCAAACACATTGTACAAAAGAAACAGCGTAAATCTTACTGGAACCACATAAATAACATCATAGAAGTGGGAGATGTACACCAGGACCAATCCAGCAAACAGAAACGCTTTTGGAGTTATATTAAATCACTGAAAGAGGACAACACATGGATCGCCCCTCTAAAAGACAATGGACGATTATTTAATACTGCAATAGAAAAAGCTAATATCTTGAACAGAAAATACCTATCAGTCTTTACTAAGGGAAATAGCGACGACATACCAAAGCCATCAGGTAAACAATATCCACAAATACCAGATATTACAGTCACAACAGAAGGCGTTAGAAAGCTATTGAACAGATGCAACCCAAGTAAAGCATGCGGCTCTGAAAATACCAGCTAGAATCTTAAGGGAATGTGCTGACGACCTAGCAACCCTTTTATGCATTGTATTTAATGCCAGTATTCGATCCGGTACAGTGCCAGAATATTGGAAACAAGCAAACGTAACAGCAATATTTAAGAAAGGAAGCTGATATGATGCTAGTAACTATCGACCCGTCTCACTCACCTGTCTATGTTGTTTCCTGGAACACATCATTGTCAGTAACACCTTGAAACATCTAGACAATCACAAAATACTTACCAACTGTCAGCATGGTTTTAGAGCAAGACGAAGCTGTAAAACCAAACTCATCACGCTTTGTCATGAGCTTGCATCAGCTCTAGACAGAGGGGAGCAGATTGATATGGTTATCCTTTATTTATCTAAGGCCTTTGATCGTGTCCCACATAAACGGCTGCTAAACGAACTACAGCATTGTGGAGTTACAGGACAAACACATTAGTTGATTCAATCGTTCCTAGCCAAACGTACCCAACAAGTCATCGTTGAGGGAGAATCTTCAGAGAAAGTTCCTGTGGTCAGCGGAGTCCCCCAAGGGACTGTACTTGGACCGTTACTATTCCTCCTATTCATCAACGAATTACCTGACAACATTACATCCAACACACGACTATTTGCAGACGATTGTATAGTATACAGAACGATTACATCTACTGCTGATACTAATGTACTACAAGAAGATCTTTACAAACTTGCAGAATGGGAAAAAACCTGGGGCATGGACTTCAACCCACAGAAGTGTAGTGTACAATCTACCACTAGATCACGTTCACCAATAACACACTCATACACGCTTAAGGGACAAGTGCTAGAATGTTCAAAAAGTACCAAATACCTTGGAGTCGACATTGAATCAGACCTCTCCTGGAAACAACACATCAATAGAGTAACAAAAAAACGAACAGCATGCTAGGATTCCTAAAACGCAACCTAAGAACATCCAACTACGAAACCAAGACAAATGCATATGTTGCAATGGTCATATCCAACTTAGACTATTGCGCAACAGTATGGAATCTACACCAAAAAGAGCAAGTCAAAAAGGTTGAAATGGTCCAGCGTCGAGCAGCCCGTTATGCCACCAACCGCTATAGGAACACCAGTAGTGTGGGCAGCATGTTAGAAGAACTAGACTGGGAATCATTGGAAAACAGAGGAGTTAAATTACAGCTTACATTACTCTACAAAGTGGTTAATGATCTTGTGGCCATACCATGCGACACGTACTTAACACCAATGTCATCGAGAACAAGATCATCAAATACCAAGAAGTTCCGGCGATATTCAACCAAGACTAACGGCTTCAAATACAGTTTTTTTCCCAAGACCAGTGACAGTTTGGAACTCACTACCAGCAACTATAGCTGAAGCTCCCTCCTTGGTATCTTTCAAGAGGGAGCTTTCAACACTTTCTATCTAATCTGTGCAGTCCGCCATTTGCCAAGTAAGTCAAATGATAGACTGGAGCTGTGCCGGCGGGGAAGCCGGATTGGTTCAGGCCAGATGAGCGAAAAGCAAATGGGAACCCCCCTTTTTTATACATTGCTTTATTTTTATTTTTTATACTTTATACTCACTTGTATATTCTTTGGTTATCTTACAAAATTACTCGTTTTCTTGCGCCCACCGGAAGCGTTGTGTATTGGTCAAGTTTGACAGATCAACGTAGAATGTAGATGTAGATGAAGTCATGCCTATTTCACATACCTGCCAACTTTCACGATTTAGGCGTGTACTACACGATTTTGACCCTTTGTCACGATTGCACGATCGTGTTCCTGAAAAACCCTCTAAAACACGATTTGGTGAAAATTTACACGAAAAATATTGTTGTTCCCGATTTTGAACTGTGTCCAATGGAGGAAAATCGTGTTCAGCCAATCAAATTGTGCGTTTCTCATGATCAAATTAATCAGCCAATCAAAAACGTTTTCTCTCAAGATTGTTTTAACATGCTAGATATTGAACTTGTGTTGTATTCCTCTGTTTGTTGGTCAGAATTGTAAAAACGTGAACATGGCAAATGATTTTTCAACTGCAAGGAGGTTCTTACACTGAATAAGAATAAAAGCATGGCTGATTGACAAACTTCAATGATGCAGTACTACCATGAATATAATAAATAGTAGTTTATTCACTAATTTATTGACATAACATGTACACTTACTGTAACATAATTTTATTTATGTATTCAATCATTTAAAGGATAATGTACTCTTCATTATTTTCCACATGGAACCCCCCCCCCCCCACATCAACATGAGGAATCCCTTAAATGAGGGACAACCCTTAGTCAAGGGGTCACTCTTGTAAAAATTAAATAGGAAAATGTAGATTTGTTAACTTAAAAATGGGAAATTCTGACATTATATTTGGAACAGCTTTTCTAAATGAAGAGTCCTATTATTTTGAATAATAAAGAAGATATAAGGCCAAGAATATATCAAAATTCTTGGACATGTGTTGACCATATAATACCAGATAGACAATGATAGATCATAAGATGTACAGTTCTTTGGGAAAAGTTTCTTCAAATAATATGAATGCTCATTTGTACTTAAAAAGTGGTTTTTAATGTCCTAACATTGAGGGGGATCCCTATGTGTTGTTCCCATCCTGATAAAAGTCCTTCTTTGTGTATAATTTTAAATTGGAAAAGTCAACAACTATTTAGTATCCTTACACATGAAAATAATTCCTGGTCTTACAGCTACATGTTCATATTTTCTGCTGATATAATAACTAGAATCATGCAAATAAACTTAAAAAAAGGGATGTAAGCTCATCTTACAAATCATGCAAAAATGACACTTTTTCGCGCAAAATAGTCGTCGCAAAGAATTTTAAACTTTGAAATTGTTGTCGCGCGCTAAAACCCCCATGGGCATTTTCAAAAGTTGGCAGGTATGATTTCACTTGTTTTCTTGTTTTAGAAATATACTTGTAATATTCATTAACTAAGAATTCGTGTTCGTTTTTATTTATGGTAAAACTACATTATATGTTTTTTAGCTACAAAAAGTGGGTTTCAAATCACAGCGCTGGACAGAATGCGACGACAAGTTATTGGACAGTAAATGCTGTGTTTGAAAGTAACATATCTTATTGGAAATTAATAAAATACAATAGTATTGTTATAAAATGCATTCTTCTATAATAAGACAGAGCTGATTTCTGCAATGCATGCTTCACTCGCCATTCTAGACTTTCTACAATTCCCTTTTATTTATTTTTTTTCTTATCAATTTATATGTTTACTGATAACTGCTGGTATGCTGATTGCCCTCTGTCAATATAATGGTTATCTCTTAGTTATAGCAGTAAAATTTTTAAAAGAGGCAAAATTGAAGAAAAAAAGGAACGGACATGTAGCAAGTCTATCTCCATTCGAATATACACTTAGTCAATATGTCACAATAGATAATATGCCAAATCGGTAAATCTACCGATCAGACAACCAATTTGGAGTCTAAAGATTTAAGACCGCTTCATGTTTGCAAGTGAGCTGAGATACAGACAAATAATATTGTTTAGTCGAGCCATGAACTTTTCAAGTTATGTTTTGTTTTGTCATTTTGTCAACAAAAATATTTGGTAGTCCCGGTAATTTTTTTCTCAAACTCTTTTACACAAAGTAATTGAGAAATTGACTCGTAGTAACTACAGGGTATCCGTGTACAATCATCAGCAATGTAACAGTATTACACTGGTGTTAGTTTGTCAGTCACATTTGTTTATTTCTCAATTGGTATAATTAGAATGAAACACCATAGTATGATTATACGTGAAAGAGACGATGTGAAATACCTTCTTTTGCATTCGTGATCTTCTTGTTTGCAAGAAAAGAAAATAATGGTACTATACAAACATGTGATGGATTTAAAACTGGACCAAATGTTTTTTTTTCTGAAGAAATGTTTGTTTTCCCTAATTTTGTCCCAATAAGGAAATGTTTTCAGTAAAATTCTTTGGTTGGGTCTTATTTTCGATAGTTAACTTTTAGTTTACATATACACGTTTTGTAAATCTTTAAAAAAAACTTTGCATTAATATACATTTGTTTCCTGAATTATCATGTCACATTTAACAGTCATAAAGGTTACAAAAAGGGGGCTGGAATTACAGTTATATGGCAAAGAATGTAAGAGCTGGGTGGTTTTATCCCTTTCCTGCTACCACTCTGAGACTACTAACGTGTTATAGTAGTCTCAGTTCCACTGCCCTTTGAAAAAACCCAATTCTTTATAAAGGGAATAATTAATGCTTTATATGAAAAACAACTCAATAAAAGGTCGACTACATATATATCAAAATCAGGCAGTGGTTTTTTTTTTTGGAATACCTGCCGTTCACGCCTCAATCATTTTAAACCCAACAAAAAGCATCTTGCTGTTGTACCATTGACTAAACAGTACAATCGGATTACTCAACCAAATACATGAACAGCCGAAATAAAATTGCGAGATTGAGGATGCGAACTATTTTGAATACATCATTACATATACATGTATTTATTAGATTATGTTTGTAAAATTTGCTTTTAAATAAAATATAAACGATTTATTACGTAAGATATTTCCCAATATTACCTAATATAGTCATCCTAAACTTATGTTGTTAAGCGACAACCAAATGGAGAATTTATCGATCTTTTGACGTTTTCAGTGATACCTATGACTCAAGGTAGTAGTAGTACATTTATTAATCAGGTGTGCTTTGATGCGCGGACTTTATTTTGGACCTGTCGTGTGCTACTGTTTAAAGTGCCCATGCGCATCATTTATAGTAGCATATAAATGACTGGTTTCCTACGGCATTTATACTAATTCAACTATTAACCTTTTCATTTTTCACCAAATGTTACCTGGATTATACATGTGAAAGTTGTCATCATTTTTTACAACGCACATAATATACTTTATTAGAAAAATAACATCATGGCGGGAAGAAAACTGCCGTAAGTACCTGGAAAGTTTTAATCATTTATTTTAATTTTATCCCAATATGGGTGATCGAGAAGCGTATTAATAAACTGTGTATACGTCACGACATTTTAAGCTCTTTTTCTAATTATCGAAATAGTTAAGTTATGACAGCATCGTTTGACGGACAAGGTGTTGAGCTCTAGGTACTAACATATGTACCAAAAACAAAACAATTTATACACCTTGATAAGTTTATTTAAGTAACTGACAGTAAATGTTGTTTTTATTTTCGCTAATAAGATTAGTATGTTCATTCGCGATACTTTAACGGGACAGGTGACAAATAAAATTATCTAATCTACTAACAGATGGAGAGGCCAGTTTAAGGATGGTTTACTTGTTCATCAATAATGAATGAGAAAAGTTGACAAATTTGACACTTTCACTACACACGTCAAACTAAATGTTTATTTAATTCATACGATACATTTATCAACTTTTATTCATTAGTGTTTAACAGTATATCGTACGCATACACACCGCCACATACGTTAATATTCTGATATGTTTTGTTTAATAATTAGACAATTAGACATTTAAGGTATTCAATAGTTATAACACACTACTGCATTGTTTTTTTTCAGTAATGTATACGACTACATAATCAGAAACCACAAATATGAAGGTGAAATGCTTTTAAATTTTGTGACTTCCGTTATACTTCACCTAATTCAAATCAATACTTGCATTCTTCATTAATTTTTAATCGTTTGTCAGTGTTTGTTATTTCCGTCAGATTAAATTTTGTTTTCACTTTATCACGAAAGTAAACTATTCATTAAAATACCGCCTATATACATGTATAATGAAAGCGCATACCATATAAGTCACATTAGTGTATAGGGTTTATTTGGGT
The DNA here is from genome assembly GCA_019925275.1 of Mytilus edulis. NCBI lineage: Eukaryota > Metazoa > Mollusca > Bivalvia > Mytilida > Mytilidae > Mytilus > Mytilus edulis. The sequence goes on from CM034353.1 coordinate 53,405,356, forward strand.
AATCTCGGTTGTATATATGTCTCTGGTTGTATGACGTAAACTCTACTTTAAATCATGCATGATTATTTAGTGATAGTCAGCCAAAAAAAGAGAAAGAAAACGAAAGAAAACACATACATTTAAACAGTAAGAAATACGTCAATATACTGTCTTCAGCAACAGTCGACTAAACAAGTTGTAAAGCTCTGAATCGCCTTTAATAGTCTTGTAAAGTTATCGATAGATTCCATAATCTGCAACCAACTTCGAATTCTCTAAATGACGAAAAAATCAAATCTTTTTAAATTTACGACAATCACTAATGATGTTTGTGCATTTGGGAAGATGCTTGAGCTTAGTGGGGTGGGGGAGGACTGTAATGCTTTATTTTACATCTTAATCAAAAATGTAGAGTAAACATCGATGAAATGAAATAATGCTCGCTGGTACTGAAAATAAGCTTAAATTACTTAACCTGTATAATATTTGTGTAATAATTGTCTTGAGTGTAAGGGTCAGGTGTAGAGACACTAAACGTTGGAATTTCTCTATAAAAACATGTTTTGATGACATGTATAATCCGATAAATTCTAATAAAAAATCTTGCAAACGATATTTCTAAGTACACGTTGTCTCAATATTTTTGATATTCTTTAGCCGCTGAAGAAAGATTGAAAGAGTTCTTGAAAAATTTGCACACAGTGTTCAAGCAGTCTTTTGTAATAACTTAAATTGAGATAGGATTTGCAAAGTTTTATTAAGTCTTATGGAATGCGTTGCATTGTTGTCTGGTTGTCATCATTGACGAAGAAAAGGATGTAAATTGTACAATGGATAAGGTGATATATTGATTAGAAGTAACAATGAACAAAAAGATCACCTTCGTAAGTTTCATTGCCAGATAAACTAATAGGAATAGCCGATCTATGTAATCAATGAAAAATCTCATAAACTGTCTTTAAGCTTGGCCATGGCATGAACTTTAAAAGAACAGTAATTTGTTGCAGATGTAAATTAACAAAATTGCACATTAAAATTTGTCATTTGACGTAAAAGTCCCCATAATTAGTTCTTTATTATCAAATCGTTGACATATCGTTAGATAATGATCACATTTCATTTATATAAATATTTTTTTTATAGAATAATGTAAACATTCTTAAGATTCCATATATCTCTAGTTACTTTAAACATGAGTTAATAACTTTGATACCTACAGCTTAAATGATTTAAAATACGCATATATTAAAATTACACTTTATATGTATCATATTATCATTATCTTAATATCTGTTGACATAAAACTTAGCTGTTGATACAACAAAATGTCTCATCGTGTCGTCCAGGATTCACTGGTATAACGATTTAATCTGTAAATAAAATAGGAGTCGTGTCTAGTGTAGTAAGCCATTTTTTTAACGGACACCACATTTATACACTAGAAGACAGATATACTACTGATGTGCTTCGACGCTATGTAGAAAACCCCACACGTAATTTAAATCATTGGAGTTTAATGAACATTGTTTCTTCATTTTTACAAAAGATGTATGCTCGATTAATTGTTGGTGTTTAACGCCACTTTCTGCACTCCTAGGTATTGTATGCAGACTTGTTTTCATTGCGAAGGAAGCAGGAGAGAGCCACCGACCTTCGTCCTGACAATTGTCAGTCCTAGTCAATAAAGAACCGGGTCAGACAGCTGTTTTGAGTGAGATTTGAACTCACCACCTCAGTAATGACAAACACTGTAGATTATATATTAGACCAACCTGCCACTAAGGCCTCACAAAATGATTTGAAATGGATATATCTATGACTTTCATTTATTTATTCATCCCATCAGCTATTTATTAAACATTTAAATGATTAAAATGGTGATATGTATGTTCTCTATTAGTTTGAGTTTATTGACCGTGAATTAAAGTACAATGAAATCACTCGCCGTAGAGATTTGAATTTTCAACATATTTACGTTCAATTTGATAGTATTTGAATTGACAACATTTTTTTTATAATATAAAAAAAAAATGTTACATACTCTGACACGTGAATGAGATTGTTAAAAGGGATTTTTCTAAACAGCTGCAAGCTTATTACTAAATAGAAACGTATAATAAGGAATTGTTGTATTCTAAAGGTGTACATTTGTGCTCGCTGTGTTTAAATAAAGTCCGTATAGACATTGTTAAAATATAATATGGAAAGTTTATTATACCGCTTAGCTCAATAAAACTAGTCTTTAAAGGTAGTTTTTTCGAGATCACTATAAATTACGATTTAAAACGGTAGACCCCACGCAATTATCTGCAATCAGATAATAAACTGGAAATAACCTCTCCCCCCTTCGACAGTAATAAAAAAGTTCAGACTTAACAGATTATCCTTGAAAGTTTTTTGAAGTATCGCGATATCCGAATAAACCAAATAATTCAAGGGAAATTGTAAAATGTCAAATAAAAAGTAATGTTTCCTTTGTATCTAAATAAGACCATTGTACACGACACATTTATTTCCCTTTATGCAGCAGATTTTTATTTCTGCGATCAGTTGCCGTTGACTTTAATGGTCACCTTTTTCTAAGGAAATGTCTTGTTGGTCATTCAGTAGTGTTGTGTGGGAATACTTTGTATTTAATTACTGGAAAAACCAATAGCCACGAGGTGGACATAACATTTCTCACATTTGGTGTAATTAGTCAACAATTTCTCACCACACAGTGACGATTAAAGGTGACACTGTTTTGAAAAATGTGTTTAAATGAGAGGGTTACGTGAATATTTATGACCAATAATAACTAGTTCGTTATTCACTGCGATACATGTGAAATTAATTGAAAGGTGAAGTATCAAGATAGACTACATACCTCTGTAAATACAAGAGATAAATAATGAAGCCACTCAATAGCAGGGGAAAATCAGCAGTTGTAACGATCAATAATTATAATCTTTCAGGTGACGAGATAAATTCAAAATTGACCAGAATCAACACATTTTAAAGAATTTTCTTGAAGAGATGAAATTAACATTTTTGAAATAAAATAATATCAATGGTACAGTCTGTGTAAGAATTAAGATTCAGACAAAAGTAATTTGTCGATGTTCAAATCATATAAATCGACAAATTAAGAGAAAAAAAAACCAAAATGATCACGATAAGCGTCTCGTGCAATGCATACAACACCCGCCATGCAAATGCACACTTAGTAAAAATGTTACAATTTGGAACAGAATACAATCAGTAAAATCACAAATCTGTTCTCATATATTAAGATCCAAGACCAAGAACACATGTCGCCACTAGCTGAGACATAGACTAGTCGTATCGGTTCACCAATTCGTGATGGTGACTGTAAAACTAATAAAGTGTCGATACCAGTCGTTTTTGTCCTCATCAGTGGCAGATTTTGTGGAAGGAGCACAACTCTGTTTATAAAGTACACATAATGTATGACCATGCATGAGAGTAAATAGTTATCAAAGGTACCAGGCTTATAATTTGATACGTCAGACGCGCGTTTCGTTTACATGACACTATTGTTTTAGTGACGCTCAGATAAAAATAGTTATAAAGCCAAACAAGTACAAATTTGGAGAGCATTGAGGACCAAAATTCCAAAATATTGTGCCAAATACGGATAAGGTTACATGTATCAATGCGCGTTTCGTCTGCATAAGACTCATCGTGACGCTCAGATCAAAATAGTTAGAAAACTAAATAAGTATGAAGTTGGAGAGCATTGAGGACATAAATTCCAAATAGTTGTGCCAACTACATTATATGGCTAAGGTTATCTATGCCTGGGATAGGAAAATCCTTAGTATTTTGAATTATTCATAGTTTTGCAAACTGTATTTTTTAAAGAAATTATATGTCATACGACGGAACAAAGGGTGTTTCCGCTGAGAAATGAGGCGTAAGTTGAAACCAGCACACGTTTGTAATAGGTTTTAGTTTCTCTCTCTCTCTCTCCAAATAAAAACATAATCTAGTATTTCAATAGTTGCACGATATATACTACATGTATATACTAATGTTTTTGTTCTGATTCACATAACCAAATATATTGTTTTGATAATATTACAGGAAAGAAGCAGATACGGCATTTGACAAGTACACACAAAATTTTGTACGCCGTCTTCACAAGCCACAAGCTCTGACGATGTTTGAAAAGGAATACAATCTCAGTGAAGAAGAAGCAAAACTAGTGTTCGACCTGTTCGACAAAGATTACAATGGAGAACTTAGTTATTGGGAGTATAAACAGTTTTACTTTACAGTTGGTGTAGAGTAAGTTATTAACATCCTAGTGTAGATATAAACATTTTAAATATATTTATATTTAACGTTACAATGGTCTATTTGTTCACCATTCGTAATATTTTGCCTCTGAAGTATTAAGGTATGCTTCCTCCACTGACCCGAACACATATATACATTGAAAAAGCGACGTATTGTACGATATTAGTCTAACGAAAACCAAATATTATAAACATGTCATTAAGCGAACGAGATATATAAAAGTAAGTCTTGTATGATTTTTAATTTTAGTTATTTACTAGTACATGTTTTAGAGTTTAACCAGTTAAGAGTGTTTTATAATGATTAGTATTATATTTAAGATATGGGCTATTATTTAGACTTTTTATCTATTCAGAAAGATATATTTTCTGTTATGCAGTATTATAAAAACTTTTATTTTCATTTCAGCATTAAAGATATTCTTGCAACATTCAAGGAAATCGAAAATGATGGAACAGGTCAAGTTGATATTGAAAAATTATGGGACAAATTAAAAGCCAGAAAAACACCTTCTGGGAGAAATTTTGAAGAGACAGAACTTGAACAGTTAATCAAGGCTTCAGCTGGAGATGAAAAACAAATAGACGTTATTAAATTTGTGAATTTAATTATAAGGATGAAGCAGTTCCGAGGATAGGTTAAATACAATTGCCCTAAAGTGTTCGCATCTTCACTGAGTTGTTACCTAATGAGGATTTAGTTAAAATGATAGATCAAGTCCTAGCTAGGAGTTTAACCAATACCGAATTTAAAAGATTTTACATGTTTGCACATACTACAAGTTTTAACCAAGAAAAATCATACAATCATGTACAAAGGAAATATAAGTTGAACGCGTTTTTAGCTAAGATTTTTGTCTTTTATAAGTTTATAAAAACGTGCAAGGTACAAACATATTTACACGGAATACAACAAATATTTGTTATGATATTTCAGCTTGAACTGTTTCCACCTAATTCATCAATCTTGTTGACATATGCAATATGTAATATAAGGTTTACCTATTATACATCTTATCTGAATACGATTGTGAATATTCTGTCTTTTTAGACTGTTTAAAAGTTGTATATTTTTGTTTTACTGTTTTAGTTACCAAAGACATAAACAAGTTTAAAAGATTTTATGTTTGTTATTGATGTATACATACTTTATATTTTTATCCTTGAAAAGAACATTGTTTACCCAAGTTGCAAAATGTCGGTGTTGTTATCGAAATCAAATATGTTGCATTAAAATCCTATCTATCCCTGTTCCACTGTTCAAAATTAAAAAGATGGGGACCCATTACTAAAACCAAACATGTGCGTGAGTCCAGTCATGATCCTTGTCTGTTGTTTATTAAATTAATATATGTTTTTGAGTATAAATAATGGCAACAGTAGTATACCGGTGTTCGAAAGCTATAAATCGATAGAGAAAATAACCCGGGTTACAAACCAAAGCCGAGGGAAACACATCAACTATCAGAGGAAAACAAAGGAACAACAGGAACACCGAAGAGCAACAAAAACTAACGCCAAACGATGTTTGTAATACTTCAAGTCATCAATCTAAAATAAATGGTTTTTTTTTTTATGAAATCTGGTTTTGAAGGCAATTATTTGGTAATTGTTCCGCGCAGCACGCGGTGGACATACTAGTAGTTATGGTGTTCGTCCATCGATTCGTATTGCAAAAACATTCCGATTAAATTTGACAGAAAGTTCTCATAGTTGAAAGGATTGTTATTTTAACATGTGGAGTTGACCATACTATACTCTTTTAAATTTGACAGTATGAACATGCGCCAAGTGACTTTGATCATTTTGGGGCTATGGAACCACACCGAAACTTTGTGAACTCATCACTTTCGAGACCGTCCACAAGACAACTTCCTACTTGGTAAACTGTTTGGCATGGTGTGTATTGACTGTATTCTCCGTTTGATTCTATAATTTCCGAAGGAGTTTTGCCACTTTGACAATTCTTTGGACTATTCTTACACAGTGATGTTTTGCAAATGCAACTCCTATAGGACCATTTGACAGAAAACTGTTATTCTTTGTAGGATTATGTGTCAATGGCTATCATACTTTAGAATCATGTCGGTATTTTCTGGTCCAGTTATGAGATTCTTACTAAGTGTTGTTATGTTAACGTGATGCTTTTAACAATATAAACGATTATAGGTAGACATAAATTGCAAAAATGAGCAGCAAGATATTAATTAGTTTAGCGTTCCGGTCCATTTTTTCGTATTTATAAATAGAAATAGCAATATCAGGATTATTTACAGAAAAAGAAATTGTCGACATATTTCGAGATCTTCTTAAAAAAGAATTATCAAGTGGTGCTTCGTTTTAGCCTTTATACATATAATATTGTGATTAATACCATATATAATCCAATATTAACAGCAGTCATATCCCACAAAAAATATGTGACTCACATCTTCATCTTCGTTTACGACATTTTGAAGAAGCTCCAGCACGGGTTCATATATCAATACGATCTCGAATTTACGAAACAATATAGCAAATAAGCAAAATACTGAACATTTTCCCATACCAAGAGGGATAACTCAATGTATAAATTGTTCACTAAAATAAAAATGCACCGTATTCGCGATATTTTATTCCATTCATTAATGCAAAACAAATGTAACTTTAATTTATGTTTGTTATTAATGTATACGTTACAGTGAATTTGTATAATCAGTGATTATGTAGAATCTCTTAAATTTTCAGTGATTATGTAGAATCACTTGTCAGTTTATGTATACTCACTAGAAAAAATGTCTGGGATTATACATAATAACTGAAATTTATGATGAATGAGTTTTATGCAAAACATGTATGGAAAATGAATACAAGTTACATAATTCATTCTATAAAATCATATTAAATCATCATTTTAAACATACACGGTGACCTATAGTTGTTAATGTCTGTATCATTTTGGTCTTTTGTGGATAGTTGTCTCCCATTGGCAATCATACCATATCTTCTTTTTTATATTTTAAAATGTTAAGCACAATATATTAAAACTATAACTTCAATACATTAAAATGTTAGGAACCATTTACTTTTAACATTAATATTAAGCACAATATATCAAAATGTTAAAACAATCATCTATTTTACAAACTAAATTTGGATGAACAACGGTAACAGTAGTATGCCGCTGTTCGAAATTCATAAATAAATTGAGAAAAAAACAAACTGAAGGAGATGCATCAAATATAAGACATATCCAACTAAGTTAGACATCACGTGACTTTTGTGACGTATAATAGCCGCCATTTTGTATTATATTTCCCCATATAAAATACATAGATGTTTTAATAAAGTTTAATTTTCTCATAAACCTGACCCGTTTTCTAACTTTTGCAAATCAATACTTGATATTCAAACATATTTCTATCAAATAATGTTGGTCCTAACAGTATAATTTTTGATTAAATTCTGTCACTTGAGAATCGAAAAACATGCACTTTTTCTCGTCATTTCTCCGTTGACTCAATTCTAAATTACCGATACCCATGTATACTTGTACAACAAATAAAAAAATTCCGTAAATAAAAATCAAACTTCGCAAATCGATTAAGTATATTAAAACATATACCTGGCGAAGAATACTACTTAAAACAGTTTAATTTCAGGGCAAATTCTGTCGAACATCGATTTAAAAAAGGGAATTTTTCGGGATTTTTCAAAATGGCGGCTGATGTACTAGTACATGGAAATGTTGCATCAAATCAAGGATTTATTGTTTTTCATGCAGAATCTCTGATGTTTCTGTTATTTTCTTTGGTGTTATTTCGATATGATATATTTCAAAATTTCTTGATAAAAAAATATTATTTTAATTGTGACGTGGGACAATTTATTTTGACAGATATCCAGGATATACTGTTACCAGAAAATAGTTTACAATTAATTTTTTCTCTTTTTTTTTAAAGTGTTTTTCCTGTTTTCTGTATATTTTATCTTTCTTTAGAAATATATTTATACATTCCTATTAGAACAAAAAAGGGAAAAAAAACCCAAAGCCCAACATTTATTATAGATAAATATTCTATACCTTTTTTAATACATTATATTCATATTAAAATGAAGATTTATTTTATTTTAATCATGCAAAGGACATATTTCTTGGCACCATGAAGCCATTTGAGTGCCAATATACTTTGACATTTTGTTTTCTTAACAATTATTTGATCATCTTTGATATTTTTTTGATAAATTTTGCTTACAAAGTTGGTTAATATACAATACATCAAGAAAAAACAAAAATATTTTTGTAAAAATAAGCATTTTTTATTCAAAAAAAATAATCAGAAAAAATGAATTGACTTTTTTGTCCTGTGACTTTTTGTCCGTGACTTTTTGTTTGTGACTTTTTGTCCTGTGACTTTCTGTCCTACATTCTATACATACATGTATTACTAGAGTTTAAAATTTGTTATATACAAAAGTTTCCATAAATGTTCAAATAAATATCTTCTCTTTGTCAAATTAGAAGAATTATGTATCTTAATAAACTTTAAGAACATATGAATATTATGAAAATTTCTTTAAAAAGATATTTTTTGCTTAAACGACATTCAAATATTTATGTTTCCATAATTATTTCAAAGAAATATTCTGATTCAAATTGTAATTTAAATGGATTTCTTTGTATTTCATAGAAAAGTAAACGAGTTTTCATTGCATATGATTTTATTATTTATTTTTTTAATTCAATATTTTATGCTAAATACAGGCATTCAATGAATCGATATAAAGTTTAACTTGTGTTAAAAAAATGTTATTGTATACATTTCAACAGAGACGAATAATATTGCTCTGGTTTCAACAATATTGTATACCCGATAATATCTATTGACAGAGTTATCGGTCTAAATGACATAGTTGGGTATTGGAAAACAACGCAGCAACAGAAACACTAGAATGCAACGCACACAGAAACGAACTATAAGAAAACAACTGCCATTTTCCTGACTTTGTACAGGACATTTTAAGATAAAATGATGGGTTGAACCTGGTTTTGAGACTAGTCAAACCTCCACGCTTTATGGCATGACATCGAAAATTTCTCATTTGCCCTGTTTTTGAACAGGCACACCTATCTGATTCACATCAGTTTTTACCATAAGATCAACATTTTAAAAAAACCTTGTTATTCACATATCAAACCAGATTTTACTACACCTCTAAGAGAAATAAAGTTTTCAGTACAAACATCTGAGGTACCAAAACTAGAGGCTCTCAAGAGCCTGTGTCGCTCACCTGATTCTACCTTGGTTTTTGAAATTAGGAAAAATAGAATTTCTTAAACATTTGAACACAAAAATACACAAAACAGATGTTCCATAATCTTCTTCGCCATAAATACCTCAAATAACTTGCACTGTGGATTTACACTTAGACATTTTTGTCATATGATCTTGGTAGACCATGATGATCTTAAAAAATAAGTAGATTGCATATCAACTAAAATAATGTCTACGCGAATTAAATTCTTTGCTAACAATTGGTTTAACAACAAGTCCCAAACCTGACCAAAACAATAGTATGCTAATGCGACGCTAATCGTTAAACTGTGAATATGATTAATAGTACTTTTATTTCTGTATATCTAGTTTTTATTACTTTTGCTATTCACAAATTATTTTTTTTTCGTCCAAATTTTAAGATTTATTATTTTTCTAGATCCATCCCCAACAGCCATAATCTTATGCTAATGTATAACGACGAAAGGGTGTGATGCGTATGAAATATAAGAGATGGTAGGTAGCCTTTAAACAATTGAAATAAAGACTTACTGCTACTATAGTAAAACTTTCCAGAAATAAGGGAAAAAAAACAAGTGATAATGTGTCCATATTTAATTTTTATTAAACAAAGGATCTTTGAATGATTGATAATCCCTAAATTCATTTCCGGGAATTAATAGTATAATTATAAAAATGTTCAGTGGTTATGTAAAATCACTGATCATTTTCATGAATGATATATTATCACTTATGATTTTAGTGATTCTACACAATCCCTTAAAAATCAGGGATTCTAAATGTATATACTTCCCTGCTTATACAAATTCACGGTAACATATACATGTTGTTTTTTTTTCTGATAAAGAACATTGGTTACCCAACTTGCAAAATGTCGGTGTTGTAATCGAAAATACATTGCATTAAAACCATATCTATCCCTGTTTCACTGTTCAAAATCAAAAAGATTAGATTATAGGAAACTCCTTTTTTGCCATGAATTCAGTAAAAATCAATTGTATCAGACATTTTGAGCAACAACTAACATGTGCAGAAAGTGGTTATAATTTCAGGTAATATATTAACTTTTGTGCGTGGATTATCATTCGTTTGTTTTGGGAGTACAGGTTGCAGAATATTTAAATTTCAAAAATACATTTGTTTCTATCGAATGGAATTCCTACCTTGAATCCATTAAGCCTCGGTCACACCTTATCGGATAGCACGAACGGACGCCTAACGGATGAAAATAAAAGTTGTCCGTTGACAAAATTGTTATCCGTTGGGAGTCCGTTGATGTACTGACCGAAACGGACGTGTAACGGATGCATAACGGACACACACCGGATATGCAACGTACGAGAAACGGACACGTACCGGACACAACGGATGTCGAACGTATATCCAACGGACGAGTACCGCATAAAACGGACACCTAACGGAAGCGTACCGGATAAAACGGATGAACAAGATATACGGAAAAATCAAAGGCGACAATAATAAAACATGTAAATCGCATAAATATTCAAAATGTTTCTGTGTTACTGGTTTTGGTTTGTTCTTCAAAATTCCGCCAAAGGGCAGTGTCTGCCCTGAATATGAACTGCTTGATATACTCTAAAATCGATTATGAACAATAAGAATTCATGAACCTTAAGAAATCTAACATACCAATAATTGGCATTTCTGACGCAAATTTTTCAATTGGCTTTTATCCGTTTCAGATCCGTTCATCATCCGTTTTATCCGTTATACGTCCGGTAGAAGTCCGTTTCTCATCCGTTCAACATCCGTTTTATCCGTTAAACGTCCGGTGGAAGTCAGTTGGTGAATTTATCTTCCAGACTTCCAACGGATGTATAACGGACACGTAACGGATAACAAAACAGAAACGAAACGGACGAGTACCGTACAAAACGGACGCCTAACGGACGTCCAACGGACACTAAACACAGCAAATGTGTTGTCGACCAAAGAGCAGACAAAAGCCAAATGCCATCAATGGTACTTCAACTCCGCGAGGAAATCCCGCACCAAGAAACGGGCTTCAGCTTGTCCTTAAACAAATATATGCACTTGTTAAATGAAAATGGACACAAAACTTAACTCCGAAACATATAAATGAACTAATGGTTTATAAAAACCTACAAGACTAACAAAGGTCAGAGGCTCATGATATAGGGCAGTGGCAAAAATGAATGACATCAATAGCAGGGAATACATAAACCACCTGATACTATTAAAATAGTTTTTACTGTAGTAATAATTTTCTTGTGTAAAATATGTAGAAATAGATTACCTCAGCTGTATTTTGTAAATTTTTCTTCTGAATTTCATATCTTGAAATCCCCTAAACATCGTGCATTATTTGTATAAGAGTTTTCTAGACGAAATTGCGTCTGGCGTACACAATTATAAGCCTTGCGTATCTTTGATGAGTTATGTATACTCAACTGTAAAGAGGGAGATTCGACAGCCCCTTCCTATAGGTCATATTTAAGGAGAAAAGTACAGTATATTAACAAATTGCCTCATTTGTAAAGTACACGTGTGCACATTGAATTACTTGATGCATATTTTATTTCACACTCTTTCCAATAATTTGTTATATCTAGCTAATACAATATCTTTTCTTTTTAACATGATGTAAACATCGTTATAAGTTTGGATTTTCAAGGTCGAAGGTAAATCCCCCTAAAAAACGTTTCAGATGCAAGAATTTTATAAAGTGTGTTTCTTGAATACATAAAACATAGTGGCTCTGTTTTTATTCATCCCTTCATTGCGCTATTAGAAATTTTTGTATTTTTGTCTTTTATTCTGCTCATTTAAAGTGATTAAAATTAAAACACAATTTGACAACCGTACCCCTATTTTTGACTTTTTACCTTTTATGTCTGTTTGTTTTGTTCACACTTCGTTGTCAATATATTTGAATTTGGTGCGACTCTCATACAAGTGAGAGGTTTTATTATTTAGATTTTAAACCAGGTTTATCCCTCCATTTTCTACATAAGAAAATGCCTGTACCAAGTCATGAATGTGACAGTTGTTAACCATTCCTTTGATGTGGTTGAGCTTTTGTTTTGCCATTTGATCAGGGTCTTTCCGTTTTGAGTTATCCACGGAGTTCGGTATTTTTGTGATTTTACTTTTTATTTACTACTTACACATATATTTTAAATAGTATAATAAAAAGTGTCATTTATAAGGAAGAGTTGCACACAAAAACTCTTTATTATAATGAGATAATATTAATCAAACTTAGTACAGTAATGTGATAGGAAATAATAATTGACACGGCGAAATGGAAAAGGATACACTAGAAAACGGATAGCGGTATACTATAAAAAGTTTTATATTTATATTATACAATTGTGTTTTGTTATTCCAAGGTCTTCACAAATCACGCTTAAAATTTAACTACTAAGTAGATAACGCAAAATATGCATTGTCCCTGCAGAATCACCAACTAGCATAAGTCCCCTATTGTCAACAGCAACTGACCATGGAATATCAATCCAGTCTCTACCTATCTGATGAAATCTTAAAACCTTTCCGAATTTATCTAACATGTGTATTGCATTGTTGTTAGAATCAACAACAATAGTATGGCCAAAATTGTCACACACTAGGTCCATCGGACAGAATGGATATTCGGTTCGAATTGATTGTGGACCATTGTATACGAATTTAACTTGCTCATTTCGGGTGAACATGATTAGTCTCCCCTTATCCTTACTGGATTTGTCCAGCACAACAATCTCTTCATCAACTGTTTCATTGACCTTGAATGGAAGGGTGAACAATCTTAGGTCAAGGTTATAAGCCATGCGTTTAATAACCTTGCCCGTTTTGGAAATTTTGACAAGTTGTCGCTTGCTGTAAGGTTTCATCTGTTTCATGTTGATCGAAATCTGATCGACAACACACACAATTACCGATCCACTTCTTAATACATGAATTCCTAACGGATGAAGTGGTGAAGTATTGTAAAAGGTCTCAACTGTTCCATTCAAGCGAATTCGTTTAACACATCGTGTGTCAAAGCAAGATAAGAACAGGTCACCTGGACGGGAAACAGATAGATCTTTCACACTAAATTCTAACTCCAACGGTTTTTCAATCCTACCATCTATTCCAAATAGCTGTGCTTGTTTAGAATTGGCCATAGTTGAAAACCAAACTTCTGCATGACCAAGGGCTACCATGGTATGGATTGGCTGACCATCTCCGACTGGTACGGAGAGAACACGAGAGAGATCAAGATCTTTGCTAATTTCTAATTTGTCTTCGGCGCCACGCATGCGCCAAGTCGCCATGGTACTGTCAGGTTCATCAGCCTGAACTGTATTACCAAAAAGATCCTTAACGCGTTCTTCCGTAGATAACCCTGCTGCAAATCGTGCTGGCTTTGGTTCTCGGAGGATTAAACTTCTATCAACGTTGGTAATAAGTGTCGTGAAGTCATGCTCAGCCCTAAGCATCGATGTATCGTTGTCGTTCTCGATTGCGTTCTCTACGCGACTGATGACGTTACCTGTTTGAGCAAGTCTATCACTAAGAACTTCTTTCGTTGTTACAAACTCATCCATGTCTTGCTTCTGTTTGGTTTCTATAGATGATATAATGCTGTCTCGTATACGGTCTATGTCTTCATGGAGCTGACTAGCCCTTTTATGAATATCGTCAATAGTTTGTTCTGAAAAGAAAATGTTCATATAGATTCAATATATCGACTAAAGGTATCAATATTAAACATTCAAGAAAAAGATTACTGTAGAGAGATTTGCGGCGGTATTTGCGCATATTTTCAACATTGTAAGCATAGTTATAGGTGGCACGGTAGTATTTCATGGCCCATAGGGGATAATGATAGCCTTTTTAGAATTTTCACCACTTTCTTAATGCTCTTCAACTTCGTACTTTATTTGGCCTTTTTTCACTTCTTTGGATTCGAGCGTCACTCATGAGTCTTTTGTAGACGAAACGCGCGTCTGGCGTATATACAAAATTTAGTGAGTTTATTTACAACCACTGGGTCGATGCCACTGCTGGTGGAGATTTATTTCCCCGAGGGTATCACAAGCCCACTAGTCAACACTTTTTGTGCTGACATGAATTATCATTGATATGGTTATATTTATAAATCAACTGTTTACAAAATTTAATAGAATTTTTGAAATACTAAGGCTTTTCTACCTCAGGAATAGATTACCTTAGCTGTATTTGGCAAAACTTTTAGGAGTTTTGGTCCTTAATGCTCTACAACTTCGTACTTTATTTGGCCTTTTTTCACTTCTTTGGATTCGAGCGTCACTGATGAGTCTTTTGCAGACGAAACGCGCGTCTGGCGTATATACAAAATTTAGTCCTAATATCTATGATGAGTTTATTTCTATCTATATTCACAGTTAACTGAAGTACTTTCATTTTACTATTCAGAACTGAATTTGAATGTGTATCATGACCGTTTACTTTTTTTGCTATTTTGAAAAACCTAAGGCCACTAGTGCTTTTAGGTCTTTTATCATGCAGTGAATACACAATTTAAAAAAATTCTCAAAAAATCATTTTCATCTGTATCTAAAATTATTTCAAATTTGTCTACACCTTTTCATCCTTTAGTTTGGGAAAGTTTGTTCAGTTGATACTGTATTCTTTGTCCTATCACACCGTTCAGATACATTGACTTAGGTAGGGTACACAAAAGAGCAACCTAAATTCTAAAATGCAAAAACTACCGTGCCACCTATACATACGATATTGTGTTCAAGCAGTTGTTCTATCTAACATGATATCGACCAGATGTTTTAAAAATACATTTGTAAATCAATGAAAAGGAATGTAACTTCAAAAGTCTAGGCATACAGCTCGTCTTATTCTGATTTTCCGCTTCAGGAAAGCCTCAGCTCTCGTTCACTGTTATTTATTGTTCTAATTTACCACCCAATTTACTGTTCGTCAACAGATCCACAAAATGTTATCAAGTAATTTAGATCTATGGATTATTGCTCTATCATTTTGCACAATAGTAAGAAAAAGTAATAAAATACCAACACAGATGACAATTTTATGGACAATGGAGAATCAGCTTTAAACGATCAAGAATTAGTTTTTTTGTATAAAATAACCATAATGATGGTTAATTGTAAAAAAAGACGTACAATGTAACCTAGTGCACATGTCAATTATATTTATTACATGTCTCATATTTTCTCTTAGGAGCGGAGGATAATGACGCACATTTAGTTAAAAAGAAAGCCAGAAACCTAATTCTAAGTTGAGTTCATTCGGTCAGTGTTTAATAGCCATGAGATTGTATACGCATATTGTTCATTCCAAAGCTGATGATCTACTATGCATGTACCTGCATGCATACTTACTTTGCAGTTTGTTTCAGAAAACAGAATGATAGCAATCGGCATACAGTGTGTTAATGGAGTTTCAAGATAAAACGTTGCTCATGAATATTAAAAAAGACATTGATAGTTTCAAAAATATTTTTTTTTTTTTTTTTATGTATTTTAAAAGTAATAAATAAAAACATACTTCACAAAGTAAGAAGTTCTAAAAAATTTTCATTTGATTCCTATTTGGCTATATGGCAGTTATAATGGGTTTCACAATTTTCACATTCCAATAACGCGTTGCAGGACCCTTGTAAAAATGCCGACATCGATCCCCCTCCCCGAAAAAAAATGCTAGCATATTAATAGAGAATGTAGTGCATCAATTCACGACTCGAAATCACTACTACGTGGACTTTCAAGGCAAACACGCAGCACTTTTATTACTGTCCAAGATATAATAGTTATAACTAGTTCGGTTTTGAATAACTACAAGTTCTGCCTAACAAGATAATTGAAGTCGGGCGCTTTCCAAAGAATAATAATGATAAAAAAGACCATTTTGCACTGTTAAAATTTTTTTGATCAAAATTAACTTAAAGATATATGAAAAACGAATACATAACATGTACCTGTTTTAACACTGTACTGTTCTTCAGCAACTTCCAAATTATTATACGCCGTTTCAAGCTCATCATGATAAAATGTTTTCACGGGAGCAAGAATGGTATGGAAATGGCCCTTTAATCTTGTTCCCGCTTCCTCTATGCTGACAAACTGATGCCGTTGGTGTACTTCGACAATACATTCACTGCATACGATTTTGTTGCACTCGACGCAATGAAGTTGTATGTCTTTGGTAGGATGCCTTTGACATTTGCTGTACTTTCCACGAGGAGTGTTGCCGTAATCCATGTGTACTGTATGATCATTGTGGTTTTTAGCTCTACCAGTACTTCGACTAGTATTTTTGGGCGACGATGTTACCGATGTTACTACTCTTGGGGGTGTTTTCTGTATTTCAGGTGAACTCACTTTCGCCAAATCGAGTGACAAATCCGGTGTCTCTGATTCCGTTTCCAAAATCTCTGTGAATTTGTGTTTAGCATTTTGAGCATTACTTGTATGACTGCTCTTACACTTTTCACAAAAGTACTTTTTACAAGGTTGACAAAGATATTTGGCTTTTACTTCATCTGTGCAAACAGAACAAACATAAACTGGTTTAGGCGTCCTTATCTGTGAAGAATTCGCCGAATCGGACTTCTCAGATCTTTCGGATAAGGCGGACATCATTTTAGAATGTTCTCTTCATTTATAAATCACTCGTTTCCCTCACTGTTATCAAATGTCAAAATAATTCTTGTTTATTCCAATACGCATTTTAAAGGACTGTTTGAAGAAAGAAAGAAAAAAACAGAAAATGATTAGTATTGTCATTGTCTTTTGTATGATTATCTAGCAATAACGTGGGGCCACTCTAAGGATTCAGTGAACTATTTACTTTGTCTTTTACTTTATCTTTTTAATTTAGTTTTACTCATCTCCCGTCGGGCCGATGGAACAAATTGAGTTTTAAAAAGTAACTCAATGATTTCAAATACAAAAGAAAAAATAATTTTATAATATCCAGTCACTTGAAGTGCCCCCATTTAACTGTTATTCATTGAAACGATACGACATTTTTTACTTTTTACTACTTCTGCTCGGTAAATCGTATGAACAAATACAATGTAAATTTCAAATCATGACATTTAATTGTTTTAAAACTTAAACAATGACTTAAAGTATTTAATTTTTGTTTTACACATATATCTTAAATATTCGACTTTCAATTTTTATGTTTTGTTTTGTGTAATCTTTTCCTTGTTGCTGTCTTTAATCAATATATTTTTATGTTCAGAAATATGTGAAAAAGCGGTAAATTGTGTTTCTTATAAAGGTAATAAAGTTTCAAATTACAACCACAATATAGTTTAGTACTACAGGAATGTGATTTGGTTTCATATCGAAGTTATGATTTAGACCTCTTGTATATATATGGAGCCCAGAGCCCGCGATTTTTACTCTCAGAGTCCATGGTTTGGAGATTATATATTATAGTAAACCAGAAACCTACACCAGTATAATTCTCAACTAAGTACGCGTCGCTAGGTAACTTAAATTGCGACAGTAAAACCTAAATTTAATTGTAAAAATACATTTATTGATGCATACAAAGTAGGGAGCACTACAAATTGATGGTGGCCAGTTACGATTGTTTCTCGTTTTCGAATTGATATTCTACAGAGTGAAAATACGCAAACACAAAATGGATTCTTTTCTTCTTGTTTTTGCTATTACAAGTTTAAAATTTTCGCGTTTTCGTTTCGGAAGTTGTCCGCTCAAACATATGCATGCGCACACATGCATCGATTACTCGGTTTATCTAAAAAAAATCAATCAATTGGAAAAAATACAAAAGCTAAAAAATAAAAATGTAAAAATAATAAAAAAAAACAAAAAAACTAAGAAACTGATTGTTAAGGGAAGAAAAAACAATATACACAAACAAACAAACGAAAACAATAAATAAATTTGTATTTATGTAAAATATATTCCTTTTGTTCTTACGTCAGACCTGAGGTTGCAATGGCGACCATTTCTATGAAGTGAATCTGCACAGGACATTTTCTTACCAATCAGTTTTGTGGATTCTATGCAATAATTAAGAAACGAACGAATGAAAATTGTGCTCGCCACAGTCGATCTTTCTGTCAACATCTGTTTACAACATACAGAACAATAGATGGAAATTAGTTTCCCACACCCATTATCATCGCTTCCTTTAAAATACAATTTCCAATCTACGAAAATTGAATATCAAGTAATACAAGTATGAGCTAATTGTCAAACCGCTAGTAACAATTAAAATAAACGTTTAGTATTTCTGAGAGAAAAACTCCGGACCCTGCGTTTGACAGATGCTTAAAGAATTATTCGATATATAAGTGAATATAGACTTAACATTGGTCACAGAGGTCAGCGTTGCAGATAGGAGAGACAGGTATCCAAGACAATTACACATAGGTAAGGAAATTTATATCTTTTAATTACAAGTATATTTTTATGTAAGTGAAATTCCTGCTTTTTTGAAACATATACCCAGAATCTTATGTAAAAGACTTTCAAAGTGTTTTGATTAGACATTACAATTTTATAAAACTTTGTTTCTGAAATTCCTGCTTCTTTGAAATATATGCCCAGGTCCGAGTACACAGTTACATGTATCGTCCTTTGGTTTTCGTTGTCCATAGTCATTAGTGTGGACAGTGTGTTACTTGCCAATTTTTTTTATACCCCTTCCAAATTTATTTTTCCATGTTTTATGCCTCATATAGCAAGTAGGGGGCTGAAATGACACTGTAGAAAAATTTGGGTCATAAATATTAATGTAAAGTAGTGATTAGGTCCAGCCGAAAAAGGTAAAAAATTAGCACTTCGGAAGCTGTCAAAAGATTTCAAGACCCCCTTAGTTAACATAAAATTGTCCATATTTTGAGTTAGAGCTGATGAAGTTTTCTATAATTTTGTCCCAAAAGTAGTACAACACACTGTAAAAAATATTATTGAGAAAGCGCAGGTGGGATTTTTTTAATTTTTATTTATTGTATAAAAGAAATGCACTACGAAATAACTGTGTACTCGGACCAATCAAAACTATAATAAGTAACCTTTTGTATGAATATAAATTCAATTCAAATTACTTTTTATATGTATTCCCGAATGCTAAGTTTCTGTATAGATAATAAGACAATAAAGATAACATTTGTATTATGACAGCATGTAGTAAAAAACGTTTACGAAAATTAAAATAAGTAAAACAAGTGTTTTGTATAACGAGGCATTGTACATGGTACTTTTAAATTTCCAAATGTTACATGCATGAGCTGTTCAGTACTGTATATATACTATCACAATAGAATTATCTATGTTACTTCAATGTTATGTTATTTGTTTTACATCAATTGTTTTTAGTATATAACCCCGGCACTGATGAGTATGATTGAAGCTAAATACATGTAGGATTAATTCATACTAACTTAGGGAAATAATATGCTTTAGGATTGACAATGAGACATCACCCGTGACCGAATGACATAAAAGTAAGGATCTATAGGTCCCCTTAAAGCCTTCAACAATGAGCAAAACATATACCGCATAGTAAACTAAATAGGAAATGAAATGACTTTAAAACAACATCAAAGATAAAACTAACAGCCTGATATATGTCATAATGAACAAGAACAAAAACAAATGGGATATACAGCAAAAAATGACAACCACTGAGGTGCATGCTACTGTCTTGGGACAGGAACTTGCACAATGTGGTGGGGTTAAAAAGGTTTGATGGCGTCCAACTCTCCCAGTATCGAAACATCACTTGATTTTAAGGAATTTTCATCATATGTAATGTGTTTTGTTATGCATTCTTTTAATCCCGATTTATCCTCATAAAAATCTACGTATGAGGGGTCGTTTCGTTTCAATAAATATATATACTAATAGAAATTTATTAAATGTGACGTTAGTAAACACACCTTGTAGATATTACAGCATGTGAACTTCAACGGACACTCTGGTATACAATTTCTTTTCTTTGCATGCATTCTTATGTATTTTATTCCAACTAGATTTTGTAAAACGAGTGATGTTGACTGGAAAAATGGCATTGCAATCTTGTATTACATTTTATGGTCTTTAGATGAATCCAATGGATGACTGAGTGAATGGTTTCATTATGTGTTAATCCTTGCGAAATAGAATGCTTTAGAACCAATAAAATGTCTCGTGTTTCGTTTACGCATTCTCTTATGAGGATTTAGAACAAAAATGCAATAATTCGTCTGACATTGTATTTTTTTAATTAAACCATTCTTTGTTAGAAAATTTGAATATACACTCACCTTATTGTTTTAGAGGGAACAATGTGTAGGAGGAATCAAACACTGATATTTAAAACGTCTAGTAGCTCATTATACATTGTAATTACACTACACACGTGTTATTTATCGTTCATTATTTCGTTAGTTTTCTCATTTCTGTCATTTCGGGCCTTTTATAGCTGGCTATGCGGTCAGGGTTTTACTCATTGTTGAAGGCCGTAGCATTAACATTTGTTTTCCATCAATAAGTACCAGTTACATTTATTGCAAAGTCAAATAGTTAAAAAAATCGCTGTTATGTTATATGAATTTGTTTATTATCAATAAATGAGATTTTCTTAACTAAAATTAATATAATAAGATTGGTAAATGTATAATTACCAATGAGACGAATAGTCATTCCAGTCCATATGACGTAAATGTAATTAAGGAGGTTAAATTATATCTCATATTACTTCCTTGATGTAAGCAACTATGTGTCATCATCGAATCACTTTCCCCGTGGGGCTGCCATAACTTATTGTTCCTCTCATACATGCATTTTTGTTTAAAAAAAGAAAAGAAAAGAAAAGCTCGCCCCTGCAGTGTCATATCATGATGTTGTAAATGTTTAAATTTAATTCGATTTCAGATCTGGTAAACGGTAGAAACTTAAAGCATAGGTTTGAACCTTAAGTTATACAAATATACATAGACATATCTTTATATAAGATGGTTTCAATGCATGCAAGCATGTAGACGAAAGAACATTATTTTAAACAAAGATAGAAGTCACTATTATGATTGTGGACAAGTACTGCAGTGTATGTATTCAATTAGGGCTGTCAGAAACATAAACATAACCAATTCAGTCACTGGTCAAGAATTTGTATAGTAAGAAATATATACAAATCCTTGGGGTCATTTAGTAAAAATGATATGACATGTAAATCAAACTTCATATTGTGTTTGGAAATCGATTAATGTGAAATTTTGTAGAAAATTATTTAGTATATATTATACATGTTATTTATTTCAGATAATATGCAAAAACACATAATAGCCATATATCTCCTTGTAACTATACTGGTTATCAACGAGGTAACTGGACACGATGCTATGCTGAGACCACCATCAAAACCAGACTATTTCCAAAATCCAAAACAACTCAGACGATATTTAAAAGAATTAAACGATTTTTACGCAATAGTAGGGCGACCAAGGTAAGTACTTATACATTTTTATGTACACAGAATTAATGTCACTTACGTATTTTGTTCTTCACTTGTTGCATTTGTTTCTGCAAAATTAATTGTTTATACAAATTGTAATAATTGGATAAAAGTTTAGTTATAGAATCAAATCATTATAACAAAAGACAATCATATTTAATGAAAAGACATATCATTATTTAATGAAAAGACATATCATTACTTAAAAAAAAACA
This sequence comes from Mytilus edulis, assembly GCA_019925275.1. NCBI lineage: Eukaryota > Metazoa > Mollusca > Bivalvia > Mytilida > Mytilidae > Mytilus > Mytilus edulis. The sequence goes on from CM034353.1 coordinate 53,427,592, forward strand.
TTGTATGGTTTTTCAAAACAGTAATTAAAAAATTTAAGTCGAACACCTTTAGGCCATGTTAATGTGTTCACAGAACAACTGCCAGACGACATCTAAAGGTACAGTTGAAATACATTAAGGCGGGATGAACAATATTTGTATATACTAATGCTGATGGCTTCAATTAAACCCGCAAGAATATTTCTTCTTTCCAGACCAAAGTTTAGAGAAATTCATTTTTAAAACCATTTTGAATTCAAATGTCATGATGGGAAAGATTCTGATTTCGGAATCACCCCTTTTTAATAGTCACTAGTTTTTTTTATTAATCTGATGCATCGTTTTTGAAAATTGAAACAATGCAAAATGTAAACAATCGCAAGAAAACTGCTGTTGAAATTTTGGTTGGACATGGATGACGCATTATAATCTTGATTTCTGTATCCGACTTAATTTACCTATTTTGTAATCATGGAAAACCGTTGTTTTGCACTTTTCATGCACCCACCAACATTAGTGTTCAAAGCGTTTTCTTGGATTATATTCATAATATTGAATACAACTACATTGTGCTATATCTTCAAGGATGCAATGGATATTATTAAATATAAAAGTGATTCTAATATACAGCACTGTTATTGTGCTTGTTTTAGTTAGCTATTATAGTTATTACATTGTGTAGCCTAAAGTCCTTTGCGATATTTTTGGGTAGTTCTTTTTTGTACCTTTTTTATTCAACTGTTCGAAATTTAAAAAAGGAACTGATATCAAAAGTATCTACTTCAACCCCACCACCTGTTCATGACTTTTTGTGCTTGTCCAAAATCAGGAACCCAGACAATGATTGTCTTTTTTTTAAATTTCGTAATGTTTTTGTCGTGGTATTGGTGTTTTGGAAATATTAAGTTCCGGTCAACTATTTTAAAGACTATTTGTTAACTCTGGGTAACTTTTCTGCTCGGTTTTAGTCTCAATGACTCATTCTGAAAATTAAAACAATAAGATTAGTTAGTCTTTACGTAAGGTACATGTATATGTAGACACAGTATAATAGGTTTAGATGCTAGGAATGGCAAACTAGCGTTTAATTCGATCCTTTCAAAACGGGTTACACTATGATTTTCTTACTTGCTTTTGAAAGTAAGTGCTTTATAAATAAACTCATCATAGATACCAGGTTTTAAAAATATTTACACCAGTCGTACGTTTCATCTTTAAAAGACTCATTAGTGACGCTCGGATAAAAAAAGGTTCAGAAGGCAAAAAAAGTACGAAGTTGCAGAGCATTGAGGAGCCAATATTCGATTTAAATTTAAATTATTAACTGAAATTGTAACATAAATATTATTACTTCATCAAATTTTATTACATCAGTAACAGAATAATATAAATCATAAATGGATGTTGAAGCTACGTTAAACAGCCGTAACCAATAAGTACCATTTCTCAAATTAAAGAAACAGAAACTATTTTGCAACACATTAAACAACATCGTATATATATATAGTATTGTTTCCCTGTAATAGCTCTTAAAAGAAATTAAAAAGAATGTTTTAACTTAACTGTTTTAAGGGCAGTTTTGTTTTAAGTTTTATAATTTTACCTAGTATACAAAGTGTAGATCTCTCAGTAAAGGCTAAGCTTGGATTTTGTTTTGTTTTTGATGAACTCTTATTGACGACTAACTCCTGTCTACTTTTATTTAAGCGAAAAATGTAAAATTTAAGACTAGTGCCAACGCACTTACTATGCTAATCAATAGCTTTCGAAATTGATAGTTCACTAGCAGTTACAAAACTTGTAAAGTTTAAGAATCATTTTTTTAAATTGCCATCAGTCTAAATACTGGTTTAGTACTATCATCTGGATTATCAGGATATGTCAATAGAACATATTAATCTAATATGTATAGTTAGTACGTAAGAACAAAATGTATCGAAGCAACAGTAATATTTTTTCTTATTCAATACTCGATACTTTCATAATCTAAGATTCATTAATAAATTACAATACACGGGTTTGTGTATGTCCTTTCGAGTTTGAGGCCCGTATTCTGTTATCATTACACAAATTGGTCTTGAACGTATACGATGTTGGTTTTCGTAGAAATACGAATCGTCTGCCACAACCTTTTTCTTGTTTGGTACGTCTACAGATGGTCTGTCAGAAATGGAGGGTACATGAACTATCTGACTGTAGGCATTTCAGTGTAGATGTATCATCTGTCTATGAGACATTTTTAGAAAATGAATCATTGAAAACACTTTGGCTAAAACTCCTCCTGTTTAAGTTAAACAAAGAAGACCTCAACTGTTCTGCTCATGCCATTTTTCGATTGAACATACTCCAAACAGTTTTATTAACATGGTTTCATATTTGATATTGCTTGAGAGAGTTATCTACAAAAGCTATTTCTTCAGCAGTGAAATCGGTAGCATACTTTTCCTTTCTTCATCATCTTAATTCTCATTTTTTCATCGCCTCAGTTCTCATGTTTTCCTAATCTCAATTCTCTTTTCTTTTTCATCTCAATTATCTTTTCTTTTTCATCTCAATTCACTTTTCTTTATACGTAAACAACGATGAATTATCTTTTTTTTTCTTTTTTCATAGATTTGGTAAACGAGGATATGAAACAGATTATTTCACATCAGGTGGAGCTGACAAGGGTAAGATTATTTACAATTAAGCATTACTTGAGTCATTATCAAAACAAAGATATGTTATTGACACTTGCTTTGAGCGAATACAGTACAAGGTTTGTTTGTAATTACTCTGACACGATTTTGCTTTTGATTCGTTGCATATCGAAAAAAGTGTTCCTATTATGCTCTCTCTCTAAATTGAAAATACAATGAACCTCTAGCGAATAGTGTATAATTTGATTTGCTCAGTTCTTGTTATTAAAAAAAGTACTAACACCGTATTGTGACAATATACTTATACATTTGTGCAGAGGGAGTTAACGTATTTAACGTAGTTAAAGTATTAATTTACACTAGTAACTTTTGGGGCCCTTTACACCTTGCGGTTCGGTGTGAGCCAAAGCTCCGTGCTGAAGACCGTATCTTGACCTATAATGGTTTACTTTAAATTTATAAATTGTTACATGGATGGCGAGTTGTCTCATTGGCACTCATACCACATCTTCCTATATTATGTATTAGATCTTAGTTGATGTCGAGGTTTACAAGAAGACATGTATTCGTCACTTTAACTTATATGAAGATATAGATATCTAGACCAACAATACATCAATATTTTAGATTAATACAGTCAGCCTGTTCTTGACATGTTCACTACTTCAGAACGTATTGTGTCATCAGTTGGTAGATAGATCTGTCAAGAACAGACTCCAAGTCATGCACACTTATTATTATCTTTAATTGCCTGAACGAATCAAAGTTCCTAGTTAACAAGTACAATTGGTCACTGTCATTTCTTTTAATTTGTCTGAAGAGGATGCTTCCGTCATTTCATGCTACTTCAATAATATCGGCCAATGACCTTTTAGGAACACAATTAAATTGTGTCTATGATATGATAAACACAACGACGTCAACCAATCAGAAGACGCGTTACATCCAACATTAAATTATATAACTTTACTATTATTCCCTATCTTAAATTTCATTAAATTTTGTTTAAACTCATCTGACATAAAAATCTAGTGTCACATATGATAACTCTGTATATCATTCATCATTATTTTGTCACTGAATTCTTTTAAAAATTTGCTTGTTCACCAAGAATGAATTCATTTGACCTAAAAACGTTTTTCGGTCTACTAAAAAAAAGACACATCTTGCTTACGACTACCAAAAATAGCTCACCGAATGAAAATAGAGATAATGGCAAAACAAATTCCGTGAAATTCCCTTTTAAACAAAATAGACGAATACAACTACTCCCATTAAATACCGTATGTCCTTCTGTGTTACAAATCAGTACTATATATGCATCACATATAAATCTGACAACGTCACGAACACAACAAAGTTATTATAGTATACAGCTTCGTCATTAGATTTAAATGACATGTGTTTAAATTGCACCTGTATATATATTAAATTGCACCCATTCTTTTTGTTTATTAAATTTCAAAAATATTGCATGCGCTCACTCCAAAATGTGACAGAATAGTACACCAGTTGTCGGTGGCCGCTTACCGGAAGAAGGCAGTTGATAGCACATACAGTAAACATAGCGGCATCCAATTCTTACTGGAATAAAAATGCATTAAACGTGTCTTACATTTTTTGTATGTGTGTATGCTATATATATATTATGTCTTTGAATTTGTGTCTATATTATTAAGGTTAAATGACTGCTTACACTTTGTTTTGTTCTCGTTAGAATAGGATACGGAAGTATGTCCGAAGACGATGGGTACCAATATTGAGGACCACTGGTTTCTGAAGCTGGTTCCAAGTAAATTGTGATTGGTGACTCAGAACTAGAATTGGTTTATTAATAAAATATTTTTTACAATCCAATGATGGTTATTTACTTTTATGAATTTCGAACAGCGGTATACTACCGTTGCCTTTATTTATCGGTAACGGCAATACTACTAGACAGTAACCAATAAGACAAATTATGATAAACTGACAAAAAAAACAGAAGCCATAACATTTTTTTTAACCTATCCCTTAAAAAGAACACGCACGCGCAAACAACCAGAACAAACAAAAACAGTTTTAACGAGTTTTCCCAAATTATTTTTTCAATTTTGTCATTTAATGCCCTTCCTAGCCTGCTATGCAGTATGAGTTTGTACATTATTGAAGGCCACACGATGACCTATAGTTGTTTTAAAATATCTCCATCATTTGGTATTTAGTGGAGAGTCTCTTTGGTATTCAAACCCTCTTATTGTCATATTGATATGCGATATTTACATGTAACATTTAACGAAGAACAATTTGAACGACAGCAACCAACAACCACTGAACTACGGGCTCTTTTTTGTGACAAGCTCATAAACAACGTCACATGGTTTAAAATGTTTTGGGCGACCAACCTGCCCCTTAACCTTGGAAAGCGGTGTAACAGTACAACTGAAACACGCACTGTTAACATCAGTTGGAAATGGCTTCACTAAAGCAGATAGAAACTACTCACGAAAAAAACTAACATAAAAACAATAAAACAAATTACCGGTCTTACTTAAGAGTACTTGCAGTTCAAAGCCAACTACAACTAACTATGATAAACAAACCATGTTCTACACTAAAAAGTAAAATAACAAAAATACCAAACTGCGAGGAAATTTCAAAACGGAAAGTCCATTATGAAATGGCAAAACCAAAAGCTCAAACACATCAAACGAATGGAAAACGACTTGGTACAGGCATTTCCTTAATATGTACAAAATGGTGAATTAATCCTAGTTTGATATCTAGATAAACCTCACACTTGTACGACAGTCGCATGTTTTTTTCCCACTAGCTTGGCTATTTTTTTGTGAAATTAAATTTCAGAAAGTCCAATCGTATAGTGAATACGTAAACTATAAACAAATAAAAAATACATACTTGACTTTATAGAGAAACGAGGAAAACAAATATGCTTATCACCAACGAGATAAAAGAAAAAAACAAGAATGTGTCCTAAGTACATGGATGACACATCTGCACTATCATTTTCTATGTTCTGTGGACCGTGCAAATGGGGTAAATCTCTAATGTGGCATTAAAATTAGAAAGATCATATAATAAGGAACATGTGTACTAAGTTTCAAGTTGATTGGACTTCAACTTCATCTAAACTACCAGGACCAAAAACTGTAACCTGAAGCATCAGACGAACGAACGAACGAACAGACGGACACACAGACCAGAAAACATAATGCCAATAAATTGGGCATAAAAATACATCAAAATAAAATAAAGCAACGAACATAAATGATGACTTTATTATAAATAATGACTTTGTTATAAATAATGACTTTATTATAAATAATGACTTTATTATAAATAATGACTTTATTATAAATAATGACTTTGTTATAAATAATGACTTTATCATACATAATGACTTTATTATAAATAATGACTTTATTATAAATAATGACTTTATTATAAATAATGACTTTATTATAAATAATGAATGATTTATTAATTTAGAGTTACAACCAATGGAGTTACTTCTAATAATGCATTTGTTTTTAAATAATGATAATATTACTTATTATCATTATTGGTTTCTTGATAGTTGTGTTGTGTATCACACTTTAAAGGTACTATGAAGTAATTGTCACCTGACAGACATCTGTTTCTTGTCAATGGACCGAACTGTAGTACGTCATAATCAGTGGTAATGTCAGAAGTCCTACTATATACCTGATAGTCAATGTCGGACATGCCGGAAACAAACTTTTCGCGTTCGGAATGCTGTACTGATCCCTTAAAAGCCAGACAGTCATAGTAGTTATCGTTCTTGTTCGTTGTCAAATTTCCCTGTGCGCATGTATTCAAACTAATGGTATTATACACACTTTCCTTTTCTAGTATAAAATAGAAATGCTCTGGTTCGACGGGTTGTACTTGCCTTTTAGATCTCCTAAAATACAACAATATTGATATATTGATTGCTTGATTGTTGCATGCATCACGTTCAGTGGCAAATATCTAAGCGCACACCAAGGATCAGAATTTAAAATAAATTATTGATAAATCCAATAAGTGCATATTTCATTAATTTGATTTGACCGGGACTAAGGGCTGGAGATTTAGCCAACCACAGTAAAAATAAAACCGAGAATATCTAGACAAGATTCAGATATAGTTGCAATAGATGTTTTCAATTTAGCCGACAACCTAAGGCTAGGGATTCCCCATAGAAGTGTTGGTAAATATTAGTATTGTTTTAAAGGGAAGAGATAATGACACCCTTGAGACAAAAACAAAAATATTGTTTAAACATACATGTAATATTTGATGTGTGTGTGTATTTATACATCCCGTCAAAATCAAACTGATGAGGAGGAACGTATATTATCTTATCATTTAGAAAATTTATAAAGATGTATTTTTCAAATTAGAAAATTCTTTTTGAGACATTAACACTAGAAGGTGACGTGAAGTCATTCTGTTTTTGAAAAAAATTGCAATAAAATCAGAATCATGTCAAATATCGTATATTACTAGTATCAAATAAGTACATGCACACAAGAGGTAGGTGCCTGGCAGATCGGAAAAGTGTTCAGACGATACAATCATCAGTTCATTTCAAATATTGAAAAATCGAAGTCATCGGTAACCAGGCAGCACATGTAGATATCTGATAGATCTGAGAACTTATCACTGCAAGCTGCTGACCACACATGACGTCATTCTGTACAGGTGTACGTTAGAAAAGTGTGGAATATATAACCGAAGGAACACGATGAACCTCCCCAGTTTCATATGGAGAGGATTATAAAAGTTAATTTATAATACACAAATCAAGTAAAGTAAGAAAAATGAGGAAATTGCATAAACTCCAAAATAAATGATTACAGGTGCATCGATAGGGTAAGCGTATACAGTATAAAATGTATATGCTTAAACTCACTTTTTCGACCGAGTTTTTATTATAGCAATATATTAAATATTCACATTTTAAGTAAATCAGCAATTTAGATTTTCTTCTTACCGTATGTATTTACAGCAACACAAAGTAGTGACTACAACACAGACTCCAATAATCGATGCAACAATCCCGATAAATAAATCTAAAAAATATAAACATGATTAGTGTGATATAGATAAATGAAATAAAACAAATGATTGTCATTTTAGCTCACTCGTCCCAAAGAGCGAATTTGAGCTGTAATTGTTTCATTTGGCATATAAACGCAATCTATAGTCTATTTACATGTAAAAAGAATAATCCCCTCTACAAATGCTTGGCCAAAAAGAGGCAAACCTAGCCTCAAATGTCATCATCACTGGGGTATCTTGACAAGTTTAAAATATATATCCGATAGTTCCCTTGTCAACCAAAATGTGCGTTTGCGTAAAATCCAAATACTTGTTAATATCTTGAAAACTGTCATAGATATTCAAATATGACATCGCAGAATGATGCTTCTTTTAATCACAATTGTGACAGGACTCCACAAAGAAGTAAATGTTTTAAATAAATGTTTTAAATAACGATGTGTTTCTTAATAAACTTATCACAGATACCAGGATTGAAATTTTGTATTTGCGACAGACGTGCGTTTCGTCTATAAAAGACTCATCAGTGACGCTGGAATAAAAATAGTTAAAAAGACCCAACTAAAGTGCGAAGTGGAAGAGCATTGAGGACCAAACATACCTAAAATATTTGCCAAATACAGCTAAGGTAATCTATTCCTAAGGTAAAAAAAACCTTAGTATTTTAAAATGTAAAGTTTTGTAAACAGTTAATCTATAATTATGACCATATCAATGATAATTCATGTCAACACAGAAGTGCTGACTTCTGGTCATCTTTATTACCATAATGGCCAGACGGAAACTGTAAGTAGCAAATATGATCAGACAAAAATCTAGAAATAAGGTCAATATGACCCAAATTGATAGTCGACTTCTTAATGTAGTTAATTGTATTGTAGTTTCGATATAAGTTAAATACTTTTGTTTACGTTAATGCTAAAAATATGCTATAGAAGCACGGTGGGTATGGTTGTCCTGCGAGAGAACGTACTGTGCTGGTGATTTGGTCCTGACGGGTGCTGGTGGGTCCTGATTCTGTGCTGGTGGGTTTGTTTACATTGTATCAGAACGGCAATAAAACGACTGTTTTGTTGCTTAATTTTTCTCTGATGTGTCATAAGTACCATGTAAAGTATATTACAACAATATTATATTGCAAAAGTCGTGCAAGTTCGTTAAACGGAATTGTCCTGACGCTGTGCTGGTGATAAGAAAAACGGTCCTGGTTCTGTGCTCCTATGTCCTGGTTCTGTGCTTTTATATTTTAGTTAAAAGTGGAATATATTCAAGATCATTGATGCTGTACTGTTATTGACTTTTTAGCTGTTGTCTGCTTTCTTGAAATTGACATTGTTGTGAATCTGTTTACTGTTATTATGAGAGAAAAAATACCCCTATTTAAAAAAAAAATTAAACTAACTGTAATCTTATTTATTGGCCTGTTAATGGAACCCTTCTTGCCCCCTTTTAAGATAAGAAAATATGTTTACGATTTTCGGGATTACGATCATTTTGCAAGATCACCAAAATACGTTGTAATTTATACAATACTTTTATAAAGTAGATGATGTGGTATGTTTGTTGTCAATGGACAAATTTTCATAAGAAACCAAAGGAAGTATGTGTTAACAACCATACGTCATCGTACGATCTTCAACAATAACCCATAAAATAAAAATGTAAAAGGTTTTGCATAAAAATGGAGAGCAAAACTATAGAACAAAGGACTTTCTGAGCGTTTGAATCATGTCTTTAGCAGCTTAAAACACATTTGTTTGTGAACAATTGAGTGCTGACTATAAGAATGACAATAGTATTGTAGGTTTGTTTGTTTGGTGTTTTTTTTGGGGGGGGGGGGTTTGGGGGGGGGGGAGGGATGGGGATAAGTTAGAACGAGGTTACAGTGAAAGCTTGGAATAGTTTCCCGTAAGATTTAAAAGTTGTATTGTAAAAGAAAAATGTATCTTATAGCTATTAAAGATTTTTCCAACACATTTTTTTTCCTAACGGTTATCAGGTATTTTTTTTTCGAAAGTTCGATAGAACACTAAAAAAAAATCACTATTTTATGAAAGGGCAGGCTAGAATATGTCAGAGAATGAAGACGAGATAACCTAGAGAACACTAATAAAATTAAGATTTTTTAGCTTTTTTCATTTCAAAATAAATATTTTTGATAAAGAATTACGGGGAGGAAGTGAACAATGTGTCCTTCTTTTCTATATATAAATATTTTTCATGAATAAAAATAAAATGTGCCTTGATTATAATTGAAAATGAGTAAATGGAAAAAATACCCAACTAAAATGTCAAACACACCATCTCTGTAGTAATGACTCCTTTCTAAGATATTTCACTTCATTCATTTTTTTTTCTGAATTTTTTATATTGTGAATTCATAGAATTATTATATTAAAATGTAGCCATAATTTATATTTAAAAAAAACTGAATCTAAAGCCAGATATATCAAACATTTTTGTTTCCATCTATCCGTTTTCAGGACTTTAACAATCAACAATAAATAACACGCCTGGAAAGTAAAATGCGTACTCGGCTGTCTGTAATCGACCATTTTTAGACACCCCAGGCTCCTAAAAAACAAGCCGGGTGGGGGTTCAAAGATGCAAATTAAGTACTTATATCAATATTTTATCTTTTCGTGTACGGTTTATGACCCCTCCTGTGGCCTTTCAATTCCGAAATGTGCAAACTGCAATAGTATCAAAACAGCACAGACAATGAATAATAGAGATATAATTTTGTACATATATCAAAGGGAAACTTCTTGCAAAGCATTATTATTTATAGTTCATTATTGTATTTAGTAGAAAAAGAGAATTTAGTGAAAATAAAATCACTATTTTTGTAGAAAATTCACAGACCTTTGTACAGAGATTTTTGTTATGTTTAGCATGGGACCAGCAGAGTGGTTCATTACCGAGTAAAAAAAAATCAAAATGTCTATCTAATTTGTACATTTCAGAAAATTCAAATCAGATAACGAAACTGGTTCCAGCAACATTTATAAGGAATTTAAGACTGTGACCCTCACAGTTTCCATTCACCACAAATATTCTCGTCACAACGAATAATTTTAAATACAAAAATACGTGTTGCATGCAGCCTTTTGTTTATCTATTAATATATGTATACGGATAAAGTTATGAAAGGCAGCAGGGTCATCAGGGTGAGGAGTCCATGTCATCTGAAATAAATGCTAAGCATAGATCTAGAAAGCCACATATAATCATGACATTAAAAAAGTCTCTTCTTTTCGACTTTTTTCGAACAAATTGACACATAAAATGAATTATATAGTATTGTGGAATTTTTAACTTATTTTAGATACTATATATTGTTATCTGATATTGGACGAAAGATGTTGCCCTTTTATGTTATTATGTAATAAAAGTTCAGATCATTTGAAAACACATATAAAACAGCCAAATGGATGCACAAGAGCTAAAATAGGAGTCATAGATCCTGTTGGCAACAATTATCTGGCTAATTTTATTGATTTTGTAACATTTCTTTCAAATATGACCAACTTCTTATCCAAAATCACCAGCACCGTATCAGGACCCACCAGCACAATGACAGGACCCACCAGCACAGTTTCAGGACATGAATAAATTGAGAAAATGCTAAATTTTAATAAATTGCAATGTTTTTTTCACAAAATTGTTTTGTCGTGTGGATTGCGGTATATAAAGCGGACTCTATGAGCATTTTTGTTTTGTTTTCTCAGTTCGAGATTTTCTGAAAATGAGCATTTTTGTGTTACGCTTACTGAAACAGTTTAGAGGGTCATTTTTTTAATGGCTTATATATGAACCCATAAGAAACGAAATTGTAAAATCTCAACTGTTTTCTTCCATTTTTTATGAGTGAAAACGTCAAAAATCATCATTTTCGTCTTTGTTTACATTTTTTCATTGATCACCAGCACCCGTCAGGACCGAATCACCAGCACAGTACGTTCTCTCGCAGGACAACCATACCCACCATGAGAAGGTAGAGAGGAACAGTTCATTTGTATATTAATAACAAAATAAGATCTACCAAATAATAAAACTAACAAATATCCTCATTCCACTTCTTATAGTATAATTACCCCAAAATAAAGAATTTTGACCAAATTTAGTGTGTTTAACTAGAATCTTAAAAGCTTTAATAGATATACTGAGACTTGAACAAAAACAATATCAGCAACACATATTTACAAATAAGTCAATATTAACGAATTCGCAAATAGACATCGTGTATGAGTTGTTGCCTCATATAATTATAATGTCTAACTTGTTTCTTCTTTTATGTTCATTTCTTTAAATGGTAAACACAAAATATGATCAGAAGAAACATTTTTATTCTAATTATATACTGCGAATTCTGATGCATTATCTTATGCTATAAAATTAATCATTACCGATACCAAGACTAAAATTTTGTACGCTAGACGTGCGTTTTATCTACAAAAGACTTATCAGTGAAGCAAGAACAAAAAAAGTGAAAAATTCCAAGTAACGTACATAATATATTATACTATAGTGACAAAAGCACTAAACTTGTGCTGTTTATAAGTGCAACCATTAAACCTATGTTGAACTTGAACGTTCTTATGTCACAATTTAATAATACATTTTGACCGAAATGTCTTTATTCGTGACAAATTTAGATCTAAGTCATTCACTGCTAAATGTGGTTCTATTTCTAGAATAGACATGCAAAATGACAAAATAAATCGTTTCTTATAGACAAAGGATAATTATGTCGATATCTGTCCATTACAGGCTTGTGTGGGGAAGGTAGTGTATCGTGCTATTATAGACTGTAAGAGACAGGCAATAACCATCATATATAACCTACACTCTTAAACCAATTAAAATAGTTTACCACAAATGAAATACTGTGAAAGTACTTTTATTCGTGGGGTACCAATTTTCGTGGTTTTCGTGGATGACTTTATCCACGAATTTAAGTGTCCAACGAAATAAAATAACCATTGTCTAAATCAAGACCTGGAAAGATCCCAATCGGTAGGTTTGACTACTGATATGACATGTATGATCTAGTCTAAGAGAAGATATTGAATAGCACCAACTCTGAGAATACTTAAATAGCAGTCACAGAACTACAACCGCATGCAGGATTATACCCATTTAATCTTTAATAACCCAAAATGTACAACTTTTGTTTTTGATTAATGAAAGTCAGATTTCCGGTATTGATATGCTAGTATGATAAAGTGTTCATTTTATATCCTCATAGTTCTCGTACATATAAGAAATTAAAAAAATATGCTGGTCTTGATTTTGCTAAGAACTATTTGGCAATTCATAGCATTTGTTTATGTTACTGTTTTCTTTAGGTGACATGTTAATGGCCTAATTAACACCTTTGATGGTCTTTAATCTGTTGATCACTTTATCATGGGTTAAAGAGTGTTATCACTACGATTTACACGGGTCAATGTTTACTTTGCAATTTCCTTCAATCTAGACTATTTGTAACCCTCGTTTCTAAAGGCTTCAATTTTTCAATTGTTTTTTTTTTAGAAAACTAAAATCCACGAATTTAAAAACCCACGAACATGTAAATATTGCTCAAACCACGAAAATTGATACCCACGAATTAAAGTACTTTCACAGTATATTGATTAATTCCAAAAGAAAAACAGTTCTATATGATGAATACATAAAACAGAGGCGAATGATACCTGCAGAGGGACAATCAAACTTACAGATCGAAAATAAACTGACATTACCATGGCTAAAAAAAGAAAAAGACAAACAGACAAAAAATAGTACACAAGACGCACCATAGAAAACCAAACACTAAGCAACACGAACCCAACCAAAACTGGGGATAATTTCATGTGATCCTGAAGGGTAAGCAGATCCTGCCCCTAATGGGAACCCGTCATTTTACACATGTTATTACAAACCCGGTAAAAAGTTTTAATCGGCATGTAACATTCGTGAAAAGGGAAGGGGATTATAGTTACAACATACAGAACATATTCGATATCATATGTGAAACGGTTATTCCATTACGGTCAACCAATTGTTATATAGCGTCCGTAAAATTTACAAAGGGATGATTTTATCTTCATCATTTGGAACTCTTGGTTTAACAGCTTCCCTGTGAGCAGCAACCCTCTATCAAGATAGGAAATACAAGCCCTGGAATATAGGGAGATATTTATTTTGTATGCAGGTGCTGCTGGTATATTGTTACAAAGAAATGGAAAGTTCACAATTGGGAAGCTATAATAATCGCTTTTGTTGTAAAGTTTTGTTGTCAACCGATCCTCATTGACAATTTCTGGATGAAAGTCATGATATAAGACTGACTATACTGTATCTGTTGTATCCTTTATCTATAATTCGATGGGATAGATGCGTTCAACATAGTCACCGAATTTTGAATTATATTTAGTGAGAGAACATCATATATATAGCGGAATGTAAAGAAATTCCTGTATAAATATAGATTCTTACATTGATACGAGTTGATTAACGGATTTATCCAATCGAGATAGTTAAATTATCAACTTTAAAGTCCGAGCCTCGGCGAGGACTTTAAAATTTATAATTTAACTATCCAGATCAGATAAATCCGATAATCCACGAGTAACTATGTAAGAATCTGTTTCTCTAATGATTAAAAAATAAATTTTTCTTTTTTTTTGTTAAACGAAAACCCGCTTCGAGTGCCTTTCACATTCCAAGTTCTTTAACACCTGTCAGCAAATTTTGATTCATCCAATTAGCTGAGGAGGTTATGACCCTTAAAATCATCATATGATCTTTTGAGATCACCGGCAACCACACGTTGATTAATTTTATTATACAATGGGTTCGGAAAGGGATAAATTTTAATAGAATTAGAGAAAGTCAGTTTCAGACATTTTTTTGGTTCAAATCAGAGTGATACTTTACACAGTAGGATCTATTCCCCCCTAATACAAGGCACTTGTATCTACGTTGGCCATTCTTTTTATGAAACAAAACAATACCAACACTTTCAATTTGTCTTTTAGTTTGGAATTGGGAATTATTGTGTAGAGTGTAGATAAGTCAAATGTTTTAATACTATTGCAAGATGAAAGAGTCCTAGATTATACGTACTCTAAAAGATCACGCCACCTCTAGAATAGGCATTTTCACAATAACTTTGAACCCCGTCTTTGATTGCTGATAAAATATATCATGTTAATAATTTAGAAAGAGGTTTCTTGGAGCACTTGGAAGACTCAGCAGTATACTGTTGTGTAAGGACACTTATTAGTATGTAGTTTAGGTATCCAATACAATGATGTAAAATCCAGTTCTTCATATTTGGTTGAAATTCCAAAGGAACATAGAACAAACCTATAATTATCCCTGATCTCCTCTTTGATAAGTGTCGTGAGCGTATACATGTTGAGTTTCCAAGTAAATTGTCAATACCTAGGCTAACTCATTTATCAAGCAGTTAGAAAAGACATAATAGAAATTTCATTCTATGGCTTTGGTGTTTCGTAACAAATACTTACCAACGCTCTAGACGAGTAATGTACTCCTTAACTACTTACCAAAATCAAATATTTGCTGCATTACTTTTTCATGAGTTAAGGAAACAATATCCTGCGGTGAATGTAGAGCTAGAAAATATTACAACATCATTTAAAATATAATATACTAGTTCACCGAAGAAAGCTATATGTTTTAGTGATCTAAGATGTTTAATAAGCGGATTAAGGCAGCTGCTTTGTTTGGAAAATTCATACAGGCAACACTGTACACATATTTTTTTTCAGAACAGTTTTATTTTAAGTAGTATTGAAATTGAAAAGCCGAATTAAACCGTTTTAACCGTCTGGGGGAAAAGATTGTATTTGAATAAATTTCAAATCGAGTAACAAATTGGTAATACATGTCAAATTCATGTTTTGAAATCATCAACAATACGTCATGACACGAAGCAAAAAAATCAACACCGATTGCAGCCTTTTCTTCAAAGATCTGACAGGATATTATAGAGTTACTGTATTCATACATCCTTTACAATCGATAAAATGTTCACACTTTTTACAAACAAGGGTTGAATGGAAATCTGCCCTTCAACTTTTTATTGACCGTCGTATGTTGTGTTCTTTTGTTTTGTTTTCTTGTTCAATGTTATTTAATGACCTTTGCATATATACTTTGTTATTGCGGAAGTAATGTCATACACGGAATTTTATAAATTTGTAGATTCATGTTTTCACTTGATGCGCAATACGGATCTATAAATAATGTAACCAACCTGAACTACATAGAAACGGATGATCTTCCCCACATGGTTTGGCACGAATGGACCATTCATCATTTCTCTGTTCAAAAGATAAACATCCCGTTCTTCTTGGATCACTTTCTTCATACCTTGGCAAAACATCATTTACTCTCCTCCCTTTTGTTAGTGAAAGAAATGTATTCGTGTTGACATAAAAAAATACAACTTCTATATGAAAACAATATAATGTGCATTGTGTCATGTTGAATTAAAGGAATTATCTTCATGTGGCTTTATCCGCAGTATTTGTACGCGATCAGCGGAATGTTTTATCAAACATACTTCCCTTTTTTCATTTTGTAATGATTTGCCTGTCCTTCTTCGATCTTTGAATCAATTCATCATAGTATCAGGATTGAAATTTTGTATTTGCACCAGGCGCGCATTGCGTCTCATCAGTGACGCTTGGATTAAAACAAAAAAATTGAAAAGGCTAAATAAAATTCGAAATTGAAGAGCATTTAGGATAAAAGATGTATTGTCCTTTCGTATCCTATAGTTTACTACAATAATCGACTGAAACCATTGAGATAAACAATAATTTATTCATTGAACACAATACCTACTGAAAACTTATATAAGATTTGAATCACTCCTTTGATCTTGTTTGCAGCTGTTTTCAATTTTCGACGCAAAATATTGAACTTGGTAAAGTGGTCTTGGTAATGCAATACCAACTGGAAGCAACTTTCTGGGACTGATTGACAATCAATTAAGTACACTTTCCTCTTGAACTAAAATCAGAATTTATACATACCATCATTCCATTTTTGTCGTATTCTGGTCAGAGATGTCCAAAATGAAAACCCACTTAAGGTTACATTATCTTCTCGAATCAAATCTTTCCCGGCTAAATGGCCACCCATTCCTCTACACTTTCTTACTGCTTCAAACCAGGTTGTTTGTTCTGGAGACATGTAGTAGCATGGCGATGTCAAACTGTCTCGGAATTTACATATGGTTTTATCAACTGAAGTACACACAATGAAATGTTATGTCAGTATTTTATTTGAACTCCTAGAGAAAATATATAAGAACAATAACGCATTTCAGTTATCTTTCTTATAACAAGAATTAAGTGTTTGTTTGAAGGATGTAACATTTAACAATTTCTAATTTCAAAATCAGCAAATCGTTTTAATTGTGAATAGTCTTATTTAAAACATAATGTTATTAACAACAGTGTATTAATTCATTTAGCGTTTTTTTTTAATTGAAAACAATGTACGTTTAAAAATTTCAATGCGTCCGAAGCGCTTTTCTGGATTTACCTTCATCGGGAACGCTCGAGGCCAAACATTTGAAATCCGAGGATGTATAAGTACCGAAACCGTTGAAGAGCTATATGACAAAAAAAACCTAAAATTGATAGTCAAATCCATCTAAAGTCAACTTTGCCTGAGGGAGTTGAAACCTTAGTTTCTTAATAATTTCAAAATTTTTAAACGGACAATTTTAGAAAAGTTTGTTAAATGTTAACTTGCATTTAGTACTTTGTTTGCGATTTTATATATGTTTCAGTATCAATGTCATTCTTCGTTTAATAAGTATCATCCACAGTGAATTAATTAAACACGTTATTAATTTCGTGTGTCTAAAGAGCAAGTTTTCTTGTTATACCTTCAAGAGGAACGATCAAACCTAATAATAATAAAGCCAGCAATTCGTAAATACGCTGAAACGTTAGGTGGTATGTAACAAAAAAGGACATAGGAAAAAGAATAGCCAAATGTATCTTTGTTTAGGGGAGTTAGAACCATAATTTCTCATTAAGAAGAGGCGAAAGATCCTAAATGGATATTCAAACTCATAGTCGAAAATAAACTGACGACAACATGGTAAAAAAACGAAAAAGACCAAAAACGAACAACAGTATGCAAAACACAACGGTACTACGGAAGGTAAGCAGAGATCATGTTCCACATGTGACACTCGTCTTGTGAGTTGCTACAAACCCAATGATAAGTCATTAAGTAGAGAATCATTTCTTAATTTGTTATGAAACGGAAATCTTTATTAACGATTGAATGTCGTTTTATTACATCAATAATGTCTGCCATACTTAAATTGAACAAGTTACACATTGTTTAAACAAACATAGAAATACAAATTACACTCGTATTAGTTGGTATCGGCTAACTGTGTGTACACATTTCAGTATTCGAAGGACATTATGTACAGCTTACAACCACTAAAATTACCATTAAAAAGGCCCATTCAATAATTAGTGACTAGCACTCATAGTTCCCCGATTATTTCAAGTTTTCGTTGCTTTGCCATGAAAAAAATTGAAACAAGTGAATCTGTGAGCTACTGCTCACTAACGATACCCCGACCGCTAGAAATATAAGGTAAACAGGAATCTGTCGAGTGATGATTCTGCAAACCCATCACACGTTATATCTAACTCATATAAACCCTGAAACCAAGTTTCAGAAATCCTTGTAATGTAGATCCTGAGAAAGATGCGACGAAAAATATTTATGGGACGGACAGACGGACTAACAAACGACAGGCAGCGGTTACACAGAATAAAGAAATCTTACATATTCTGCATATGTATTTGTGTTCAAATCTGCATCGATCTTGGTACCATATCAGATGTTTTTCGTTATCTTGAGTAACCCAAACACAGTCTTCTCTTTTACTGGCGGTATGTGGCTCATATATCTTCCATTTTATACTATCTAAAACGAAACTAGATGGAATGACATGTCAACCTCAAAACAGCAATTTAGCTTTGAAAAGTGTTTTGTCAAGTCAACGAACGAGTTGCAGTTGTGAAGGCTGTGGATTTATAGTTCTATCATTATTGCGATGTGCTTCAAAATTTGTACATGGGTTTCCGATTGATATCGATGAATTGTTCGAAGATGGGGACCTCTGTTTTACATCCTCAAAACAGCAATTTAGCTTTGGAAAGTGTTTTGTCAAGTCAACGAACGAGTTGCAGTTGTGAAAGTAGATAGCATGGGCTGTGGATTTATAGTTATATCATTATTGCGATGTGCTTCAAAATTTGTACATGGGTTTCCGATTGATATCGATGAATATTGTTCGAAGATGGGGACCTCTGTTATACTACTGTTGCCTTTATTTACATATAAAAGTGCTATTCTAGTAATTTTGTTATATTTCTCCGATTCCTTAGTTCGTTCTTTTCGTATTTTTAGACATTTTTTATTCAAATGCTGCAAATTTGAAATCTAGTTTAACGTTAGTGTCTATAACTATCAGATGAAACTACGTACATGAGTTTTATTTTCTAACATTTAACATTATTTTAAGTGGTCCTTGTAAAAGCTGATATAGTAACTTGAGTCAAATGCAATTCGATATGTTTTACAGGATTTGATATCTATATCAAAATTAAAAACTTGAGATGAAATTTTCATTAGTATATGACAAACATATTTGAAGGACATGCATGTCAGTGTTGACGTGATTATTTATTTTCATGTGACACTTTCGCCCCACTTTTAAATAAACTCATCATAGATATCAGGATTGAAATTTAATATTTGCACCAGACGCGTGTTTCCTCTACAACATACTCATTAGTGACGCTCGAGTAAAAAAAAATTAAATGCCAAACGAAGTAGACCTACGAAGTTTAAGAGCATTGAACACCAAAAATTTCTAAACGTTTGGCCAATTACAGATAATAGAATCTATTCCTTAGGTAGAAAAGTCTTTCAAAAATTCTAAGTTTTGAAAACAGTTAATTTATAATTATCACTAAATTTATGATAATTTATAACACAGAAGTGCAGACTACTCGGCTGGTGTAACCCTCGTGGAATAAATACTCAACAAGCAGTGGCTTCGACCCAGTGGTTGTTAACAAACTCATCATAGATACCAGGAGCAAAATTTTGTTTTTTGCGGAAGACGCGGGTTTCGTCTACAAGCGACTCATCAGTGACCCTCAAATAAAAAAAGTTGAAAGGCCAAATAAAGTACGTAATTGAAGAGCATTGAGGATCAGAAATTCCTTAAAGTTTTCCCAAATACAGCTAAGGTTATCTATTCATGAGGTAGAACAAAATAATCGATGTTTGTAAATTTCCTTATATTTTTGTGGGGAAATGGTTGGTTGAACCTAATTTAGCGATTTGCCATGCCTTTTACTAGTTATCAATGTCTCTTACCCTAAAGATACATACTGATATGAAAATGGCTTATTTTATTGAGGTTAACATACCTTCTGTTCTGTAAACTGTTGTCATGTTTGGCGCTCCGCATTGATAATTCGCGTCTCCAGGACATGTCACGTTGCATTTTATGTCCACATCTTGCCTAACATAATGTAGATTATTATAACAAAGGCACATCTTTCCCTACGAAAAAAAGACACGAAATAATTTCCTTTCATGTGATAGAAGTCCCAATATGATCTTACAACTAGAAGTTTTAAAAATGGTAAAAGTATAATATATGATAATATTTTATAAAAATACTTAAATAAATTATTTACGTTTTATGCGACGTTGATGCGCCATCAGTCAATCAATCATATATCATTTTTCTATTTATCTATCAAAACACATTAAAGTTTATTTCAATGTGCATATTATTGGAGATAGTTGGGTTATTGTATATTAATAAATTTTCCAAACATTAATTATCGATACATGTATTAGGCCGTAACTAACTTGAAAATCTTAAATTTGATATCTGCTTATGCTTGTAATACAATTATAAAAAAACATGAGAACAACACTTTATATTCATTCGTCTGACGAATATATATATAAATATTATGATATAGATCACAATCAAATTCTGGTGTGACAAGATTCGAATGACACGGTATAAAACCTTTTGTTTTCTGAATGTTTATTTGATAAATGTGCACAACGAATGACAACTGTCCATGTTATTCCAAGACAACTGAAAATAAACCAACTGGTTACCAGACGTTAGTACTTTTAACTAGTTTCCGTTATCTCTAAACATTTTTACGTTGACAGTTTAAATTTTATTATGATTAAGTCAACAAGCAGTGGTACCAATTCTGGAGTTTCAATAGAACAAAAAATGAATTTAACAGGATGTTGCGAAAATCAGATTGCTCCGCAACTAGATGTAAAACACATCTGGAGGTTGACATATATAATCAAATGCAACTGGTTATCAGTTACTGCAATCAATTAAACTCCGGCAGTTTGTTTAGTACCACTTTACTTGCAGCCATTCTAATTGTAATCTGTAATGCCAACATTTAATCTTTTAACACTGGACACTTTTAATTCGCAAAACACTCAATTGCAAATCCGGCAATGCCTTTCCTTAGAGCTACAGTGTCATGTATATAACCAAAATGTGCAGAATCACATAGGATTCAATTAATTTATTGCTTTTTTTTTAATGTTATTTATATTATTAAATATTTTTGGCCATTTGATTAAGAAAAACAAGGGATTATCAAATTTATCTCATGTAACCCAAAAAATTTATCTCATGTTTTTCTTAAATCTTATCCTATCAGAATTTAGAATTAATCCAAGACTTTAGAAAAGTAGTCTTGGATGTTCAAAAGCGATAAAGAAGGAATGGTTCTCATTATTTACTATTTATTTTTAAAACTAGCTAGCTTACTGATAATCCAGCAAAAGCGCTTCGCAAGTGGTGTTTACAAAAACTAATGCAGAGTGTTGGTTGGTTTTCATGAAATTTTTGCCAATTCTTTATCTCAGACTGAAAACATCCTATAGGTTCATCTACAAGTCTTTTTTTATCTGTAATAAATGAGAGAACAATAAAGTATCAGGTTTAATCAGAGGGTAAATGTAAGTTCACTGGGGTAAAGCTGATGACCGTAACTGCATTCACGGTCATCCCAAGATGTCGGATGAAAAATTAGGTCAGTTTCTGTATTGTCTGTTAAAGTGTTTCTATATCATTTTCTTTACAAATCATACATTGAAACGATGTAAATTTATAAAAGAATCACTCGAAAATCACTAATTACGTCCGAGAAATGTGCATGAAACGGGAAATTCGATTTGAAAAAATCGTTAAGATGACCGTAAATCATAATCAAAATATTTTCAAGATGACCGTAACATAAAACAAGGATGACCGTGATTGGTAAAAAGATGACCGTAACTTGTAAAGGATGACCGTAATTTGTAAAGACTGACTGTAATTTATATAGGGCGACCGTAACTTTTATAGGATGACCATCAATTCTAAGAAATATCCGTATTGTATTCAAAGCTTTTTTGTTGAGTTTGTCGATCTCAATAGGGGCTCGGTTAGCGGATATAAATATGTTTCATAAATTTCTTTTTTTTAACTATAATATAATTGGCCATATTTAGGATTTATAACAATGATAGTAAATTGCATATTTCTCGTAAACAATGAAATATTTATTGATATCGACGTTAAAATTTTAACACAAATTGACAGCGATACGACGAAAATTTGAAGAAACATGAATGTGTCCCTAGTACACGGATGCCTCATCTACACTATCATTTTCAATGTTTAGTGGACTACGAAAATGGGATAAAACTGTAATTTGGCATTAGAATTAAAAAGATCATACCATAGGGAAAATGTGTACTAAGCTTCAATTTTATTTAACTTGAAGCTGGACAAACGGACAAACAAACAGACGAACGGACGAACGTACGCACAGACCAGAAAAACATAATGCCAATAAATGGAGCATTAAAAACATTAATAATACATACGAATATTTGGTAATCGAGCCCATGTGTATGGTTCCAGAGGAAGCAGATTAAAATCTTAATTTGTCTTGATATATGCAGGCGGAAACACTTTTGAAATAGAAGCTCTGTGTTTATCGAGAAAGCGATAAATGTTAACTGTAATGTTTGATATAGTAACAAAATTTAAAAAGTTAATAGAAACAAATAAAACGACAATTTTCTTATTTTAAAAACACCTTTTACATAAGTTTTCAATGTATCTATTACATAGTAATGCACCAAAACAATAAGATATCAAGTCGACGACATGGTTCTTATTGGGGCCTTTTATAACTGACTATGCGGTATGGGCTTTGCTCATTGTTGAAGGCCTTACGGTTACCTATAGTTGTTAATGTTTGTGTCATTTTGGTCTTTTCTGGATAGTTGTCTCATTGGCAATAATACCACATCTTCTTTTTTATATATAGTATCTATAAGATGGATGTAGAAAATGCATAACCTCCGATTTTTTTTTATCACGGATGGAGAACATATCAATCTTTTAGTTCAGAAATTTTCGTGTCTGCCCTTCCATTATGTGAATCAAGAAAAAATTCCCCAAAACAGGTAGCGATTGTATCGAAAAGAGAAAAATCGAGTGCACCTTTTTATGTTGGGGCATGTTTGGGGTGTATATTTGCAGTGGCGGATCCAGGGGGGGGGGTGTTCCGGGGGTGCGCACCCCCCCCCCTTTATTTTTGCCGATCAATGCATTTGTATCGGGACATATGTTTTGCACCCTTTGCACCCCTCTTTGCCCTGGGTTAGCACCCCCCCCCCCTTTCGAAAATTCCTGCATCCGCCACTGATTTGTCTTTAAAACGTACAAAGCAAGAGTATTTTATATAGCATCTCGCTTCAGATTCTATCATTATTATATATCAAAGCTACAGGTTGACTTTATAACGTAAAAAAATGACAGTACGAAAAGATGAAATATATGGGTCAAGTGAGATACCTATCTAATGAATCACAAAAACAGAGTAGGTGTGTTCGAATAGCTATTTTTTCTAAAAGTACTTGACGAGTCTTTTAATTTGGATGTCAGATGAAAATGGATATCTTCGAAAAAATATGATTTTCTTGTGCGTGATAACTAGGGTTTATAATCTTCAACCACTGAAAATGTTAAGTCTGCCCTTCCACGAAATATTAAATTAGAATTTTATTAAATGCTTAAGAATTTTCAAAAATTTCATCTGACATCCGAACAGACAATATTTTTAAGTTGAATCAATGCAGACAAGATCATTAACTAATGCTCATTAGCTAGTAGATACATTTGTCTTTTAAAATATAACTGACATATAACGATCGATCGTAATGGTGCTATGTGGATAAATTTATCAGTTTTCAAGAGCAAAATTGGCAGAGCGTCATCCCTACAATGGCTTCCATTTCTACGATTGTGAGCATGAACTGGCGTAATGGGGAGATAATTTTGAAGAAGTAGAATCCTGACTGTATGAATAACATTTCTGTATATATACAAATTGACAACGTTCCGCCTTGTGATACGCTTTTCGTACAATACTATTTTAAGGATCTACTTTGCTGGAGCTCACCTTCACTAGTTTATTCGAATGATATTTTTCAAAATATTTCTGTTATTTTATTTGCACGACAAAATTAAAGACGATATAATATCAATGGGTGTACATGCAATTTTTTGGCATTTTTAAAAATGTGTATTTATTATATGTCATTAAAAGGAATCCCAGAAACAAACAAACAATCTTTTGTCGAGCAGTTGAAGGCTGTGCACCGCATTTTTTTCATTATGCTTGTAAGGTGTCATTTTATCGCGCTTTTGTAGCATGTTTTCCCTTCCTGTTAACTTGCATGTCTTTTGGCAAATTCATTTTAAAAATTAAACCCTCTACTGTAAAAAAGATACATATGGTAATCTTTGCATTTGAAGCACGTCTTATTTTATTCTACCTATAGGATAAAACTCTCATATTAATATGTGTATACCAACACGATTAATCATTTGATACAAAAAGATAGTTATATAAATACGGATATTTCTTAGAATTGAGGGTCATCCTTTAAAAGTTACGGTCATCGTTTACAAATTACGGTCATCTTAAAAGCAGTTACGGTCAGCCTTGTTATGAATCGCTGATTCTGTTACGGTCATCTCGATTGTGATTTACGGTCATCTTGGCGATTTTTTCAAATCGAATTTCCCGTTTCATGCACATTTCTCACAAGTAATTAGTGATTTCCGAGTGATTCTTTTATAAATTTACATCGTTTCAATGTATGATTTGTAAAGAAAATGATATAGAAACACTTTAACAGACAATACAGAAACTGACCTAATTTTTCATCCGACATCTTGGGATGACCGTGAATGCAGTTACGGTCATCAGCTTTACCCCAGTGAAGTTGATTAGGAAAGGTGATATAGAGTGGCGTTTTCAATTATAGGTCACTTGTTTACAAAAAAAATAATACGACTTGAAATAAACTCAGCATAGATACAAAAATCAAAATTGTGTAGCCTTGACACGCGTTCGTCTGCAAAAGACTCGCTAGAAACGCTCGAATAACATAAGTTCAAATGCCAAATAAATTACAAAGTATAGAAGCGCTAAGGACCCAAAATTACTAAAAAAAATTCACTATTGACAACAGATTTCCGAACAGAATTTTTTCAGAAAGTTTTCTTAGAAGGGTAAATTTCAAGAAAACCTACTTGGCAAATAAAAACCATACTAAGCCAAAATTATCATTGGAGTATCTAGATTTCCGAGAAATCTGATAGTGCAGACGACTAAGGTTTAATATAGAAAATATGAGTAAAATGCAAGTATTGTCTTATAAACCGTTATACTATAGCTAGACAAAAGTTGACATGGCAAAAATGTTCAAAATGATAAGATCTTTTTCCATCCGTGTATACCAAACTGTAAGACGACTTCTTATATAAAATATTGCCCTTTAATGAGGATTTTTGCAATTATTTTTTTGTATTTGTCTTTTATCTTGAAAACTTAGTATCAAAAGTTATCAGCAAGGCAAAATCTACAAAAAAGGATATGACCGAAATCGCCAGTCGACTCCTCGTTGAGGCTACTGGCCTTAGATGACGACCATATAGTATTACTATTGTGTGTTTATGGCTGCTATCTTGAAAAATCTAAGGAATAGAGAGAGAGACTTAAAACAGCAAACATGATAAGTAAGACAAGGACTACAAAACAAAATATTGTTGAAATATTCAGCGGGCTCCTTAAACGACATAAGTAATTTTTACGATTTTGCGTATTTTTGAACACTATAATAAATGGAAAGAAACTTAGGACGGTCAGTAAGACCAGATCTACAAATTAATCAATATAGCTGATACTTTTCAGCGACGCCTGAATTGAAATATTCCCTTTAAATGACAATTTTTTATCGTTTTTTTTGCATGTGGGCTATCTCCATCTTACTAACACTAATAGAGAGAAACTATATATTATATAGCAAAAATGATAAGGAAGACTAGCTTTAATATATTGAAAGTTAATATGGCTGAAATCTTTTGTCAAATCTATATAGAAATTATTACCTTTGACCCAGGTTTTTACTTGCGTTCACTAAAATCACTATAGAAGCAATCGAAAGTTTAAACCAACAAACATTATCAGCAAGATAAGATCTATTAAATAAGTCAAATTGATGATTTTTACCCATTTATATTTTACTAAAGCTATAGAAGAGAGACACTGTAAGCAGCAAAAAAAGATTAGCAAAACATAACATTTTAGACATGAACTTTATTTTAATCTAGAGCCATCAATATAATATAGGAGAACATATACAAATATTCAGGTTAACGACACAGGCTCTGTGTAGTCTTAAGTTGTTTTTCGTATGCCTCATCCTTATTTGACGTTAGTTGCATTTTGCTATTTGATTTTTGAATTTTCCTCGGAGTTCAGTATTTTTGAGATTTTACGTTTTGTTTTATCGTGTACTTTTGTAATTCAGAGTTGAGGTTTTAATTACCTAATAGTACTTTTGTACACAGTTGTGGTTTTATCTAGCCAATTTTGGTCAGAGTTGTGGTCTTTTATCTAGCTGATTTATTTCAAAGTTATGATTTTTATGCAGCTACAAACCATTTCACTATAAAATGAAGGTACACAATTAAACGTGTCAGATATTTGTATATTATACCGTACTAACTAGAACTGATAATGAGAAAATATCATAGTTCGAGTGTGAATATTCAAATCACTTGTATGTCGCTGTACAGATTGTCTAAGAGAAAAACTTACCATTATTCCATAGGAAGAATTTTCGTCTTTCTTTTCCTCCAATCCAAAAGGTTGCATCACCAGAGATATTTATTTTTAAAGTAACACTATGTAAATCATCCAGATTTTGTATGGTATACAAATGTCTACCGACATCTGAACAAAACTTGTCGGCACTTTCCCAACTGGTTTGTGTCCAGTTAACCAAAACTGAATTTGATGGCATTATGAAAACTGTAAAATAAAAACAACACTTTAAAAAATGTCGCTTTTGCTATATAAATATTCACCAGATAATATAAGAAAAGAAGATGTGGTGTGATTGCCAATGAGAAAACTCTTGGCAAGAGACCAAATGACACAGAAATTAACAACAATAGGTCACCATACGGCCTTTAACAACGAACAAAGCCCGTACCGCATAGTCAGCTATAAGAAAAATAACGGCCTAATGTATGTACAAACAATAAACAAAAAAATATGTAACACAGCAACAAACGACAACCACTGAATTACACGCACCTGACTAAGTTCTTACCACAAACTATAATAGCCTAGGTCTTCACCAGATACGTTCTTACCTCAAACTATGATAGCCTAGGATGTATAACTTCTTGCATAAGTGAGGAGGAGCTTTATAAACAAATTATTTCCATTAAAGGTTAATTTTACATGAGAAAGTTAAAATCCACTGATTCTTAATAGTGTTTAAATCTTTCAACCTAGAAATTAAGACATTTTAGATAGATTTTAGAAGATGTGGTATGAGTGCCAATCAGACAACTCTCCATCCAAGTCACAATTTGTAAACCATTGCAGGTCAGGGTATGGTGTAGATCATGTTATTACAAATAAACTCAATCATAGATACTAGGATTAAATTTTGTATTTACGCCAGACACGCGTTTCGTCTACAAAAGACTCATCAGTGACGATCGAATCCAAAAAAGTTAAAAAGGCAGAATAAAGTACGAAGTTGAAGAGCATTGAAGACCAAAACTCCTAAAAGTTTTGCCAAATACAGCTATGGTAATCTATTCCTCAGGTAGATAAGCCTTGATATTTCAAAAATTCAAAAGTTGTGTAAACAGTTAATTTATAAATATGACCATATCAAAAGCATGTTTGACCAAGGACACAGTTATCATCCTTTAATTTTCGTTGTCTGAGACAATGTATGAATTAAAGTAATCATGACTATCCATGATACATTGTTATACGTGCCTCATAATTATTCAAATAAAGGTAATCGAAAACTTTGAGAACTTTTAAAGTGAAAATTTATCAGTATGGAAGGTAGAAAAAATACTCTTACAAGGTCAAAGAAGTCTGTGTCTGAAGTATAAAGACACGCAACATATTAGTTGGATAACTAGAATATAATAAAAGAATCCATTTTTTCATTAATTTTAATTTATTATGATTTTGTTTTACATTAGTTCAATATGAGTACATGTATTTGTACTACAGCTCTTTATGTGTTGTTGTCTTTTACGCAAACAGACAGTAGCTTTTTTAAAAATTCTTGTACCTTTGTCGTTCGTATGAACACACTCTTGTAACACACGTATTTTGATGTTTCATACATTGGTATAGCAAATCTTAAAAAAACTTACCGAAAAGTAGGATAATTTTTTCCATTGTTATATAAAATTTAAACACTGTCAAAAACTAATAGTGTCTACCAGTACATTTTTTGTATATTAGTCATTAGTTTATTATTATTATCGAGCGCACACGTACAATGTATGACTTATAAATCTTGAGTGTTTCTAATATACACTGTACTTATGGTTTTAACGGAAACCGTGTCTAATGACCAATATAGATGAAATGCAATAGGTTTTAACCAATTAACCTGCTAACGGATATCAGACATAATAGACACTTATGTCTATAATATATCCTTTAGTGCACAAATACTTTATTGCAAAAACAGGTCTTTTTTTTTAAAGTTTATTTTTGGAGTTTAGTGGGACGTCAATTTTCACTGAACTAGTACACATGCTTGTTTGTGACGCAGCTGAAGGCCACCATAGAGTGGGGGATTTTCTGCAGTGGCGGAGACCCATTGATGGCGTTGGGTTGTTTTCTGCTCTTTGGTCAGGTTGTTGTCTCTTTGATATATTCCCAATTTCCATTTATAAATATAAATTGAAGATATTTCGTTTCGACATAGTTATTTGTACATAGTTGCAACTTTGAACAGAATTAAAGATACATTGAGTTAAAGAGTTAAATTTGACCCGATGGAGAATAAATGTCAGGAGTATTTGTATCATTACTCCATTATTGACTAGAGGTCAACATAGTTCTTCAGCAAGAGAGAAGATCGGTGTCTTTTCAGTATGATAAGCCTTAAATCGCACAAAGAACATCAGAAGCGCATCACAGATCTGCTGCCAACATAAAACCGAAATCGTCAAAGACATGTTTATGCATTTAGTAAATACGTTTCACGTTGACACTTTTAGTTAATAAAAGAATAAAACAGTACCTATGTATTGATGTAATTTTCAAAATATGTACAGAAAATATTGGGGTAGTTTTAGTATGAAACAAAAGGTTGAAGCTCTTTACCCACAGTTGAACACAGATTGAATGTTTTTTACTTATAAAAAAGTCACAGTGTATGAAATTGAAACAAAAGGGCACATTTTACATTATTCTTATATCAGAGGTTCCTGTTTTTGGTTATTCCGGACTTTTCGTTACCAGTACACTTTTATATATTACATTGTACCATTATAGATAAGAACAAGCCAGACATGATAAGAAATTGTTTTCACGCGAAATGTCGGCGATCTAAGTTTAAACAAATTGTCTGTAAATGCTGGATTTTGCTAATTCATAGAAAGCATTAATAAGCAATAAATTAGTTGATTTAAAAATCTAGATTCTATAAATATGAAATAAAATGATTTGCTGTCAAGCGTCAAATTAATTCATGATAGTTCTTGACTCAGACATTTTAAAGCTAATTCATTTAAATTAACGAACATTTTAGTAAAACATATTTACAAAAAACTGGTTAATATATTGGCAGCACAAGAAAGTTATAGTTGAACTCAGATCGCCTTGACTTGCATGTTGTTGTGTGCCGTCTGTAGATAGTAATGATAACCTGTCCACCCACGTAACTTCAAGATAAACTTTTAGAGGAATTAATATGAATTGTATGTGTTTACATGCACTAATTCTTTGTACATTATCAGGTTAGCTACTTTTGTCCATATTTCTACATTTTTGGTACCATGACAAACGTCAGAAAAGTTGATCGTTTTTTCTTCAATGTATACAAGTTTAACCCACTGCATTCGTATGCACCTGTCCTAAGCCAGGAACGTGTTGTTCAGTGGTTGTCATTTTTGTGTGGTTCATAAGTGTTTCTCGTTACTTGTTTCTTATATAAATGAGACCGTTGGTTTTCCAGTTTAAATTGTTTTACACTAGTCTTTTAGGGGTCCTATATACTGTAGCTTGCTGTTCGGTGTAAGCCAATACTCCATGTTGAAGGCCGTATTTTGATCTTTGATTTTTTTTCCTTTTTACACATTGTGACTCGGATGGAGAGTTGTCTCATTGTCAATCATACCACATCCTCTTATTTATAAGTACCTGAATTGTATACCAAACCGTGAGATCTTTTGGAACAAAATTGCACCTTTGAAATCATTCAACTTTATTATATGTCTTGTATACACAGTATATCCAAAACCATCTAAATACTTGCATGCGATATTTAGGCAAAAGCTCTTGTTAATTTTCTGAAAGTTACTTAAACACAGTATTGGTGGAATTAATGCACACACGATCAATGTCCACAGCCGAGACTATCCGTCATCATGAGTTTCGACCCCTAGATCGGTTCACTCACATGATGGGGCGATGGTCCTCAGCGGTGATATCAATCACTGATTATTGGTGATGGGTTTAGAGCTACTACTGTCTCTCTTCATTCATATCCAGCAAGACGCTTTATCTGCTGCTTGGTCTAGTTTCTGAATGACTGCTCTTCTATGCCGACCAGTCACTCCTATTGCAGAAAACAACATCCATACTGACTCCGCAGCCAACCTCATCTGGAAAGTTTCATGTCTGCCCTCCTTTCTGCATTCTGCAAACAGTTTATCATACTTTGCCTTATTTTTCTTCATTGGTTTCGCCACAACTCTCCTCCCAGGGAACCGTCAACCCTTTAATTATCATTTTATACTGCAAGAAAACCAAAGAACCATGTGTTGTCTTAGGTTAGTCGATGTAATATCCGGAAATTGCAGCTTCTTTTCTATATTTACTTCTAACTGCAAATCTCTCGCCTGATTTAACATTCTTGATGTGTTCTGAAGACGTTTCACACATAGTTGTTCCTCCTTCACAAACTGGGTCTTGATAGGTTTGTTTCTAATGTGTTTTGCTTTTTTTCTCTGTTTCTCTATAACTTCAGCAAGTTACCAGAGTACTTGACTGTGTTAGAGTTCCTCTGTTTCTGCACAAGGGACAATATTGTGTTTCTCCACGGTGACCACCTGTGCAGATTTGTAGGTGTTGGTAAAACATTATACACTGATCTTAAAAGGAATGGCAGTTGGTATTGATGATATCGCTATATTTCTGACCATGTAATGGATTGTTGTTCTAATTTCCATTTCGACTACCTGTACTTCCTAATTCTACTGTCTTTGCTTGTCTGTTTTCTTTTTCTCTAGATTTTATATCTCTTTAAACTAGACTACGTCTCTTTGATGTTTTATTTTCAGTATCAACCTTTCGGTGTACCAATGCCCTGTCTTCTTACTGGCACTGTTCCTAAGATATCTTTACGCCTTACTCTACCCTCTGCCTCTGAAACTGAGGAGTCCATGCTGGTAAATACATGCCTTTAATGTCTTGTCGATATTCCTCATTCCCTCTAAACCTGTTGTTCGATTCGCCTGTTTTTGTCATTTAAAGAGGTATCAAACCACTTTCCTGAGCACTTATTAGGATTGTCAATTGTTGATTGGAAGACTTCTCCTTGCACCTTTACTACAACTTGGTATGTTTTCTTCCCGTTTCTTATTATTAGAGCTCTAGACTTCTTGGCTTGAAAGCCAGCCTTGTCCATGTTACTGTCTCTTCCAAGACTTTTAACAGCCATCTAGCCTGTACATAGGTATCTGTAGTGATGGTAAAATCGTTCATGAACCCGCTATTTGGTAGTTGCCTTATGCTAGTTGATGTTTTAGGGCCTCTTGTTTCTCTCTTTCACTCAGGATTTAATTATCATATTCTATCCGATGACAAACAAGATATCTGAGAACGTACTTCCAGTTACTACTCCTTTTTGTAGTTTCTGCCTTGTTAAGGTTGTTGTAAATGTCATTTTTTTTTTGTAAAACGTAGTTCAATCCCACAGACATAACTTCTTATTACTCTCGAAGTAGTCTGGTATATGATCTAGACAGCAACTCCTGTATCAGCATGTGAGAAAAAATGCCATATGCCTTGGCCAAATCTAACTGTACAACTGTAAGATCTTTCTTGTTCACTTTTGCCTCTTAATTGAACCTGTTGTGAAACGATGCTAGTATGTAACATATCTTGACTTACGTCTAGAAATTGACAATGAGGGTCGGTTGAAAATAAAACTTTACGACAAAAGAGATGATTTGAGCTTTCCAATTGTGAACTTTCCATTTCTAAGTAGCAACATTCCAGCAGCACCTGCATACGGGGTATATATCTCCCAATTGATACGATATTCCCGTGCTTGCATTTCCTATCATGATTTTCTTGGTAGAGGGTTGCTGCTCACAAGGAAGCTATTAAAACAAGAGTTCCAAATGGTGAAGTTGAAATCATCCCTTCGTAAATTTTACGGACACCATCACGAATTAGTTGACCGTTATGGAATAACCGTTTCACAAATGATATCGGATATGTTCCGTATGTCGTAACTACAATCCCCTTCCCTTTAATGAACGTGACCTACCGAATTAGACTATTTACCGGATTTGTTATCACATAAGCAACACGACGATTGATACACGTGGAGCAGTATCTGCTTACCCTTTTCGGAACACCTTAGATCACCCCTTGTTTTTGGTGGGGTTCGTGTCAGTTGTCAGTTTATTTTCGATTTATGAGCTTGACTGTCCCTTTGGTATCGTTCGTCCCTCTTCAATGCATCCTGAGAATCCTGGTAGTCCGCCCTTCTGTACTGAAGTGTTTACATAGTTGTTATCTGTCATATATGATGTCATCCTTCTAGCCATGATAGAGAAAGATATCTGTCCTTCTACATTTAGGAAAGAGATTCTTAATTTCGTGAAGTCTTTTGATTTTTCTTCTTTTTGGAATGAAACACCCCTCTGCCAACATTCTGGTATCTTCCCTTTCCTCCACACCACTTTCAGTAGCCTTTCTGTATATGTAGTCTGAAAACGAATGACAGCCTTCAAGTTAATGTACTTCTATTATCGTATTTGATAAAAACATTTCACCAGTCATTTAGCAAGGAGTCTCTTTTAAAGGTAAACCACAGGCAATATATAAAATACAAACTGCTATTATAGAATATTTCAAATCGGTACATGCTTTTTTAAAGAAATTTTTTCGAAAAGTTAACAAAGGTATCGATAAAATGCCTTCGCATAATTTCTTTTAAACAAATTCCAGTTACAAAACTTTTATTAAGTTTATAATTCATTCATTTTTAGGATTTTATTTGCAAAACGAAGTTAATGCCGAATGTCCTCTAGGATGGGTGCATTATGATATTTCCTGCTTCCTGTTCAGTACAAATGCTTTAAACTGGTACAACGCACACGTAAGTCAAATAAGCCAAATAAAATGTTCATCAGAAATATAATTAAAAAAAACTTGAGCTTAAATTTACTGTCAAGATATGGGACAGTAAGTGATAATTTTTGTTCCTCATTTTACTCTGGTTCTGACAATTTTAGAAATAATTCGTGGAAGCTATAGATTTGTTGGAAATTTACACAAGACCGGGGTCGTGATATTCGAATTTTACCCTGAGCGTTAATCTTTCTATAATTTTCCAAAAATATCAATCATACATATGAAATATGTGATGCAGTTTAAATAATATATTTTATTTTATGTATATAGGGATCGTGTAGAGCACACAATGCTAGAATTGCTGAAGTGAACTCAGTTGACCTTATGGCATACTTACGTCAGATGGCAAAATCTTACGGCTTTGGTATTGTATTTATACTTTATTATAACACAGTGGTATAACGTTAACCTTGTCCAGTTGAAAAAAATGAGTACATGTATGTTTTCAGCTAAGCTGATTCAACATCCTCTAAACTTTAAGTTGTCTATATTTTGAGTTAGAGCAGATAAAATTTCTTAAAATTTGATATTAGTTGTTCTTGGCCACATTTTAAAAATCTATTGAGAAAGCGCAGGTGAGGATTTTGTTTTACTTTGCATTTGTTATTCTAAAGAAAAAGGATAACTGTGCTAGCGGGACAATTACGATTTTGACCACAATTTCATGGTTCATTGAACGGGAATACCGAAATTAGATGTTAAATGTTTGTCTACACACGATAAAAAGAACAGTTCATTATAGTACTGCAACCAAACTTCATTTTTTAAAACCTTATTAATGTTGCGAAAGAACACACACCTAAATTATGTATCGATGGAAAGAGGAAAACGTGTACAATAAGAACAGTTATGATTAAGTCCGGACAACACATGTTCTTATTATTATCTTACTGAGCTAATTATAGTAAACTAATTAAATTATAAGTGCCAAATATTTAGTTTAGTGGAAAATACACATAGTTCGTTTTTGAACTAATTTATGTTTTCAGATTATTGGTTAGGAGGACGTGATGATGTGATCGAAGGTTTCTGGCAGTGGTCAAGTACAGGAGAAAATTTCACGGTATCCGATTGGGCCCCGGGGGAGCCAGATGATGCAGCTAACAGCCAAGATTGTCTCCTTATCTGGAAATTAGCTGATTATCAGTGGGATGATCAACAGTGCACCACTAACTATCGTTATATCTGTGAATCGGAGTATGTTTATTTTTCATTAAACAATGTTTTGAAATTATATTTTACTAAGGAAATATTGAGTACGAAAAAACACGACAGAGTCTGTTGATGGGATCTGCGAGGATATGATAGTTTCCAACACTAATATATACGAAAAAGTAAGGGTCTGGTATCTTTGACAACTTCAACAAAGAGGCAAATAATTTGGTACGTCAAACACGCGATTCGTCTACTTTGGACTCACCAGTGATGCTCAAATACAAATAATGTATTATAGCCAAAATTAAATGAAGTAATAAGTTGAGAGCAGTGAGAACAGCAAAATCCAAACATTTTAACTAATTAGACAATATTAATCGTTTCTTTGGGGTAGAACATATTAAGTATTGATAACCATTCAATAGATCATAATAAATATTAAACTATGAAAATTACGGTATCAATGATGTTTAACGTCTTTCAATGACTGTACAGTAGATCTGGCTATTGATATTGACTAACAGTGAACCAGTGGTACTGGGAACTATAAAATACACAAATACAAGAGGCTGTCCATTACGTTATATGATCGATTTTCATCTCATTATTTATATGATAACAAAACCAAATTCAAAATATTTAAAAATATTCGAACAATCATTTTTCAGATACCCTGGAGAAGCAGTGATTGGATGAACATTTGTGATACATCTGTCATCGATATAAATAAAACTTTTATGTAATTTAAAATCTTTTTATTGCTGAAATGTTCACGGCTTTTAAACATTCGTGATGTACTTTCCTAAATAAACCACAGCCACATGATTGATAATTCTCATTCGTGTTATTATATGGAATTAAAATATCCTGTATAATTCCGTGCGTCCGAAGCGCATTTCTAATTTCTAATTTATTTAAACACTCAAACCCAAAAGTATAAAGCCAACGACATAAATATATGGTGGTTCTTGAACTCGTGAGATGTTAATAGACAAAAAGGGATGTAAAAGAATAGACAAATAAACTGAGTTCAACTTTGACGACGGCATTTAGAATCCTAACCAATATTTATCAAAAGACGATGTTAGAAATGTATACGCTTAGGAGATGAGTCGATTGTATGTCAGCGAATTTTCGAACTTCAGTTATGAATATTCAATTGATTTTCCAGCTCAACGGAGGAAATCTAGTTTTCATATCCTCAAATGTGAGATCATAGAATTAGACTTGATAAGTATCACAAAATGTGTACGTACAGGAGCAACGAATTATACATGTGAACTATGATCTGTTTACCCATCTGCAGCATCAGAGATCACTCCTGGTTTTTGGCGGGTTGTGTGTTGCTCAATTTTATTTTTTATTTAGGAATGACTGTAATATTTTTTCTGTCTATGAAGAAATAACATTAAAAATTTGGTGCACACTGAATAACGCGCGTAGCGGGTTATTTAACAGTGTGCACCACATTTTTTATATTATTTCGGATAGACAGAAAAAATATTACAGTCATTTCTTATAATTTAATTCTAAATTTCATTTTGTACCGTAGAAAACCATGAAAAAACGTTGATGACGTCACGGTCACATGACTAACTTATGTCTATGGGCTCATAACAAAATAACGTCAGCCAATCAGAAGACGCGTTACTTCCAAAATTAAATTATTTATTGAGAATTACAGACTTGTGGAGAGTTATCTCATTGGCAATCATACCACATCTTCTTTTTTATATTGTTTGTCTTTTATTTTTGTTTTCCATGCCATCATCAGTTTGTTTACGACATATATGTGTTTGAATATCTCTTTGGTATAGCATGTCTATCCTTTACAATATCTCTTTGGTATAGTGTGTCTATCCTTTACAATATCTCTTTGGTATAGTGTGTCTATCCTTTACAATATCTCTTTGGTATAGTGTGTCTATCTTTTACAATATCTCTTTGGTATAGTATGTCTATCCTTTACAATATCTCTTTGGTATAGTGTGTCTATCCTTTACAATATCTCTTTGGTATAGTATGTCTATCCTTTACAATATCTCTTTGGTATAGTATGTCTATCCTTTACAATATCTCTTTGGTATAGTATGTCTATCCTTTACAATATCTCTTTGGTATAGTATGTCTATCCTTTACAATATCTCTTTGGTATAGTATGTCTATCCTTTACAATATCTCTTTGGTTTAGTATGTCTATCCTTTACAATATCTCTTTGGTATAGTTTGTCTATCCTTTACAATATCTCTTTGGTATATAGTGTGTCTATCCTTTACAAGCACGATGTCATGAAGAATCTTCACCATACAGACAATATCTCTTTGGTATAGTATGTCTATCCTTTACAAGCAGGATGTCATGAAAAATCTTCACCATACAGACAATATCTCTTTGGTATAGTATGTCTATCCTTTACAAGCACGATGTCATGAAGAATCTTCACCATACAGACAATATCTCTTTGGTATAGTATGTCTATCCTTTACAAGCACGATGTCATGAAGAATCTTCACCATATAGACAATATCTCTTTGGTATAGTATGTCTATCCTTTACAATATCTCTTTGGTATAGTGTGTCTATCCTTTACAATATCTCTTTGGTATAGTGTGTCTATCCTTTACAAGCACGATGTCATGAAGAATCTTCACCATACAGACAATATCTCTTTGGTATAGTATGTCTATACTTTACAAGCACGATGTCATGAAGAATCTTCACCATACAGACAATATCCGTACATTGAAGGCACAAATAACTTGGTCGCGACGAAACAGGAGAGTATTTTTAAATAATGGTAATGCCATGTTCTATGTGTTTAAACTGTTTTGTGGTAACATGTTTTCCTGAAAATACGAAAGATGGTGAATTCATTCATCGGCTGGGTCAAAATTTTATAATAACATGTGCATGTGCATTTATCACGGCAATAGCACGGCATGTAGAGATAAGAGCAAATATCGTAACGTTCGAAATCAAAATTATTTAATAGAAACAAATTAAAGAATCAAAATACTATCGTCTCATTGGCACTCATTCCACATCCTTATATCTTATACAGGAATTATTCAAACCTTTATGTAGTGACTATCTTGCGGTAATAGCAAACTCACGCATAAAAGGACTTACAAATGTATACTTGTAATACTTATTTTACTTTTTTCCGAATACTTTATGTACAGATATATGCTGGATAAGTGAGTTCTACAACAGCTCTTTTTGCTTGTTTTTTTCACGCATAAATCGATTATTTTCTACACTTCCTAGATATTTTTTGTGTCATTTCTATGCATACAAAATTATCGGTATCTCTCTGTTGCAACATTTTGCCACCATCTTTAAAGATGATCCCTTTGAACCCGTACAGACTCGCCTAAGTCAAAAGTCAAAACTCATCAAACGAAGGAAAACAACTGTTATATTCCTGACTTGGTAAAGGTACTTCCTTATGAAGCCTCTCTCTTGTGTGACAATCGCATAAAATTCCATTATGTCGACAATAATGTGTGAACAAAACAAACAGACAAAGTCATGATAGGTAAAAATGTCAAAAATAGGGGTAAAGCAGTCAGCAAATTATATTTGTGTTAATATGACCATAAATACTATAAAACCATAAATATGTCAACAAAGAAAAACAAAATGACATAAAAACAAAGCACACACCCAAAAGTAAAAGACACGAATACAATGACCTCATCACAACAAGACATTGGTGGGATTCATAGGTACACAGCCACATCAAAAGGATATTTCCAAAAAAATGGACTAAACATTAAAGGTTAATAATTTACAAAGACAAAGAACACTTTATTACGTAATTAAGGATATGTACGAAGTCAGTACCCAAAATCTATACTTAAATAAACATCATGGATTATTTGTCGTTACGGAATTTAAAGCATAAGCAGATATCTGTATCATTTTATTCGTTGATATTTCGTTGTAAAGTTTTATATTCATATGGACAACCTGAAGTTCCTTTAAAAGCTTTCAACAACACAATATACAATATAAAATCGTTTCCTTAGGCGAAAAAGAAAACTTGCTTTGCAACAGTGAAAATAACTGATAAATAATGATAGATAAATATGTAGGCTACACGATAATTCTTTTAATTTCTAAAGAAATATCCGAATGTAACCATCAACAATAACACATCGTTTTAATCAAAATATACAAGAGCAAATATCGGTGGCTGTTCTGACACTATTAGATTTTGATCATTTTGTTTTAGCGTAATTCAGCTCAATATTTAGCTAATATACTTTTCAAAGGTAAGCAGCTTTAATTTTCATAATTGTATTTGAAATAAATATAACTGCATTTTGTTATTATTAAACAGAATAATTCATGCTGTCAAAAGCTTAAATTTTATTTTTACTGATATTTAGGGTTTATGCTAATCAGAAAACATTATGTACAGCCATTCCCGTTTACGAGGTCCTTCTAATATATTTTAGTTTATCAAAAGTTGTCCAAATCTGTCGAAATAGCACAGCGGTTTTATGCTATCATTCTTAACATAGCACACATTGGGCAGTATGGCCCGAATACAAAATAATAAGTTTATGAGAAATTGTCCCAACCTTTTATAAATTTCTAAAATGTGTCAGTTTAAATTAACATTAATAATTTTTCAATGTACTAGTAGCCATTATTGTGGTTTTCGAATTTTCACTAAATTAATGGAAAACCAAAATTATCTCAGACATAAGTTGTCATCTAACTTAAAGTTTATCTTTTATGAATACATTTACCATATATTTGACTACATAAAGTTCTCATTACAGGCATGATGTGTTGTCCAAAACGTTTCCTTGTTGCATTTATGGGGTTCTTCGGTCTCCTGTTAGTTGTTGGATTCCGTTCAGTCTTTGCTATTGTCATGGTCTATGTAGTAAACGTGAAAAACAGGTCATTTAACACATCTGATAGTATCGTCAAAAATGTATGTATACTAGTTATCTTCATAGTTAGTAGACAAATGATGGAAACACTCAAGATTTAAAAATGACAATGATATGTGGAATGTTGTCAACTGCCCAGCTAAAAGTCAAAGAACAGGGATTTAAACAACTAAAACCATTTGAAACTTGATAAATGAAAGTTTATGCAACTGGTAAATTACATGTCTTTACAATGTTAACACTTGGATCATTGCTCTTGATCACTGAAGCAAATATTTAAAGCTTTACAGAGAACAGAATAACTACACATATTTCTTGCATTATTGAAAACAAATATTGTAATTTATTGTAACTTGATTAGATTAATTTATCTAAATATTCTTCGCAAAGATTCAGATAATTTTACCCTTAATTTCAATGAAAAGGGATGATATGTCATTGAATTGAAGTTTCAAATGAAATAAATATTCTGGAATGACAATTTCAAATGAAAGAAATATTATAAGATTTGTTCTTAGCGGAATGAAGGACCTAAAATATGTGTTCCAACACGAACACATTATTTCATTGTTCTGTAAAGTGGAAAAAATACACGTTGATAGTTGGGTATAGGCCATAGACGGGTGTCAATGCAATATATTTCTAGCTTTATAGATAACAACACGTATACAGCAATGTTCTTATTTGATATTCCTCATATTCAAGTCCTTTGTCATACAAGATCCATCGTTTACCCCTGTGATTTAAAAAGTTTTATATATTTCGTATAACAATTTCTTGTTTTACATGCTCCTACATTTTTGTTGATTTAACAATTTCGTAATTTTCCCCTTTATGTTAGCTTTGTACCTAGTTTCTTTCTTGTTTCAGTGTATTGCAGAAACCACTTGCGGATTGTCACTGAACTGGACAGTACAAAGTACATTATATTTCAATACGGCTTTCTTTTTTGGTGAATTGTTTACACAGATTCCTGGGGGATTATTAGCTACCAGGTTTTCACCTGTGAAGTAAGTACTGAAAAATACCTTGGACATTTGAACATATTTAATTTAAAATCTAAATCATAAAGTATCATGTATTTATTCGGGTTTAATCTTCTCACGGTTGACATAAATCCTTGCCGAAAACAATTTACCGAAACTAACTTATCAAATTTGTATAATCGTTGAATAATATCAAGCGATTTCACAATGTTATATAATTTATTTATTTTGAAAGATAACAAACATCCTTAATTCTGTTATTTGGTCCTCCTCCAGAAAACAAGACATATAAACAAGACAAATACAAAGCCGTATTTGGCAAATAATAATTAGAATTTTCGTTTTTTTAGTGTGCTCATATTTGATTTGGCATTCCACCTGGGTGATTCTAGTGCCTTGAGATGAGTGATTGTTTTACAAAAAAATAGTAGTCTAGCATTCAAAATTATAATATAAAAAAGATGTAGTATGATTGCCATGCAATGAGACAACTCTCCACAAGCGATCAAATGAAACAGAAATTACCAACTATAAGTCACAGTACGGCCTTCAACAATGAACAAAGCCCAGACCACATTGTTAGCTATCGGTCGTTTAACTGTCGTCAATAGCCGTTTAGCTGTCTCCGCTACGCGTCGATAGGAAAACTAAATTTACAACAGTCAAACTACCGATGGACTTCCGCAAAGCTTCAAATACAATACAGGTATCTCTTATTGGTAAGGATGCAGCTTGGAACTTATAAAAGTATGATTTATACGACGACATTACATAAATAACACATTGCTGAGAGTGTGATAGAGCTAATTTTAACCATTTTAACTGAGGCTGAAAATAAGTCTTTTCGAAGGGCAACAATCTGCTCCAGCACCCTCTAAGATATGACTTTTTGTATTATTCAATATATTATACTCAGTACTCTGTTATGTCTGTATGTTAAATTTCCAATTCAAAGTAATAAACTATTACGACATAACAACCATCGTATATTATAAAGCGCACACTTGAGCAAACATCTTCGTGAATGGTAAAAGAGTATTTACTAGGAATGTCAACTATGTGAAGATTTACTAATCGAGAACCGATACATACTCGAGTACTGGCTCGGTAAAACATTTACAAAATTGAAACTCAAAATTATTCCCATTTTATGTATTGTGGGTCGTTGTGTTACATAATGTATGAACGTAAAATCCTCATCATTATTCATTAGTACAATCGTCCATCGATATTTATACCATAATTAATGGCTGAAGATGCTAATTATGTAAACGGACAATAATAATTTTAAGTAATTAATTAATATCTACATTAAAAAATGATAACTCAAACAACAGGATTTGGGAACCGTAGAAAAACACAGTTAATGACTACCAAAGGGTGATGATTAGAAATTACTGATTCTAGTTACAACGGATATGTTCTTATTATTAAAAAATGTTATCTTGTCAACTTTTTCGGGGACGAGGCGATTACTAAACTTTGTTTTGACATCCCTAGTATTTAATATTATTTTGACATGAAGTATGATAATACATACAATAATAACGTAGTAGCTCTATCGCAGCATGGAAGTATTATATTGACAATATAATACTTCCATGATCGCAGGTACAACATTGATAGCGCTGAACATATCCAAAGAAGGAAACGTATTCTATAACATTGTTGTATTTACAGAGTTTGTGGTTTATCAATTTTTTCCTCCAGTTTATTATTGATTATACTTCCAACTTGCATACAGAACAGTCAGTATGCCTTAGTAATGGTTATCAGACTTTTACAGGGACTGGTTGAGGTATGTATCGATAAAATGCATCTACATATAACTAAATGTCTTTAAGGTACATGTATGTAGAATAAACTGTATACGCCGGCAGTAACTCTAGATTGAATGAACATTCCATTTCCACCTAATCAGCATTTGTTCAAACGATTTCAATGACTTTTAAACAGCGGTATACTACTGCTGCCTTTATTTATAATTGGAAATTATTTGCTTAAACTCAAAAAGGAAGAAAAGGTAACACGTTTTGTTGTTTCTAAATCATGATATTTGAATAACGTCGATATTGCAATGCATTTAAACAAATTGGGCGTAGGTACTATTGATAGGTCTATTCAAACCATTATAGTTGTTATGGTCCCAATATTTGTATACCTTATGTTATGAGTAAACGCATAAAGGAACAAAAGAAGCTAAGGTTGTCAAAAGACAAACACCCGTATACATAACACAAATAGAAAACTCAAAACGGATCAACTAGAAACCCACCA
This sequence comes from Mytilus edulis, assembly GCA_019925275.1. Lineage (NCBI taxonomy): Eukaryota > Metazoa > Mollusca > Bivalvia > Mytilida > Mytilidae > Mytilus > Mytilus edulis. The sequence goes on from CM034353.1 coordinate 53,470,729, forward strand.
ATAAAAAAACGAAATATCAAATGTGTTTATATAACGCATACGTCGTGTTGGTATGTAAGTACAACGTTATTTTTCAATATCCAGGGACCAGCTTATTCTTCTATAAATGGTGTGATTTCTGCATGGTCATTGAAATCTGAAAAATCAAGAATGGTAACGCTTACATATGCAGGTAAGAGTGTATTCCAATGTATTTAATCCGATTGACGTACACAAACATGTTTATTTATGGAAATATGTGTATAAGCCATGACAACAGAAAACCAATGAAAGTTTTTAATCTTTATCAACACCGAAGTGTATCCAGTTTTATTAATAAAGCGGTTTCTTAAAAAGCCTTGTCATTTTCCAGTATATGGTAAATTCTCTCTTTCTTGCTATATAATTAGTTATCAAAGGTACCAGGCTTATAATTTAATACATCAGACGCGCGTTTCGTCGTCTTCATGAGATTCACCAGTGACGATCAGATATTATTTTATATTATAATTTACAATTTAAATGAGGCAGAGCTTATAAATATCAGCAACTAAATTACACAAAACACTAAAAGACGTTGAGATGTTACACACAGTATATACTTTCCCTAAAACAAAGACATATTTGTCATTTTTATTAAACATTTTGACCATGAATAGGACTTTTGAATTATACTCATATCATGACCACCAGATATTGAACTAATTTTGAATGATTTAAAAAATCTTCGCATTACTAAGGGTTTGCTTTAATATCGTTTCATTTAAAACAGACAGTGTATAATGTCGTTTTGGTCTTGGTAAAAAAAACACATTAATTTAAGGTGTACGAGATAATAACAGTTGGATATACGGCAAACACATTATAAAAAAAAAAAGAGCAAAAAAACCCCAACCTTGCTATGATGCTATGTGACATGTAAGGCATCCATATTATTCATTGCATTTCTAAACGAAAGACATCATAGGAATAGGAATACGAGACATGATATTTATAGTTCTCATCTGTTTCAGGGTCATCATTAAGTTCAGCAGTAGCTTTTATTGTAGCTGGTGCATTGTCATGTCGTGTTTGTTGGAACGCACCACTTTATTTTTATGGTAAGAATTACGTAGCGTCCATCTGATAGTTTAGATTGTTCCACCAAGAAGTGCTTTGTATCGGTTATTAAAATACTCCCTTTTAAAACTGAAGTTATCGTTTTATTTCTGTTTTAATTTCTGTTACAACAGTTTAATGAAGCAACTACTGACTTTATCTTACCCTTCTCTAACTTGAATCGGTTTACCAAAGTTTTTTATTAAATAAAACAAGGAAAATTATGTACCAGTCATTATATAGTTACATAATTGCAACTAGCGCACTGATTGGCAATTTTCCGCTACTAAAGTTAAACATCAAATTCGCATTTAATTGAATGTAGAAGTGTCTTACCTTATTAAATGGATTGGCTGTTAAAGAATTTATGATAATATTTTGATTCTTAATAAATGAATTTTTTGTTTTGGTCGGTTTACTTGTTTTGCCAGGATTTGTTTATCTCTCAACGACTTATGAATTCGATTCTCGACTTTGTGTCCGCTTATTTTAAAGTTAATATGGTCATTTGTTTTTTTAAAACGTACGAGTCAACATTATCACATCCGAACATATTCTTACAGGCTGCTTAGGAATAATATGGTCCACTTTATTTATGTGCACAGTCAAAGACTCTCCATCCAACAATACACATTTGTCAACATCGGAACGATTACTGTTTGATTCAGAACGAGCTAAAACAAAGAAACCTTCGTCTCAAACGGTTGGTATACATAATTAGAATCATATTCAAAACAGTGTGGCTGTGGCCATTGATTGACGACCTAAATTATCCCATTGACTGGGACAGATTATGTGAACGTTTGTCTGTAACGACCAATGCTCACTGTGTACTTGTTAAAGACACTTAAACTGTGGGGTCACCAAAGGTTCTCAACACCTAAATGAGAAAATTAATCAGGAATAACACGATGTTATGATTTATATCAATAATATAAATCAAAACATAAAGATTATTCCCGATTAACTTTTCGAAATATTTTAGCATTGAAGGCGTTAAGAACCTTTGGTTACCCCACAGTTTAAATTCTACAATAAGTAAATAGTGAGCAGTGGTCGTTACAGACACACGTTCACCTAATCTGTCCCAGTCAATGGGATAATTAAGGTCGTCAATCAATGGCCACAGCCACACTGTTTTGAATATGATTCTAAGGTTGTCAAATTCTAAATATTTACTTTTTATTTCCTTTGTTCTCGTTTGTATGAGAGTCAGAGAAAACAAGTTTAAAATACCGACATATTTTAACTCCGAGATATTGTAAATCAATTGAAAACACTAGAATGAGAAATCATATCATTATCAAATCGTTTTCAATGAGACAACAAAACGAAACAAAAATCCAAAAAAGACGTATGAAAATAGATTCAGGTCGTTACAAGTAATGCAGCAGAATACAGACCGTAAGTAGAGGGACGGATATCAATAAGAGACGTCTATCTGATGTTTTCCTATTTCTTATTTTTTATAGGTCAAAGGTATTCCATGGAAAAACATTTTAACTTCGGTTCCTGTGTCCGCCATATTTGTTGCCTGTTTTACAAGAAATTGGATGATATCTCTTGTCAGGACTGTTGTTCCTCAATATATGGAAGATTTGTTTGATCTCAGCATTTTTGAAGTAAGATTTAATATTTTTATCTTTGACTACATAACCACAGGAAAAACGTGTTAAATAAAATGACTAACTCTAAAGAAATAAACAGCTTAGTGTTGACAAATAAAATAAGAAGCTAAATATCATACTAGTAGCTCTATTTCGTTATCATTAATGACAATTATGTAACACATATTGCTATTGTTCAGTCACGTTACAGCTCAAAACTATTTTTTGTTGCCTGCCTATTTTTATGTCACGTTTATCATCGACATAAAAAAGGACAAATTAGAATAACACCTGAGGGAAAAGCAAAGAACGTCGAGAAGATAAAAAATGTGGGTTCATTATATTCGTGGATTGAGGAAAATTTGCATTTTCATTGATATTTGATTTAAATTTGTGGTTTTGACGATTACAAAGCCTATAGAAAATTTGTAATTCGTTGAAGATTTGAATTCATGGTTCACATTGTACACACGAAACCCACGTATTGGGTATCCAATTATTAATAATGAATTATAAGTAGCAGTCCACAATAAACGACAAATAAAACTAACAATCGACCTGCGGTGTTCGGGTAGAATAAAAATATCCTGCTATACATGCGGCACCCGACGAATGTTAATGACGAGGGCAAACTTGTTGATTGCTTTTCCGAAAATGTCAAAATGAAGGGAAACAAAGACAGGACTGTGGTTACGAACATTGGAATATAGTCATGGTCATCTGTGGCAATGGATTTGCATAACAGTTCGCCAAATCACGATAGCATCAGTTAAACTTTCGAAAGGATGATTTAAACTTTACCATAATATATTATTGATTCAATAGCTTTACATTTAAGCAGAAACCATCTCTCTTCAATCGGCAAATGACAGAGTGTTTCTAAATATTGTGCCAATGAAAATAATATAACCAACTCTCAAATTTCCACATTTTCTCGGTAAATATATATATAAATTCGTGTATTCATAAAGGGCAAGAGCTTTAAGTAAATGGTGAATTTTATGAAGAGAAAGAAATCCACGTATGTTTTACCGTATGACGGACGTACATTTCCATCGAATGCTAAATAACTAAAATACATTTCTTATTTTCATTTAGATAGGATTGCTGTCATCGCTATCAGCTATATGTATGGCATTAGTTACTGTTACTGGAGGAGTTCTGATAGATAAACTTATAAATCTGGCTTTGTTAGTACTACTGTAGGGCGCAAAATAGCGCAGTGTTCTGGTAAGTATCAGTTTAAATTTGACTTTAAACACTATGATCAAATTATTTTAAGTAAAAAACAAAATGCTAGACTTCCTAAAATCTGCAAGTTTTGCTCCCTAAATCTTCCCTGAACCACATCTTAGATGCCATTGTTGAGCACCAGTCTTGATCTTTTACTATTATATGTATATGCTCTCTCTAACCTATTGTTTATTTTCCTGTTTTAGGCATTACACCTCTTCAGGTTTTAATTTAAAAAAAATGTATGACTTTTTAAAAATGTATAATTTTGTAGGTTATGGTATTGAGGGAGTATGCATATTTTGCCTAGGTTATATACAGGATATTGATGCGGCCATGGTTATGCTATGTGTTGGGGTTGGTGCAAGTGGATTAGCAGTTTCAGGTAAATAATAATATCTAAAAAAAAATCTACTAAATATCAATGACCACGTTATGTCGCTATCGTTTATGTAATCCGCACACTTTTTATATGCCACTAGTTATCCCATCCGTTCATTTTACATTTAATAAAGAGATCAATGTTTAAATTTTATTATTGCGATTTCTTTAAAAAAATCTCACTTTTTTTTCGGTTTTACGACATACTCAATTTCGATTTTTGCGATACACATCTCTTAAGATATTCTCTTTTCTTAGTTAATTAATTAGAAACACAACCTGTCTTAAAACATTGCAGTGTATGATTAACACAATTCTGTTGACAAAATTATTTTGAATACATTGTAAGATGTATAATACATTACAAAAGATGGTATTCTACATCTATTTCATATTTTAGTAAAAGTGGTTTAAATTCCATTATAAAGACCACACGCTCTGGCAACGTGTAGAAATTGGTTAAAAAAATCCAGTGTGAGAATATAAGTATTTTTTATATGATATATACGAGAATTATCGCTATTCGCATAACAGTATTACCAATTTATTAAATAGATTTGTACTAGTTCCAAGAATGTTTTTAGCATTTTCATTTTCATTCTGAATTTTATATCTAAATAAATTTAAGTGCATGTTTGTTAATAAAAACTTATTATTTGCAGGGTTCAAATCAAATTCCCTAGACCTATCATCTACCTACGTCAGCATTGTGACTGGAATAACCAGAATGGGCATAACTGGAGCTACAATAAGTACATTACTAGTATCCCTCCTACGTAGTAGATTAGAGGTATAGTCTGACTTTATTTAATCTGTATTAATATGAAGCAGAATTAACCACGAACCTTTTTAAAGATAAACAGAAAACAAAACATGTCATTTTTTTTAATTTACTTTCAGATATATAAATGATGTCCTGTACCTCAATAACTAATATTCGAATTTGTGCATATGTCGCATATATTGAATTTGAAATACAATATACTTCGGCGTCTAGAAGGTCTGCTTCATATCTTGATCTTTTCCTTGATATTGACACATTTGAATGTGTTCAAACTCGAATCCTGGACGAAGGCGATGGCTCAAACTTTCCAACTGTCAACGTTCTATGTATCAGCAAAAACATATCTTCTTCCTATCATATAGTGTTACATATATCAATTAGTTTTTTTTCAGCTCTTGCAAATCCAGACTACTTTAGAATTACAGTCAATCACAAATTAATTGGTTGCCTGATACCATGTTTCTGTGGTTGAACTCAGTTTCCCGTTTGTGTCTAATACAACCATGTTTAATCCGTCATTTTCTACATAAGAAAATGATTGTACTAAGTCGGAATATGACAGTTGTTATTCATTCGTTTGGTGTGTTCGCGCTTTCGAGTTAGCCATTTTATAAGTGACTTTCCGTATTGAATTATCCTCAGAGTTGGTCATTTTTGTTATATTGCTTTTTATTCATGATTATGAAATTTCGATTGAGTGGAGGTTGATGCATATAAAGCTGGAAACGCAAACGGTCTTGCTGTATTTGGAGTCAATTTCTGCAGTTTTCGTTTTTATTTTAATTTATTTATTAAACATCGGCCGACCTCTTACACTTTTACTTGGTTAGTATCAATCTCTTCTTTGTATTTGTTTTACAGGTTTCGTTTATCACTACATGGAGAGAGGTGTTTATGGTAGCTGGCTGTTTACATATTGCTGGTGTGATTTATTACGGTATTTTTGCATCAGGTGAAAAACAGCCGTGGGCCGACGGTGTTCAAGAAAGTAATATTTTAGATGTGATAAATCAACCGTCAGACACAGACTATAAAAAGTTCAAAAACGACAATGAGAATGACAATTTTGTTGAAAAACTAGCAAGTTATGATTCTACTTAGAGACGGTTTTATGTCGTTGTGAATTAGAAAATAAAACGTTACAATAGGTGTATTTCGAGTAAATTAGTAGGATCAAACCATGATGGATATAGTGCAGTAAAATCAAAATCTACAGTTAACAACTCATGTGATACGTTTTCATAAAAGTACCAATAAAACATAAAATAGTCTTGACGCCATCTAGCGTTGTATTTTGACGACAAATTGTCCGAAGATTCGTGTATTTTTCTTTAATGTGTAATGAGATGTGACGTTATACATGTTATATTGTACTTTTCCTATTAATTGTTTTCGTTGTTTTGATATCTTTTTCGGCATATGGATACTTAAAATAATAAGATTCAAAACCTATATCGCAGAGTCAGCCATAACAGGCCCCGAAGTCATAAATGTAAAACAGTACAAATGAGAATACTAACGGCCTGTAAAGAAAAAATGATAAACAATCACAGCAACAAACGACAACCACTGATTTCCAGGCTTCTAAATTGGGACACGTTAATGGGACCCTATAACTTGGGATAGCAGCGAGTCATGTTTTTCTTTCTTATCCTACGCCTCCCTTTTATTATTAATAATATATATATTTATATATATATACAACTCGTCTAAACATCAACCCAACAAAGTTAGATCTGTAACTTTGCTTTCGCAAATTTTTGGTTTCTTCCCTCGCCGGGATTCGAACCCATGCTACTGGGATATCGTGACACCAAATCGACTGCAAATATATAAACAAGTCTAAATTGAAAACAACGTTCGAACCTATATATATATATGTTGCGTTGGAAAAAATCGCAAATTTTATACGTGTGCATGTGAAACAAATTTCGTTGTAAAGGGGTCTAAATACAGCACAAACAACATTTTCCAAAAGATCCAAAAATTGAAAAGTATATTTTTACAAAACGCATTTGACTAACAGGTGGAACAACTGATGTTCTGAAACCCTGCTGACTGCCATTGGCAATGCTGAGTATTTTTGAAAAAGTCACCAACCACCAAACACGAAGACACATTGTACATCTTCAACCAGAATAAAAGATAATAAGCAAGAAGCAACAAAAAGACAATAGATGAAGATAAGATTTATATAGAACAAAATGCACCTTTTTACAGATTTTTTTGAAACAACAAACTTTAAATCAATGCAAGCAAAAACATATGCTATGTGATTGGTCCATATTTTCACCTACTATCCGAATTTCGTATAAATGAGTCACTCAAACGTAATGAAATGCAAACATTACCTCACCATTATATCGTATAAACATACAATTTGCTCAATAGCTACAGACACAACGAAATTGTAGTCTTGATAATTTTGCATGAAACCCCTGAGGGGTTCATGCTTATATATTGGCGAGTTTTGGATGTGTCTATGGGCCACTCGATATCTCTCGGCCGGAAGTCAGAATAAAATTCTCGGAACGTCTCGAAAGTTTTTGGTCATTTATACAGGTCTTAACAGGTTGTTATCTACGTCTTTGATATGGTCCCTTGATGGCCCTTGACGACGCAATTATCATTTGTTTTAAAACGACCACTGTACACTGTGTGTATCTGGGTCAATTATAACGTGGTAATGTATGTTGTCTCGATAACATGTGAACTAATTATGTTTGAAGATTTAACCACGGGATACTGAGTGTATTTCATCATAGACTTATGGGAGAGAAGATTCTGGTTAACATATTAATATTAGATCGGAAAAAAGAAAGATAATATTCTTATCAAAAGTATTCAATCGGAATCAAAGAAATATATACAAAATATATACTGTATTTATGTTTCTGAAGAAACTAACAATGATTGAAATCAGAATATTTTCAGAGTTGCAATTAAGAAATAAGTATTTTATATTACAAGATACTCTGCTTTGGTATTTTTAAATATTCATTTGTAAAGAAAACATAAAAATTAAATCTAAATAAATTCTTGCATCCTACAAAAAAAAAAAAAAATGTTTATAAACAATAATCATTACATTTCTACGTTAATTATTTCATACCATTTTAGTATTTAGGTTTTATGAGTAATTATTATTTATTTTTTGTACTGTAATATATCCATAAAACGGAAAGTACGATAAATTTAGTAAATATTTAAATTTTAAAGGGTCGTGAATAAAAATACTTGTGTGTTTTCAATTCATGAAGCATGATTTTAAATTTTTGCAACTCACAACAACCGTAAAAATAATTTACAATAATCACAACAAAAATTTAATTACAACCATAATGTTGATTATTTCATACCGTTTTAGTATGGATTTAGAAGTCTTTGCTTATATTTTGTATAGTAATATATTCACCTAGTGGAATGTTAGAATTTAAAAGTAGATTCATTCGATAAATAAACTGTCCATCCGTAAATACTTGACGTTCGTGTTTATTGATATTATATACAATGTATATTCAAAAGAATTTGAAAATAAAATAATAACAGGAACGTTAGTTTTTTATAAAATTTTAATTCAATTTTTGTTTGTTTGTTTTAATAGTTTAACCGTATAGCATCTACATATTTGTACTATATGGTACGGTTTTGAAAATTGTATTCAATGTGTTGACCAACTATCCTACACCTCTTGATGCATTCACATTATAGATCACATTTCAAAAGCACACTATCGGTTTGCGTTCTCAAAAATTCCGGATAAAATGTCAATGAATCCGGAGTCAAAACATTAAATGTAGGCCGTTTGACATTCGAATTCAACTATTAGATTAAGATATGTGATGATGCAAATGCGTATTCTTTTCCTTAGTATCAGTGAGATGCTTTCTATTTACTATTTCGTGCGCTAAGATACTACTTGCATGCAATACTATTAAATTCACTCGTGAAAGCTTATTTTCGTTTTTGTTATCTAAATTCAGGACACGGAAGAAAGAGCTTCACATATGACTTTCAAGCACGGACATCATTTCTAACGGTATTCTGACATCGAGTTGTTTCTCTTTTGTTTCTTTTTTGAGTCACTGTCCTATTATAAACTTTGACCTTTTCGAAAAGCTAAGGATTGTCTACACAAGGAATAGATTCCTTAACTTTGTAAGGTATTTAGCCTTTTAACTTGTTTCATTCGAGCGTGACTGGCATGGTGCTTTTTTTGTGTCTACTGAACTCGTGTCTGGCGTACATCATTTTATTTCTGGTATCTTTTTATATCTACATACCTTTTTATATAAATTGGTTATTTTGAAAGTGTGTACAGGTATTCATAAACTTCTGAATTAAGAAATTCTTCGGCAAAACTAAGTTTCACCGTAGAATGTTTGAATTGATTTAAGTAAAATCTGGAAATCCTTTTAAAAAATTTGAGATGTTTTATGAGACCAAAATCAGTCTCTTCATAAGAGGTCCCAATCAATTGTATGCCACAGGTTTCACCGCATACAACATCTACCATGAGTAAAGACAGCTTCAAATACGAGTTGAGAATATAAAGGCATTCATGTAGGAAACAAAATATAAAGATATGATAGATAAAATAAATGCATCCAGAATTCCACATTATAAAGCAAACTGAGTAGGTTTGTGCAATTTGCATAAGTCATCCGGTTAGTAGAAATTAGGATTTGCCAAAGGGTTATAATCGGAAAAGTTATGTACAAGTGTCCAAGTAATAAATAAAATAGTCGAGCTTTAAAATAACTATTCAAATAGAAGCTGTAAATATATACTTACAACTGGCTTCTTATATTCACAGTCAATTATTTCAATTCAAAAGCAAACACAAATTCAGCAACAACCTTTCGGTGACCCGGCATTCACCGGTCTTAGGTTCATGTATTGCTTTTCTTTTTTTAAAGAAAGCAACTTGTTTGAACTTCGGAATGATGGAATTGTGGACACGTGTTATACTATATGAGTGACTAAACACTACAGTTTATTCAGAGATATTAATAAGAAACACAGAGAACATTTTTATTATCACTGGACACGACAAATAGGTAAGAAGTCAAGATCGTTGTATTATGTAAGTCAATACGATAAGACACGACCACGTTCTCTCATCCATATATTGAATATATAGAAATGACGGTAGGATTCATTTTGCTTAGTGTTATTATTGGTATGCTTAATGATGATTATTTTTGCTTAATTTATACAAAGATAAAATAAATTATATACTGAAGGCAGCTTTAAGTCCCGTAACCTTTAATTTCTTTTTTGTATTGTTTTTACCATAAATTAATTGTTTCATCCTAGCATCCTATGTTGTAAGTTAATAATATGTTTCCTACGGGTGCCGCATGTGGAGCAGGATCTGCTTACCCTTCCGGAGCACCTGAGATCACCCCTAGTTTTTTGGTGGGGTTCGTGTTGTTTATTCTTTAGTTTTCTATGTTGTGTCGTGTGTGCTGTTGTTTGTTTGTCTTTTTCATTTTTAGCCATGGCGTTGTAAGTTTGTTTCAGATTTATGAGTTTGACTGTCCCTTTGGTATCTTTCGTCCCTCTTTTACTCACATAAATTAGCCGTTGCAAAATCATCGTAACAGTAACCAATCACAGACCATCAATGTAATACTTATAACACGATGAATGGTTATTGTAGATTTAAATTAGAATTTAGTTTAAAAAAAAACATATCAATGTTTTCTTAACTAAAACGAAGACCTTATTTTATCATCCCTTCGTAAATTTTACGGACGCCATCACGAGTTGGAATAACCGTTTAACAGATGATATCGGATATGTTCCTTATGTCGTAACTCCACTTCCCTTTTCACCACGAATGTGACCTACCGAATTAGACAATTTACCGGGTTTGTAATAACATGGGCAAAACGACGACGGTGCCACATGTGGAGCAGGATCTGCTTACCTTCCAGAGCACCTGAGTTCACCCCCGTTTTTGGTTGGGTTCGTGTTACTTAGTCTCTTTTTTCTATGTTGTGTCTTGTGTACTATTATTTGTCTGTTTGTCTTTTTTTAGCCATGGCGTTGTCACTTTATTTTTGATCTGTGAGTTTGACTGTACCTCTGGTATCTTTCGTCCCTCTTTAACAAAATGCTGATAACAAAATTATAAAGTCTCATCAGATTTTTACCAATAAGTTAGGCCGTTAAGCATACTGATTGTCTATAAGACATATATAAGATAAAGGTAATTAACTTATACATTTCACATTCTAAATGGCCATTTTTGTAGATAGGTACGCAAAATTTTTATTTTATTTTGAGATTTGTTGTCGAAAAGAACGAAGTCCTAAAAACGTAAAAAATGAGACTGGCTAGAATTTCGTTTGTAAATTAGATGGTTCATATCGCAGCTTTTTTGCAATCACGCACTGAAGTGGTGCCTGCGACCTTATTCCCATTATATTTTAAAAAAAAATTGATCATAACAGTCGTTTTTCTCAGAAATTTATTCCTTACTTTCCACCACTTGACACGAGGAATCTAATTAAGTAATTGATTCTCTTAAGCCCCAGTGTCGACTTAAAACCAGAGGCGAAAATTACCTAAAAAATGAAAAATGATATACCATGAAAAAGAAAATTAACATATAAAAATAAGGACATGTGGTATGATTACCAACATGACAACTATCCACCAGAGTTCGTTTATTGTAGATGTAAGTTTGTCTGTGAAATGAACCACAATATGTCACTTTGTTTGCATTTTGCATGTCAACAACTTGTTTGTTTCTTTTTAAATATGCAGTAACAGTTTTCTTTAAACATTTCTATCTTCAATTACTTGATGAATAAGTCTATGAGTCTTTAATCACAGATTTAATTTTTAAAACTATAACTTGGAAAATACTTAAATGGGTAATAAAACGTCCATTTAAAAGATGTAAAATAAAACTTCATATTTGATTTAATCGTACTTTTTACGTACTATTTCACTCAGGAATCCATATGCTCTTCAACATCGTACTTTATTTGGCCTTTTAAACTTTTTTGTATTCGAGCGTCACTGATGAGTCTTTTGTAGACGAAACGCGCGTCTGGCGTATATACTAAATTTAGTCCTGGTATCTATGATGAGTTTATTTACAGAAATAATGATTTAATTGGGTAAAACAGACAAATGCAATAATTATTTCTGAAGGTGAAAAATTCTTAATTTTATAATGATCCATAGAATTACGTTGACAGATAAAAAAAAATCGACTTTATATACATGATATACTTAATTTTCATACAATTTTATAAAACAAGCAAGTCCTTACTTTATCAATATTTTGTTTCTTCAAAACTCAGATGTACACAAAGAAAAAAGTTAAGCACCCCCACGTTTTTTTCGTATTGACAAATATTACATTAAGGTTTATGTACCCTTCTGTAGCCATTTTTGTACGAATTTTTCAAACTTCAATTGTATCAAAACTAAAGATATTATAAATAATAGAGATAGGCCATTTAGTACATGTTCCAAGGGGAAACTTGATGCAAAGCATTATTTTTTACTGTTTCATTGCATTTGATAGAAAAAGAGAATTTTGTGGCAAATAAATCAAGATTTTTATAGAAAATCCACAGCCTTTAATACAGAGATTTTTGTTATAAAATTTGAAACATAAATTACTCACTTGATTTTCTATGATGTGCTAGTGTTTATTTTTTACAAAAAGTTCTAAGTAACCTGTAAATTCCAAAACACCTCGTGCTGAGTCACTAAAGTCGAGCGCACCCTAAAAGGTGTACTTGATTTTGGCCATATTTATACTTGTCTTAACCAATAACTACATTTATAAACTTGTTTTAAGGAAATCAATGCTAGCACTGCATGCAATAATCCTATATCTATCAGTCATCAAATTGCCAAATATGAGAGTACAAGGATAAAGGCTGTGGATTTTCTATAAAAATCTTGATTTATTTGCCACAAAGTCCTCTTTTTCTGTTTAATGCAATGGAACAGTAAAAAATAATGCTTTGCATCAAGTTTCCCCTTGGAATATGTACAAAATGGCCTATCTCTATTATTCATTATATCTGTAGTTTTGATACAATTGAAATTTGAAAAGTTCGTACACAAAAATGACTACAGAAGGGTACATAAACCTTAAGTGTTATGGGATCCCAGAACAATTGTTTGCAAAAATAGTAATGCAGCCTGTAAAAACACAACAAAAATGAAAATTTAATGAATAGATTATCACAAAAAACACAAGTCCAGTTTAAACACTAAAACATGTTCATTTTAAGTATGGACTTTTTAAGTTCGTTATGCATGATACTAATGTCATTTCACTTAGAAAACGTTCATAGTTCAGTATTCAATATCGGGTGAACCCTGCGTCTCATCCCTCCAGTTAGTCGTCGGATTTCCTTCTGTGGTATTTGCCGCCATTCCAGGTGCATTGCTGTTTCCAACTGACGTTAATTTTGTACAGGTGGTCCAGCTACCTGTATCCGAAATCCTTACGTGTCCCAAGTATGCTTTATCGGATTCAAATCTGAACTCATGGCAGGCCATTGAAGAACAGTTACTGCTTCGCATTGAAGAATTGTGGTAACCGTCCTTGAAGGAAGCGGTCTACCATTGTCATCCATAAACACAGTTCTTGCAGCTAATGGGTGATTATCAAAACGAGGTACAACTACTGGCTGAAGAACTTCTCTGATGTATTGATCACCAATAAGATTTCCTCGTATAGTGACCAATGCAAGTCCAATTTGCAGTCATGAGAGATTCATCCCCATACCATCAAATAGCCTCCATCTTAAGGGACAGTTGCCTTGATTTTCCTTGGGGTATATGCTGTAATTGTATGTCTCCAAACTCTCAATCTTCCATCTGTAACATGCAGCAGAAACCAGCTCTCGTCTGACCAATGGATCTTGCGCCAGTTCCTCAAGTTCCAACCACGACGAGCTAGGTACCGTGCCAAACGCTTTTGTTGATGTCGATCAGTTAACATGGAACGTCTTATTACCCTCTTTGACTTCCGTCCTGCTGAATTCAACCGGTTCCTCAAGGTAATGGTTGATAGCTGTCTATGAGGTCACCATTTTCTTTATAATAAAATAGCAGGGCTTGTTGCGAATGGCATTCGTCTAACCAGGCGTTGCAGTGTCCTGTCGTCACGCTGCGATGTCACCAATGGTCTACCGGATCTTGGCAAGTCTTTTACCTTATTGGTTTTGGATGTGTGTTCACACAAGCCGGCTTACTACAATATAATGGTAGCCCATCTGACTTCCAATAGCTTTACAAGATAACCCTCATGACCGCATGCCGATAATCTGCCATCTTTGAGCCTCCGATATTCGTCGTCGTACCATGTTCACAGAGTATGAATAAAATTACAAATCGCCTGACTTAAATACTCAAATTTGAAACGCGGGGAAACTGCATTTTGTAATTTGCCTGGGAGGCATGGTTAACCTTGCATGAAACGTTGATATCTTCATTACCGGTCAAACCTGTATGGTCACATCTTTTTAAAGGGACATCGGTCTTGTTAAAATAAATACTTATATTCAAATGAACATTTTTGGTAAAACAAACTATGATGCAATATATCAGGGGTGCTTAACTTTTTTCTTTGTGCATATATATATATTGGTTACATTACATGTAAAGCCTATTCTTTATAAGTGATAAGTAGTTATTTTGTTCGTCCTTTTAGTAACCATACTATCTCTCCGTTTGTTAATATTTCATTCAACTGACGAATTATAAACCAAAGGAAAAGACTTCTGGCGAACAAGAATTCGAGAGTCAGTTCAAATTCATTGTATGACATGTAACTATATAACTTTAAAAATTATACACAAATATCAGTCTGCATAACATTTGTATTATTCTCTAAGCGTTTAGTCACGCACTGTGTCCAAATGGTTGGCGCCATTTTCAAGACTCGTGTTTTCTGACGAAACAAGAAACATTAAACTGGAATGATGCCCAGGTAGATATTACATATACTGACAATAAATATTATGAATATTAACTGATAAAATGAATGTCTTAAAAAAGTAATAGAACAAAACAAATCTACATGATTATACTTGATAAAGAACCAATTGAACTTGTTTCTACCAATAACAAGCACGTTATAAATTTGATGTAGTCCTTTAAGGACAGAATTTCTTAGCTATAATTACTCAATGGGACTGTTATACAAGTGAGATGTTTAGCTAGCTATAAAACCCGGTTTAAGTCAACATTTTCTACATAAAAAATGCTTGTGCCAAGTCAAGAATATGACAGTTGATATACATTCGTTTGATGTGTTTGAGGTTTTGATTTTGTCATTTGATTCCTACGGAGTTCAGTAT
Source organism: Mytilus edulis (assembly GCA_019925275.1). NCBI lineage: Eukaryota > Metazoa > Mollusca > Bivalvia > Mytilida > Mytilidae > Mytilus > Mytilus edulis. The sequence goes on from CM034353.1 coordinate 53,486,157, forward strand.
TTTTGTGATTTGACATTTATCTCATTGATATACCAAATTTTCATATATTTTATTCATACATCTTTATATAATGATTCAGAAGGTCATTTACTCGGACACAAATAAATTGAGCCCTACGGCAAAAGTAATTTAAAATATTTTACTCTACTTTGACCAATGTTATGACAGCTGACCTGATCCTCTTATAGTAATATTTCGTTTGATAACTATTGTTATACGTTAGATTTAAGTCTTTTCCGAGGAAAATAAATTTATTAGTCGAACTGCAGGTACTATAACATATACAAATAAGAAACGCCAATGAGAGGAGAAATATTTAATTGCATTGAAGCATGCCTGTCAGGGAATCAATGCAAGACTTGCTGAAGTTCAGACACAAGGGAAGGTTGAATTCTTAAGGAACATGCTATCAAAAGAGAATGGAGGTAAGGTTATTGCTTTGATTTAATAATCGTTATATATGGCTATAGGGAAACGGAAAATATCAATTTTATTTTTATCTTGATTTTGTCAGGTTCTTGTTCAAGTTAACTATGTCAAAAAAAAAATGGTGGAGTATATCTACAAAGATGCATGTATATCTTCCATACCTTTCATTAATATATTGTAATTTAAAACGAGAGAAAACCATATAAAGAGGTTACAAGACGATATCTACATGTACACTGTCGAATGTGAATGGAAATGGGGAATGTGTCAAAGAGACAACAACCCGACCATAGAACAGATAACTATAGTTTCAGTACTGCATTGGAATAGAAAATGTTAAGGTGCAACAAATGTATTACATAACTGATGCAGTTAAAATAACTTGTAACGAATACCACAATAATATAGATGCATTCACACTAAACACATTGTCAATATAATATATGGAATTCTATGCGACTATCATACATGTGATAGATTTAGCTAATTATGTAAACAGGTTCAATTCACCACTTTCTACAAAAGAAAATGCCTGTACCAATGATCATCACTTAATTATACCCCCCCCCCCCCCTGTTAAATGTAAATTATACATCAAATAATTTCCTTTCAAATTGTAAATGTATTGATACGGCATGGAAGTTAAGATTAAAAAAATATTATTGCATATCAGTTGTAGTTTTGTGCTTGTTATGGTGTTATTGTGTTGTTCTCTGGCTGTGTATTTGCATTATTGTCATAATTTCTTATGCTGTTTTGTTAAAGCATTATGTTTGCGCCTTCAATAAAATATTCATTCATTCTTTCAATTGTTCTTTGAATCTATAAATAAATTAAATAACAAAACGAAGATAACAAAACGAAGTTTCATTCATAAAGACCATGTCATTTTCATCTGAATTACTATCAATCAGACATAATTATATTTAATATCAGTCATCAAATCTAGAAAGTGGATGACATGAAGAATTAAAAAATATATATTAAAATTTACGTTGAATCTGTTTTTAAAAATATTTTCAGATTTAAAGTTATATGATAGTACCGAGTGCGAACTCGTTTGAATTGGAGTCTTTTGATTTTTATTTCAATTATAGAAGTTTAAACCATCTAGTGTTTTAAAATATATAAGAACCACGTATGCCAGGATAATTGACACACCTATACTAAATAGAAAAACTGTTATATTATAGTGAAATATGTTAATGTCTGGTAAATGCGACAGGTGATGGTTATATAATTTAATACCTTGAAGAGGCATTGGCTACCAGACATAAAAAAAAATTATATAACTGTTCTTTGTTCAATCACTTACGAATGTGATATAGTGAAATCGTCGCTTTGGGCAGCCAGTTTTGTTCAATATTGTCAAAATAATAGAAGAAACACGCTGATAAAATATTCAATTGCAAATGAAATCATCCGACCTCATTTAATCCGTGTTTTTCTACGCCTGCATAAGACGTGTTTACCTGTTCAAATGTAAAGAATGTCAAAATTGACATTGAAACAAGAGTAAACGGATTCGATCCACACCAACTCATTCTCATACAGGTTAAAACAAGTATTAAAATATTTCTAACCTACATGTATAATAAATCAAATAGACCTGGAAAATTCTAAGAGCAGGAGTTCGCTATCTATTTATATTTTTTTGTTATGTTTACATCACGTTATATGAACATCGGGAGTCGACGGAGGTAACATTGTTAGTTTATTATGTTGCGTCTTCACATTAAATACACACGAAATGCTGATACACATTTCAGAATTCGTGCATTGTAAATTGTTTATTCAGACTTTTTATTTTTTGGATATATACGTTTTAGTATGATATAATATAAGAATTTGACTCAAATGGTGAAAATGAGTTTGACAACTAATGCCTCTTTAATCAAAAAATGATAACGTGGTGCAAAAATGGTTATACAATATTTTGTATTTTACGTTCTCCTTATTTAGATTCAGCAGTGAATTTTGAAAAACATTTTCATAACATTAAAAATGTATTGTTTTATATTTTTATAAATTTTCTGTTTACAAAACTTTGAATTTTTCGAAAAACTAAGGATTTTCTTACCCCAGGAGTAGATTACCTTAGCCGTATTTGGCACAACTTTTTGGAATTTTGGGTCCTCAATGCTCTTCAACTTTGTATTTATTTGGCTTTTTTAACTAATTTGATCTGAGCGTCACTGATGAGTCTTATGTAGACGAAACGCGCGTCTGGCGTATAAAATTATAATCCTGGTACTTTTGATAACTATTTACACCACTGGGTCGATGCCACTGCTGGTGGACGTTTCGTCCCCGAGGGTATCATCAGCCCAGTAGTCAGCACTTCGGTGTTAACATGAACATCAATTATATGGTCATTTTTATAAATTTTCTGTTTACAAAACTTTGAATTTTTCGAAAAACTAAGGATTTTCTTACCCTAGGAGTAGATTACCTTAGCCGTATTTGGCACAACTTTTTGGAATTTTGGGTCCTCAATTGCTCTTCAACTTTGTATTTATTTGGCTTTTTAAACTATTTTGATCTGAGCGTCACTGATGAGTCTTATGTAGACGAAACGCGCGTCTGGCGTATAAAATTATAATCCTGGTACTTTTGATAACTAATTATAGGTATTTTTACGTATCTATATTCTTGGAATCTGGTTCATGTTTTCATTTCAGATTGGTGGATAGGAGCAAAAGATGACGTCACAGAAGGCCAATGGCGTTGGGCATCTGGCGAACTGTTCGACTACACTGACTGGGCTCCAAAAGAACCAAACAATGATAATAACCAGGATTGTCTTCAGATGTATAAGACAGACCAGTATCACTGGGATGACGATCACTGTGATAAAGCCAAACATTTCATCTGTGAGAAAGGGTAAGTAGTTTTATACTGCAACTAGTTGTGCTTATTTCCTAATTATAGTAACATAGCTATTTTTTTATAATGTCAATTTCCTCATGGAACACTTTCTCCAAAATCAGAGGTCCATTAAGGGATGAAAATAAGTTTGACATTTTTGTTACGATTAAAAAAGCTGTCATCTTATTAATTTAAGTTGCAGTATAAAAAGAATATCAGGTCAATGTCATATAAATAAAAACATTTTTTTACTCGACGAAAAAGTTTATATTTTCCTGGCATTGACCTAATATTGTATATCTTGTCAAATCGAAATATCAAAACTAGATATTAGAACTGATACGTATTTGTTTTTCTTACATACACAGGGTATTGGAATCATTTACATAAATGACCAATTGCAAATGTCTATTTGTAAAAATACTCAAAGTGTTAATTAATTTAATCATTGTAATAGTTTGAAATTATTTAAAAAGAGTAATTATAACGATTTTCTCAACAAATTGATTGACTGCTATGAAATACCTGTCTGTATATCATACTTCACCTCGTGGACGTCAAGGTTTCTTTTACAGTTATCGTACTTTGTCCTTCTCAACATGTAAATTGATGTTTTGTTTTGATTCTTATGAGTGACAGAACATCAAAACAAATTACGAATTATTCAAAGAAACATTTACTTCAAAATTAGACATTTATTGATGTTCTTATTTTCTCATTTCTAGTTGCTAAAAAGTAAAATCACAAAAATACTGAACTTAGAGGAAAATCAATTAGGAAAGTCAATAATCACATGGCAAAATCAAATAACAAAACGCATCAAAAACGAATGGACAAGAACTGTCATATTCCTGACTTGGTACAGGCTTTTGAAATGTAGAAAATGGTGGATTAAACCTGGTTTTATAGCGCTAAACCTCTCACTTTGATGACAGTCCGTTATATTTACATTGATGCGTTAACTAAACACAATAAATAAAATAGTCAAAATATGGGTACATATGTCATCATCGTATAACAATTTTAAAAGGAACAATTTAACAAAACACAAAAATATTTTTCTACAAAACACATTCATTGATTTGTGTGTCTGACGTCAATTTTTTTTATACGTCACATAGATTTGTCGTGCAATGTGCATACAAACAATTTTAAAATTTACATAGGCAATGTTAGCATACAGAGTTAAAAAATCAAAAGTATGTAAGAATAAATTTCTAGTTGCTAAACGATTGATCCGTATCTTCATTTGAACCACGGTTTCTTATATCATTTAGTGCACTTTCAGTTGTCCTGAAAGGAACTAAAGAATGTGTGTTTCGTATTTATCAACTTTTTTCCTCTTTAAAAATGTTCCCCTACTAAAAGTAAAATGTTGATTCTGAGCAATGCATGTTATTTTCTTCTACTCTACACCATGTTATAATTATACATTTTCTTTGCGTTTGTACTGCATGGTTATTTTTCCACAGCTCATTATTTTTCCTTTTATCTTTGAAATACGTTACGCAACGCAAAAACCCACTAGCTGGATAACGTGGAAAAACGATTGCATTCGACATTACACAAATTTTACAGTCACCATCACGAAATGGTTGATCGATACTCATTGCTTACAGTTTCTTCACTCACGAGAGACTAGCTTTCAAGTCTTATATTCTAAGATTCAAGGAAAGTTACCTGACATGTAAACTCCCCAATGTGTGATATTTATTGCGATAATTTCGCTTATTTTGAATAACATGGCTGGTGATGACTGTATTGCAGTATTAGATTACCTTGTTGACGTCACAAGGTCGATCTCGCACTGTGTTGATTTAATACGAATCTTCCAATTTTATTAATCTTGCTTTAATGAATTAAGAACTGTACAATACTGTTGCGTAAAGTTAATTAGTTTGTTGTTAGCGTTGTTATATTATTTTTTTTATATACTTATGTGACAATTTATTTTATTTTTATTTCAGCTTCAATTCAACGTTACCGGTTATTGGATGATGTTTTGGCCTATTTTAAAATAAACATCATAGTTTTGTTGTTTTCCGCATCACTTTATTGTACCTACGATTTTTTTATGCAGCTTTAGTAGCCTTTTCCAACAGAACCATTGTTTACAGACCATTCCCATCTACGGACTCAAGGGCTCTTAATCTTGCAGTAAACCTGAACATTTTTCGACTCAAGGCTTCAGTTTTAACATCCCTATTCTGACTGTATCTGGCTACTTATTTTCCTCAGGCAAAGTTGACATCAGATGGATTTGGATATTTTTTATATATATTTTTGATCATATTCAATATCCACTCATTCTATTTATTTGTTAATTCATATTGCCTAAGATAAATTGTAGATATACCTGCTGGATACTAATATTAGAATAATGTTAATTAATTTACCACCAGGAATTTCAACAACCCATTAAGCAAATCTTCATACATACAAGTACTTTGACTTTTAGTTCAGATTGTAAATTATGACAAGAAAAAGAGAGCATAAAATAATGTATCTGATGTTATCTTTTCGACGTGAGTATTGCTCATTTTTAGGATCCCCCTTAACAAAACTGTTGCAGAGGGCAGAGATGTCAATTGATTCTTTAGATAAAAAAAAACTCTTATCTTTCCGTGGATACGGCTTCCATTTTCTTTATTTACCATCGATTGTATACTAATAAAGAACGTTTCTCGCTTGTATTTACAATTCATATAGTTACTTTTTATTTTATCGAGAAAGTGTATAATTCCTATTGGATACTGTATGTACTGTCGTGTTCAACACTTTTGTTAATGTCTTTGTCAGATTTATTTGTATGTTTGCATTAAGTCCGCACTATTGAATGCTTTTGATGTTTTCATAGTTTTGGCTGCTGCATGATCCCAACTGTTGTCACGCAAACCAACTATGTTTTTACCAATTAAACTTTGAGGTAGATATTTATTTTAATTATTACTAATTCTTTTTGACCAAATGTCGAACACGATAGATATAAATAATCCGTAATCATTAGTGATGGGGAAAATTAACATCGGTTTTCCAGTACCTTGAATTGAGTAATTCTAAAGTAATCTTACTACATCTAATCTGCAACTGGAATTTATACCCTTTTTCGTGTGTTACTATGGTTTGTACGTGATATTTGAACACCCGCATCTTCATAAACAGCAAGTACAGTTTACAAAAAATATGTTTAAAACATATCTTATCGTTTGGTAACTTACTCGAAAAGGTATTAAGAAATTACTGTCACCTTGGTAGCAATATACCTGCATATGGGATATACGTACCCCAACTGTTTTTGGAATTCAAGAGCTTTCAGCTGCTATCCATTCTTTGTAAAACGACACCAGTGTTTGAACAACAAAAAAATTGAGGAACCAGATTTATGGAACATGGAACGTCTCGTGTTTTTTTTAAAAATCAGCGGAAGAAACCAACACCTTCTTGATAAATATTTCGTTATAACTTCAAAAAAATTTAAAAAAAAGTCTTGACATCAAATCAACTTTTTCCTTATTTGACTGTTTCTGCAAGTATGTTCATATATGTATATTGTACATGCGTATTGTTTTGCGTTTTCTTTTCTACATTGCCTAGAGGTATAGGGGAAGGGTTGAGATCTCATAAGCATGTTTAACCCTGCCGCAGTTTTGCACCTGTCCCAAGACAGGAGCCTCTGGCCTTTGTTAGTCTTGTGTTTTTTAATTTTAGTTTCTTGTGTATAATTCGGAGTTTAGTATGACGTCAATTATCACTTAACTAGTATACATATTTCTTAAGGGACCAGCTGAAGGACGCCTCCGGTTGCGGGAGTTTCTCGCTACATTGAAGGTTATTTGGTGGCCTTCGGCTGTTGTCTGCTCTATGGTCGGGTTGTTGTCACTTTGACACATTCCCCATTTCCTTTCTCAATTTTACATAAACGTGAAAACCTTCGATTTTGAAATTATCTTATAGCAAAAATGATAATTGCAAATCTTCTTAACCGTTACATTGAAAAAATCTGGTGTCGTATAATGAAAAACCTGCTATAACAGACAGCAAGAAACAACAACGATTAAATTACGGTTTCCTGACTATACACTAGTTCAAAGCTAATAGCAAGTAATAAACAATCGTGTATCTAAGACTTGAATATCATTTAGTTCAGATAAGGTATCCAATCGATTAAATGTAAATACGTCATTGACAGTTAGAGAAAACATTATTTTACAAAAGTCAAAAAAGTATCGACAGAATTTTAGGACTGTGACCTTTCATAGGTATTAACAATACTATTTATTTAGGTCTTAATTTTTATAACAAAATTAATATTTTTACCGAGAAAAGCATTGTTTTAAGATCTCATTTAAAAAAACAGTGTTAAATTGGCACCTTTTTAGAATAACACTGTTTAAAACATCGATACGTTTACCAAGGTAGCATCTAAATTAACGGGCTGGATAAACAACCTCACCGTAAAAAATAAGATGTGCTATCCTGTTTGTAATAAGTTTACCACAAGTACATTCAAACTTTAAAAGCAAGTCTTTGTTTATAGGATTGAATTTAGTAATGGGTCTGAGTAATCTATTGTATAAAAATCCTTAACTGAATAATTGCAGACGTTATATTCTGCATGGTGGTCAACAGTGCCTGTAACATAATTAAACAGTACAGTACTTTGTTCATAAATGACGTTCTATACAAAATCCAAATTGGTTAATGTTTTGTATAATAATCAGTTTCGAAACACATTGTGGATTTACAATTTGGCCACTTGCTCTTCCAAATATGCTATTATGTTGTTGAAACCTAAAATTTATGTAGCCAAATTTCTATAATATAAAATAGTATTTAGTTGAAACACGTTTTGAGAATGGCCTTGCTGTGAAATGCACTGATCGGAAAATGACCTTACCTGTTCTCAGATTCAATAAAAAAAAATACTAGCATTGCATTTTACAAGTAACCAGTTGAACAATTGAAGAGTAATATCACAAATTTCAATAACTGCCACATATCATGGCTTTCGTTAGTTAACAATAAAGTAATCTAACTCATAAACTATGTTACTTTTCCTAAAGATATGTCGAAAAAGCGTACAATAATAGTTATGATTACTTTCGAGCAGTGATCTGATGATTCTTTTTTTTGTAATTTAACTAAAGATGTAATTTATTGCAAGGCAAGAAATCAAAGTAAGAATTGAACCTACTTGGCATCATGTCAACCCCAAGTGACAAAGTAAAAGTTTTAGGACAAAGTCAGTTCCTCGGTCACAATACTTTGATGTTATTGAAAAGGTTGCGAACAATTCATAACATTATTTTACTAGTATATAAAATTTACCAAATGTGTATTTTTATTTTTTCCATGTGAGAGGTGTGTAAAGGAGAATAAAATAATGTATATGATAGATTCATCAAATGTTCAGCTTGAATCTTTTACATTTACATGTACAACCGACACACATTAGTTCAAATAGTTCATTGTTGTTTTTGTTAAATTTTAATTCTAGGTATATTTTATCAAGTCAATTCATTGTTTTTTCAGTTTGTCCAACAAGTGTTTTATCAATAACCTTCTTCGTATACACTTGAGATCGGAAAGTTTGGAAAGTCGGAAATCTACATGAATTATCGATTGGTCATAATTATGAATTAATCGTTTTCAAAACTTTGAATTATTGAAATACTAAGGTTTTTCTACATCAAGAAAAGATAACCTTAGCTGTATTTTAGTTCCTCAATGCTCTTCAACTTCGTACTTTATTTGGTGTATTTTTATTTTTGTTTAAAAAGAGCGTCACTGATGAGTCTGTTGTAATGATGCGTCTTGCGCAGTACAAAATTTCAATGCTGGTATCTATGATGAGTTTATCTACATAGTATTATGATGTTTCTACGTACTTTAACATTCCTGAACTTTCAAATGTCTTCATTCGAACGTTTTTAATGAGAGTAAACCAGACAAGCGTTTCAGACGCACGGAATTTAAAATATTAGTAGCACTGGGTTGATATCAATGCAGTTGGATAGTTATTTTTCGAGGGTATCATCAGCTAAGTTCTCAGAATTTCGAGACCGCATAATCTATTAAAGATTTTATATTCTAAAATATCACGTTGATGACTCTAGAAATCACTAAGAAACTAATTTACCAACTCTCCCAATACAAAGTTGATTTTAAATAAATTTGGCTATTCTTTTTAGCATATTGTGGTCATAAAGTTCTTAAAGTTTCCTCTATCTATACACCTCTGGCTTTCAAATATTGGGTTTTGAGCGTGCCTATTTATCATTACAAAAGGTAACTCAAGACGAAGGCTTCGGGCGCACGTAATATTTCATGTGCAATTTTTAATATACAAACATACATATCAGATTCATTTTTCAAAAACCTATGGTATTAAAGATATAACGACCAGAAGAACACTGTGAACCACATATAAAAATAACAAAATAGCTAATTTGCTGTTGGCGAAACATAAAAGATCTTTGCAAAGGACTGCAATGAACAAAACTGGTAACGAAATGGAAGGCTACAAGTTAAATTATTTTATTGTTTTCTCCTGACTGTGTCTTCCACAACATTGCATTGATGATATGCAAATATTTAAAAATAACAATCTGTTACACTTAATACGTATGTGAAAGTAGGACAATACGTGTTTCGCTGATTTTGTAAATGCATAGTTGAATCTTGCATTTAAAAACATCCATATATATTTTTTTTACAGTTAAGAGAGGTAGCAACACATACGTTATTTAACATTATATAACTACAAAGTGCATTTAGTTCATATCGATTATAGAACAGCTAGTATAGACTTGAAGACGGTCAATACGATTTTCTAACCTAATCTATTTCTTAGCCACTTTTAGAAGAAATTTAACACTTCCCATTATTGTCATACAAAATGTGTGAATTTCAATAACACTTGTTCGTAATAAATTATACAAAGGTTACTACTAACTATGTCTGTTAAACGATGGTCAAGGATGCTGAAGCAGGATTTAATGACTGTTGCTATTTACCATGTCGATTTACACACGAGCAATAAAACACAAACATGTGAAGATTCTCGATAAATGCAGAAGGTCAACTTAAATTAATGGTGCACTAAATTAACGGAATGTATTTTTTTTTGCTATTGGAGGGAGCTTTTTGGAAGGGTTCATCAATTTTTTGTCAAATACAATTTTATCTGCATCAGAAACCAAGCAAACTAGTTTGTTTTTACTTCTTTGTTCAGGAATTGATGATTTTCTTTTTTCATGGTCATTTATATCACCTGTTGAACTTGATTTGCATTTTCCAGATAATTGAAGATCTTCTTTTGAATGTATTGTCATTCTTGTCATTTCCATATCAATATCAAGATGATGGTTATTTCGAATACTGAGTTCTGACAAAGCGATACATTTTCCTTCAGAATTTCGTCTAAGATCCCCGAATTTTGAGTGTCTCGTACTTTCCTTTCCTCTTGTAATATTTGGCTCTCTTTCTTGTATGATATCACTTGGAAATTGAAAGTAAATTTCTTTTCGGTCATAGGCTATATGCTTAGGGCTAGTAAAATCAATCATCACTACTGGAAGGTTAAAACTAGATACATCTTGTGGTGATCCATACAACATCTGTTTTGGCGAGAAATATCTGTCAAAACACTCAGCATATGCATGTGAGTTTTCAGTTCTTATATAACAGAAAGCATTGAAACCTTTGTTGTCATATAGTGCGGGATCGGCTCCCTTATTTAGAAGTATTTTGACAACACTAGTTGAAGCACGATAGCGAAATGCATGCATTAAAACTGTCCTTCCATTTATGTCCCGAAGATTTGGATCAGCGTCACGGTCTAAAAGAAGTTTGACGAAGAAGATGACCTTGTCTTTCTCTGATTGTGATATAAATGAGCAGGCAATCATCAATGCTGTTTTGCCGTCATATCCTTGATAGTTTACATCTGTTCCACCGTCAACGAGAAGTCGTACTAATTTCTTCTTTTGTTGAGCTACAGCTGTCAGAAGGATATTCGTGTCAATAACCTGAAATATATATATATATAGATATAGCAAGATGTGTTATGAGAGCCAACGACACAACTCTCCATCCAATTCACAGTTAATAAGAGTAAACCATTATAGGTCAAGGTATGGCCTCAGTACGTCGAGTTGAATATGATGGTTTAAAAAGGATCGAGTGTATTTATATTGTACTTGGGTTTTGTTATACTTGCATTTCATAGTTTATTCATTTAAACTTGGTAGAAATGACACGACACGAAAGATGACACAATCGTCAACTTTTCATTCCTGAAAAACGCATCAGTGTCGTTACATGCTTGACTGATAAACAATGCTCATTTTGTGTCACTCTTTTCTAAACCTTTGCTAAATGAGATTTTGTGTTAATAGAGTCTGTGATTTACGCGCATGCATTTGTAACTTATAAATTGAACGTCATACAACATGGCATGTCCTTACTTGCAAATAATTAAATTGATAATGAAACACTAAAATTGTTAAAGACCCTAGTTTGAAATCGTCTATTCGTGTCAATAAGAAAAAAGATCCAGATTGACATTCTTTTTACTCTATTCAGGTTTTTTTTTATGTCAAATTCACAGGAATCACTTAAAAGTGTACAAAACATGATACAGCAATTTCAAACAGAGTTTGAACAGGTATTTCGATCGATCGTCACCCATCATCAGACGTCAACTTCACTTTTATATATAATTAGTTGTATGTATACACGAGTAGAATTGCAGAGTTACAAAAGAAGTACAAATTTAAATGCAATTGTATGTTTGATTATACATTCTACAATCTTTAACACAAAAACACAAAAAAAGAAATTAAGGATGATAGTGTACATTACTCATCATAGCTACCACGATTAAAACTGAATGCTAGACACATCAGATAATCGAGTCAAACAGTTGAAAAAGTCATATAAATGAAGAGAACGAAGTTGAAGAGCATTGACTGAGGACGTACAATATTGGAAGGGTATGCTCACTATGTGGGTCGAGTATTTCTCATTGTTGACGGCCGTTCACTCTACCTGTAATTGTTTATTTCTGTGTTATTTGGTCTCAGTGGAGAGTTGATTCATTAGCAACCATACCATCTCTCAAATTTTATATATAATGATTAAGGTTTTTTTACTGATCGTGACTAGGGTCTATCCCCAATTTTGACATTTTGACTTAATGTGGGTTCGCATTTCGGGTGATGCATGCATATCATGAGACGTATTCCCTGTCATAGCTAACGGTCACCCTTCTTATATAGGTCACGACTTTCCTTCAGTGTGTTTGCTACCTTGTTTGCCTTCTTAATGATTGATTAATGAAATGTAAAAATCGGTTAACAACATTTGTTTACATAGAAACTGGCATGAAAATACAAATATTTTGTTACTGCAATTTACGTTACACAATTTTATAAATTATTTCAAATTCAGGAATGTATCTTCCATATGCAAAGCTCGTTTTCCTTTCGCTGCATTGGCTTCATTTTTTTACTTTATCATGTTTATCAGCTCCTCCATTTTTTAAAAGGTATTATATTTTCATGCTTTCAAACGCAAAAATAAACTGCACAGTCACTTGACCGCTTCTGTTAATATTCATTAGCGCTTATACTAGCCTTGTCTATCCTTGAAAAAGCAAAGTGGGACAAGACGTCTAAGTATGTTTGAACTTGTATAGATAGAGATATATTCGATCGGATCATTTTTGATTCAATTCAACAATGTTTGTCTTTGGTAGTTTGTTTGCAGACATGTACTTTCTAAGGAAGAAACGTCTTACCTGATTCATCTTCAAATTGTGGTTCGCAGGTTTTTCGTATTTTCACAGCCTTTTATAACACATCGTCATTAGCACATCGGGACCTACCTTTTTTACACAACCTTATAAGGAAAAAGTTGTATGCTATGTATGCTTGAATGAAAGAACATTTGTGGGTAAGTTATGAAGATATATACAATAGTGTTATCGTGACCTAATACAATATAAATACGTAGGGTAGGTATACATGTATGCCATATATTGCGAATTTATCTTAACGACTATCTTAATATGGGTAATCCAGATGAATTTGTTAACAAATAATGAATGTGTTTTTGGTTTTTAGTATAGTGATCAATATGAGTCTTTACAGCAACAGTTGTTATCCGGTGAACTGCTATATAATGTCCAAGTCTTCATTATTATAAACCATCATGCAGCACAAGACAAATACAAACTAAAAGAAATAATATAATATTAAAGAATTACTTGTAAATGTGTATTTTGAATTACAAACGCACAGACTGACCGTGTATTGAAAAAAAATAACATACCCTCTGACCTTATATTAAATATACACTGTTTCAACGAGCTCTACTTCATTCAAGTATATTCCTATATGTGTATAAAAGATGCGATAAAATTTCAATCAAAATCAAAGATATAATGCATTGACAAACTGATATCTATTACTTTTTATTTGTACTTGGTAAAGAGATGTATATATTTTATAACAAGGTTATTTCAACAACGGCTACCAAAACTGGATGCTGTGAAGAGCCTGTGTCACTCACCGTAATCTTTGTGCCTTCTCCATAAGGTAAACTAGAATAGTATTACCTTATTGTTATTTTTTTTGCTCTGAACAATTTTGCTGTTTACGTTTTTTCTTTATTAACTTCAGTTTTGGTGAAAAAAGAAGCCCCGAAAAGTTAGTAAAACCGTCGTTTGAAGGGGGGGCATAATTCTGAGACGTTTCTGTAACCGTTTAGTGACAACCTTTTCGAAGGAGCAAATCCACTTCATTCTGTAAGCTTGACTGTATTGGGTGCCTTGTGTACAGTTTTTGGGGTGATAACTTAAGTAATAAAAGTACTGATGTTTATCTGTAGGTTTACATTAGATGTCTGTTTATATGACGCCGTCGATAATAGATGTAGTAGTGTCTAAGAACAATATATATATAGTAAAAAAAATCATATGTATATTTAATTTACTGGCGGGCGTTGTTTGCATGTTTGATAAAATCATCAAGATTCACGTTAACATTATCGATGAATCGGAACCAAGACAGAGGTTTAAATAAAGAGGTTAAAAATATTTGTTTTTCTAATTGCCCATGAAAATATTGGTGAAAGACGGTGTCATTTCGTCCTATCTGAAGCTAATGTTCACCCTTGTAGGTAAAATTATCACTATTTTAACTTGAAATTGTTGCATCGTTTGCTTAAATACTGTAAAAGGATGGACCATACCAATAGTATGGGTGTTATAGAATAACAAAACGCCTTAATGTTAAACCCGTTTTATGAAAACTATAACAATACACGTAAAGCGCAATCAAAGGTACATTGTACCAGCCTTTTAATTATATTATACCAGATACGTATTTCTTCTACATTAACATATAACACTTGATTAAACATAGTTGGAGTCAAAGTCCATTACGAAGGCGGAAAGCTTTAAAAAACAAATATACAAACAGTTGTGTCATTTATTTGATTAGAGCAATTTATCCTCTGTAGCACTAGTAAGTCTTGTGTGCACAAAATGCACTTCTGGCGTATTAAAATTTTAAACTTGTGCCTTTTGTTAGCTATTATTCGTGTGTTTCTTTGTCAATTATGTTCTCATTTTTATTTATATTGTAGTCCTGTAATGTTGTGTTGTCATTTCAATGTTATATTTCACATGGCCATCAAAGAGGGAGGTTTGGCATGCCACAAAACCAGGTTCAACCCAACATTTTTTCCTTTAAAAATGTCCTGCACCAAGTCAGGAATATGGCCATTGTTATATTATAGTTCGTGTCTGTGGGTGTTACATTTTAACGTTGTGTTTCCGTTGTGTCGCTTGTTTTCTCTTATTTTTGAGTGTGAATTCACATTACTATAAGACGTGTCACGGTACTTATCTATCCCAAATTCATGTATTTGGTTTTTATATTATATGTGTTATTCTCATAGGATTTTGTCTAATGCTTAGTCCGTTTCTGTGTGTGTTACATTTTAATGTTGTGTCGTTGTTCTCCTCTTATTTTTAATGCGTTTCCCTCAGTTTTAGTTTGTTACCCCGATTTTGTTTTTTGTCCATGGACTTATGAGTTTTGAACAGCGGTACACTACTGTTGCCTTTATTGTATACACATCTGATCGAGGCAAATGCCAAATATTTTCGTAACATTAAATATACATAAAATGTCAAATATAATATGTGTCTTTTGGTCGTGTGGACAATTGACAGATTATTCACCTGTGTTGGTGATGGTGATGAATGAACATCAATAGTGATAATTGATTGTTTTATATGATTATATACGTATCGTATTTCAGGCTGTCATGAGGTCTCATTCAAAACTTGTCTACGAATACCTTTAAGGTAGAAATGCATTTTAAATTGACATTGATATCAATTTGGAAAAGTGATGATGCGATACTCAACATATCAAAATAAGATGTGGTATGCTCGCTAATGACACACCTGATAACCAGAAACCAATTGACGAAGTTAGCAATTATTGGTCACTGTTCGGCCTTCAACATTGAACAAAACCAATACAAAAAAAGCAAGCAATAAAACCACATGACAATTGTAAAAAAAATCAAACTAAAAAATTAACGACTTGACATACAAAACAATAAAAGTAAATATGATGAACAGCAACAAGCGAAAACCAATGAATTACTTGGGACGAGCACATGCAGAACGTTTGGAAGGGGTGCCCTTTACTGACCCAGGACAGTGCAGTAACACCATAACATAATCACAAACTATAAAAATCTGTTAAAATGGGCTTGATTCATCAGATTTATACAAAACATCCAACATAAGCACTTAAGATACAAGTTCTTATCTTTTAATATTGACAGTTTCTAAAAGATGATAATATCTGGAATCAAAACTGATATATGTCAATCTAGGAAAGAACATTTGCTAAGGTTTTTTTTTAAGTTATATTCTTTTGGTAAATATCGATAGTATATTAAGGAAATAACACAATATCATCAAAGTAATTGATTTTGTCAATTAAATTGAATTTAAGATGGATATTCACTAAGTTAGACCATAAGCACTGATGTACAACAGTACAAGCTGCTATTAATGGTTCGAATTACTAAATTCTTTTGTAAAACCTAATCGTTGAATCGTACATAAATTGGTCTAAGTGCTAATGCATTGCATATATCAACTCATCAAATCCTAATGAGCTTATAAGTCAATACGGTACACATAAATTTGACAGCCATTTCTCTTTACAGAAATTATTCAAAAATAATTCCTCCATAAAATGGTACAATACACAACAAATGTATTGTTTTGGAATGGAATTCTACATATTTTGTTAAAATATTATCCTGAAAATAAAACATGCTACACAGATAAATATGCTGGAGTTTTATTGCTCATTTTGGCATTCAAATGTTCATCTTTGAGAGTTTCTGATGAAGGCAAATACAGAAAAGCACTTCGGACGCATGGAATTAATAACTTGTTTGGTTCTTTTTTAATTTTAGGTAGAATTTTCCAGGAGGTTGTCGACATCCTCATTGGTACAAATGTTTACCTCTCCTGACCTTTTGTTATTTTCATATGAGTCTATAGCCTTTGGACACTTGTAAAAAAACGAGATGATAAAAGAAACAAAACTATATTATTTCACATATAAGTATATTGATGGTGATATTTCGAATAACAATTTAAACTTTTCTGGTTAGGTCCCATTCATTTGTCCTGCTGAACTTGAGTTTAAAGAACTACAAATAAGTCTGCTTTCACATCATTTCTAAACATGTCCATCACATCTGACAACAACTGTCATCTCAGTACCCGAATTCATGACACACGAGACGATATCAATTTTGATGTTATACATGTCCCTCACCTAAGCAGTAACATTTTTAATTCACTTGCGTATAAAGTATTCAGTTCTCTACTCACACGATATACAAAACAATTGCAGCTGCTACTCAGACGTCATCGGTGTCTGAGTGAAAATGAATACACAATGGGTTTGTAGAGAACTTCACGTCCTTCAAAGACGGAGATACTAAGACCTCATAGATAAATTTGTAGTGTCTACCTTACTTATGATACAAGATGGTCTTGAGTTATTGATTATATGTGCTAAAGTGTATTTTTCTTATTTTACTTTAGATTTTGATGTAACCCTCCAACTTGGTTTTAACTTTTTAATTTTGGGTAAGTGGGTTCTGAACAGCGAGTCGGCCGCAAAGGTGAAACAGTGTTATTTTTGTTTTGTTTACCCTTGTTTGTCTATCTATTTCATGTTTTCTTTATTTAAAAAATGTAGACTATATTCGGTATGCTTTTTTACCAACAACGAGCACTTTTATTTTGTGTGTGTAGTTTACGTCACTAGTTAGTGTTTTGTAAAACATATGCACCAACATATGTTTTTAAATATCTACTACACATTTTTTGTTTTCTCTTATATAATTATTAAAGATGAATTTTTATGTTCGTTTAAATTTTGTTGCATCCTTACACAGTGTTGGCTTCTGGATCATCAATATTGTCAACCCTAACCTATAATAGCTGTTTGGTTTGCTAACATGATCATGTCAATAGAACGGAACAATAAACAAATTTCATACAAATAATTGGGAAGTTTAGCTAGCTACAAAACGAGGTTGGACGTAGAGATTAACAACAATTAGTCATCATAAGGCCTTCAGCAAGTTTAAAACTCAATTTTTCGAAAAAACTAAGGATTTTCCTATCCCAGGCATAATCTAAGCCGTATTTGGCACAACTTTTTGGAATATTGGATCCTCAATGCTCTTCAACTTTGTACTTGTTTGGCTTTATAAATATTTTGGTATGAGCGTCACTGATGAGTCTTATGAAGATGAAACGCGCGTCTGGCGTCCTAATTATAATCCTGGTACCTTTGATAACTATCAACACCCCATTGTTAACAATAATATACTGTGTTATATAGACATTTACGATTAAAACATCTTTCTAACAGACTTGTCTTTGCTTTTGTACGAATAAGTCGACTGTAGCAGTAGCACGGTAGGTATAGTGTCTGGCTAGGATCGTGGTTTTGCGAGTGATTTGATTGGGTTTTTTCGAGTGTTTTCGAGTGTGATTACTTTTTTCGAGTGAACATGATCAAAAATGTAAACAAACAGACTTCATTTCTGACATAGAAGCTTGAGTTTAATAAACAAGGATATACAAGGTGTGTTAGTATTAGAGATAAAAAGATATTACCAGTCCGACATTATTTGTCGTTAAAAAAGTTGAATTTAGTCTTACACTGCTTTTATCCAAAAACAGAATAAAGCCATTTTTATACACATACCAATAAAAATTTCGCAAATGCATACATGGATTTCATATTTCCTTAGATATACATACACTTTACAAAAACTCTTGTTGTTGCATTGAAAACGACATTTTGATACTAAATTCAATTCTATGCGTTCGGTTTTTTTCGAGAGCAGTCCGGGCTTTTTGGAGTGCGTCCTTGTTTTATAGAGTGATTATATAAATTTCCCATAGCGAATAATGTTATGTGTCAGTGTATTTACGTTTAAAAACAATAAAAAAAAGGGTTAAAATTATGTTCTTTTTAAGGCACAAAACCAATGCATTCATTAGTTTGATAAATGTTCTAACACTTACACTTTATAAAAAAGTATCAGTCATTTGTATGTATTGTTGTTTGTCACATCTTATAAATTACATGTACAGTATACATGTATATTCATGATGTCAACAATCTAATGAAGGTATAGACAACTGGGTTGAGACGTACGTACAAACAGTAAATTAAGCTGATGAATTATTCATTTTATTGTTAACAGTATATGAAATTTAATTCAGATTGTATTGGGAATAACAACAACTGGTCGGATTAAGTATGTGAATGTTTTTTTATGTTAATAAAGAAGTTTTTTTTCATGGTACAAGGAACAGACCTCTTGGAGTAGCATATTTTCTGTTATCACATATTTGTTATGAATACCTTAGGTTTTGCATATGCAATAACCTCAAAATTGCCCGGGGCAAAAAATAGTATATTGATATTGTGCCATGATTCCAAATGACGTGATATCATTGCGTCCTTAACTTCACGTTTGTGATAAAATGTTTCAGATTTTACCTTTTATGTTTCATTAAATTGTTTTAATTGACTTTTTTTCTCTTTTCTGCAGAACTTAAATATGCGATAAAAAGATTATAACATGTCTTTTCCATATTGGCCCGGGTATCATCCCTCGACCCATATCGGCTCTCGGCTAAAGTCTCGAGGCCGATATGGGAGTCTCGGGATGATACCAGGACCAATATGGAAAAGGGCATGTTATAATCTATACTTACATACACACAAAAAAAGATTTGGTTTTATTGTAAATGAGACAACTCTCCACAAGTGACCAAATGGCACAAAAATTAACAACTTTAGGTCTCAGTACGGCATTCAACAATGAACAAAGTCCATACCACATAGTCAGCTATAAAAGGCCGCGAAATGAAAAAAATGTAAAACAATTCAAACGAGAAACTAACGGCCTGATTTATATACAAAAAATAAACGAAAAAATTATTAAACATTTCGTTAAAAAAACTCGGATCATTTGCTTTAAAACCCGGACGGTTTCACAGTTTCTCTCGAAAAAACCCGGACAATAACAGACCCTTATATTATTTGTTAGATACAATGAAATTGTGCATCCTTGTTGATCAAAACATGTATAGTAATCAAAACAAGTTGGGTAGTCAAGAACAAAACTATTATAATTTCAAAATAGCGGTTAATTGACCTTACCGCATCTTTTTTCACTCGAAAAAGCCCGAACTACACTCGAAAAACAAAACGACCGAATCATTGGAAAAACCACGATCGTAGCCGGACAAAATACCTACCGTGAGTAATCTGAGTTTTCCTATGAATAACTAGTAATAGCGGAAACCCGGAAAGTTACACAGACAATTCACGTATTTGGAATAGATACACAAATCAATACTACAACAGTTTATTTACTGTTTATGTAAACAGCAAGTTTTAACCAAAAAACAATTTCATAGCATTTTACAATCATAAGTGTCGAGCTGTCATGTATATGAGTTCAATGATTTTATTAAATTATCATCTGGCGTATTGTATTATAATCCTGGTACCTTTGATAACTATCAATTCCCCATTTTCTACACAAAAACATGTCTGTGTCCAGTCAGGATTATGACAGCTGTTATCCATGCGTTTGATGTGTTTAAGCTTTTTAATTTGCCATTTGATTAGGGACTTTCTGTTTCGAATTTTCCTCGAAGTTCACTTTTTTGGTGATTTTACTTTTTTCTATAATGAGTTTATTTACAACCACGGGGTCGATGCCACTGCTGGTGGTGTTTTTATTGTCCAAGGTTTCACAAGCCCAAAAGTCAGCATTTCTGTGTTGACATAAACTATCATTGATCATATTTATAAAATAACTGTTTATAAAACTTTGAATTTTTGAAAATACTAAGGTTTTTCTACCTCAGGAATAGATTACCTAGCAGTGTTTGCAAACCTTTAGGAATTTTTGGTCCTATGTTCCTCAACTTCGTACTTTATTTGGACTTTAAAAAAATATTCGAGCGTCGCTGATGAGTCTTTTGTGACGAAACGCACGTAGCAGTGGCGATCGAATTAAAATATTTGGAGGACCAAGGTCAAAATCATTAAAACATAGAAAGAAAGTAAAACCATATCTGTCCAAAACTATTTTTGCTCGGTATAGATATGCTTATTATATTTCTAAAGTAAATTTACCTAAAATGGTCGTATTATAAAAAGTATGTCGTGGAGACAATTAAACTATAACGCCTGTGTGACCTTCGATGCGTTGGTTATTAATGTATATCGATAGTGATAATAAATCGTAATATTTAACGCGTTGTTAGCATTCACATATCTTAACCTGAAATCTATGACGAGTTTATTGATATAAAACAGTACGTGTATAGTATTCAATGGTAAATTATAATTTAAAAAAAATCATGATTTCCTTTTAAAGGCATTCTACATTTTACATTGGAATATTCGTGCTAATTTACTTCTTTTGGTTTGCATAAAGAATTTCATGCCGGTTTTGCCTGACAAGATAACTACATTGTCCAAGGTTAGAGGGCGGGTTCGGCGCCTCCTAACATTTTTAATCAACTACCCACGCCACATTTTGTATGTTCCTTTCACAAGTCAGGAGCATGTTATTTAATAAAATTGAAAATGGAAATGGGGAATGTGTCAAAGAGACAACAACCCGCCCAAATAAAAAACAACAGCAGAGAGTCACCAACAGGTCTTCAATGTAGCGAGAAATTCCCGCACCCGGAGGCGTCCTTCAGCTGGCCCCTAAACAAATATATACTAGTCCAGTGATAATGAACGCCATACTAATTTCCAAATTGTACACAAGAAACTAAAATTAAAATAATACAAGACTAACAAACTAATAGTTGTCGTATGTTTCTGTGTTACTTGTTTGTTTTTCGTTAATTATTTTACACATGCATCATACCATTAGTTTTCACGTTTGAATTGGTTTACATTTTAGAATTTCGGGCCGTTGATAGCAGACTTTGGGGTATGGGCAATACATATTGTTGAAGGCGGTACTGTGACCAATAGTTGTTAATTTCCTGTCACTTTGTCTCTTGTGGAGAGTTGTCTCATTGGCAAGCTTACTACATATATTTATAGTGAAGAATTATAATTTATTCTTGATCATACATGTAACACTATAAACACATTCATCCCCCTAACATGTCCAATTCTTAAAACTTGACTATTTCGTACGAACGTGTCCTCCAAATCATATCTGTTCAATTTATGTTTTCCAAAACCTGTCAGATTATTTACTTCACCCAATCGCGTCCGATGTTTTCCTTCCAAAAACGTATCCAACTTTTGTTTTTTGCCAAAACCTGTACACTTAAAGACGTCATAACTTCTCGAAATATTTAGAACTAAATCTGAGACGTCAAGAGTGTCTTTTGCAAATTCATCAATTATTACGTTTGATAATATTCAGCTGGATACCAAAGGAAAAGGTTAATGTCATACTGTCCTTTTTACAACAACACAGTATCCTTTGAAAAATTCCAATAACTAATCGATCGGCTTTTTTTTCTGAACTTTAAGGTAAGGTCTAGTTTAATGAATCCAAAACCAAATATCAAACTCCAATTAACGTAAATGATATTGAAGACATAACCAACATTTTTTTCCTCGATTTAAATATTAAAAAGGCGAAATATACCACAAGGGATAGTAAAACTCATGTCGATAACACACTGACAATGCCATGGCAAAAGGGTTCAAATAAAACATGTAGCTAGAAAAGGAGTTCTAGATCATACAACTGTCTTGTCATGTATAATTTTTACATCTATGCATGTATGACTTGTGGTCGCAATTTTGAAATATCTTTAATGCATATTTACACAGTTTATTTGCTTCTTACAAAATTATGAAATATTTTCATACAAGTGGGAGGATTAGTTAGAAATTTTTAATTGATGTTTATATCAATGTTTCATGTTCTGTCCGACTCGGCTTCTGTTAAAATCATTATTTATTTAGGTTGACGATACACATTTTATTATTAGATTTATGATACATCTGTGGTTAAGACAGCAATGTTTTCTTAAAAGAGGGACGAAAGATACCAAAGGGACAGTCAAACTCATAAATCTAAAACAAACTGACAACGCCATGGCTTAACCGTCTCATGAACTTGGTACACGTGTTAATTTTTCAATCTTTGTCAGGTTTATTCAGTCAGTTGCATTAATAAGTTAGTAGCAGTATAGCAGTGCAAAATTCAAATCAAATTTTTTTGGTTATTTCACAACTTTTCACAACTTCCTTAAAATGCCGCCAGTTCGTAAAAAGCCTGTTTCCAGTAAGAAAAGTAAAGAAAAGTGACACACCAGTTGTACAGAATTCCAGTAGTACAGAAATGACATTTGACGAAGTTAAAGAAAAACTAAGGGAGCAAGGCATCAGGACTCACCAACTTTCACCAAAGAGCAGTTATTGGAACTATTAAGTGAGAATTCAGGGCCGGATAATACAGTTATGCCCGAAATTCCAGCATTAACTCAACTTACCACCAGTTTAAACAACATGGAGCAAACTGTTCAAAATCAAGAAACTTTAATTCAGTCGCTTTTAGTTCGAGAATCAAATATCATTAGTCAACCTGCAGTCGTTAGTGATATAAATAATGGAGTACATCATGATACAGGATCTTATCACACTGCCAAGGTTTCCTCAGGCATGCTTCCGCATGTTCAAGCAGTGGCACCTAACGTTCGGAAGCAGATTTTAGAAAGCAAGTACATTAATCTGGCTACTCTACTTAACAAACAAGAAAACGTACAAGATTATAAAACCGTTGATGAATCTGACGGGTCCATTCTGTTAATCAAACATCGCGATCCCCGCCTTCAAAGAAACTTGTCTATTCAAGAATTTCTAGAAGCTTTTAATATTTACAAAAATATTATTTGTGAAAAGCAAGACCGACGCATCGAATTCGATATGTATATTCAAGATGTCATTGATATCTCTACAAGATATAAAGGTCCCGTTTTCTACGAGTATCACAAGGCTTTCGCAAATAAGGTAGCTGCTATCAAACTGACCCACGGTAAAGTTGTAGATTGGTCCATCAGAGACGAAAAACTCTATTCATCCATCACAAGTGGACAAATTATTAAGGAATGTGAAACATGCGGTAGTCTTAGGCATCTCACAGCTGTTTGTCAAACGTTACCAAGCTTTGGTCAATCGAATAATCGATCCAAACCAACTTATAATCAAACTCACATTCAGAAAGTACAAGTTGGGAGTACGATCGTGATGATTCCAATACAGATATACGAGGACGCCCTGTTCTTTTCTTTCGGGGTCAATGAACACATTGTTACATGTATTTAATAGTTTAAAGATTCCTCTCAGCGCTCATAAAACAGTTGGTCCATCTACTTCATTAGAATATCTCGGCATAATTCTCGATTCAAGGCATATGATTGCTAAATTACCTGATGAGAAGCTTGTTCGAATTAAGGATATTTTATACAGCTATCTTAATAGACGTTCATGTACTAAGCGTGAAATGTTAAGTTTATTGGGTCATCTCAATTATGCATGTAAAGTAATTATACCAGGGAGATCGTTTGTGTCGTACTTATTGACATTAGCACACTTCGTTAAAGAACTTTATCATCACGTTACAATTACAAAGGGATGTAGAGATGACATGGCAATGTGGTTTAAATTCCTAAGTCAGTGGAATGGTATATCATCTTTTATCGTTATTAATGCGTCCGATTTTCATTTATTTACGGATGCTTCATCAACAATCGGATACGGAGGTTATTTTAGGAAAAGGTGGTTTCAAGGCATTTGGCCCGACGATTTTATTCGGCCCGATGAGGAGTATTTCTCAATGGCTTACTTAGAATTGTATCCGATTATTATATCTGCTATTTTATGGGGCATGAAAGGTATACTAAACGCATTCTTTTTCATTGTGATAATATGTCTAGTGTGTACATTATTAATAAGGGTCGTTCAAAGTGTAACGTAATTATGAATATTGTACGCCGTTTAACTTGGTGTGCGGCTGAATTTAATTTTGTTGTACATGCTGTACATGTACCAGGGAAAGAAAATAACATAGCAGATGCTCTTTCTCGTTACCAGATGAAGCGGTTTCGACAATTGGCTCCGGACACTTCGCCAAATCCATGCACCTGCCCTCCTCATTCCGAAATTCTGTGGAGTTAGATCAAGCAGTCCAAAGCTTATGGAATAAAAGTATCAATGTGAATACCCACAATGTTTATTCAACAGGATATAAATGTTTTATTCAATTTTGTGGCGATCATATCACTGGATTCAACTCAAGGAGCTTCAATATGGCTAAAGTTTCGGAAGATTTATTGATCTATTTCGTGACACATTGCAAATCAGTGTTAAAACTGAAATATTCAACAATCAAATTATATCTCGCTGGAGTTCGTTTTCATGGAGTTAATTTTGAAAATGTGAATCCCCTTTGTGATAAATTTGGTCATACATACCAACGCTTGCAAAATGTGTTAAATGGAGTTAAAAAATCTGAGAGTAAGCCATTACGACAAAAGTTACCAATAACTTTTTAAGTTTTACAGGAAATAGTAACTTGTTTGCAAAGTGGATTTTTCAATCATGATTATATGGATTTAACATTTCAAACAGCGTGTGTTCTGGCATTTTATGGTTTTCTGAGATGCAATGAGTTTACATGTATAACTGTGTTTGATCCAGATTCAAATTTATGCGTTTCTGACATACATTTCGTTTCAGAATGCGAAGTAACTGTAAATTTAAAAGCTACAAAGACAGATATATTCCGACAAGGTATTATAATTTCCTTGTTCAAGATAGAGGGCGTCGTTTGTCCGTATAAATTGCTATCTCAGCTGATGAGTGTAAGACTAAACCTAAACGCAAAGCACAATGATTCGTTTTTCGTTGAAGAAACCGGAAAACCACTTTCCCGGAACTATTTTATAGGCAAGCTGAAAACAATTCTCATAGCATTAGGATACAGTGACAAGGATTATAGCGGACATTCTTTTCGATCAGGTGCGGCCACAAGTGTTAGTTCTCAAGGTATTGAGGACAGAATGATACAAACACTGGGACGTTGGAAATCAGATTGTTTTAAACGTTACATTAGAACTTCTAAATTGGATATTAAATCCGCGCTGGAAAAGATTAAATAACAAGATACAATGCAGAAAAACGTTTTTATTACAATCGGTTATACTTTGTAACTTGTCATCCATCCTAGCCTTGTGTCTTTTCTTCTCACGTTGATCTCAATATTGTGCTTAAGGAATTTTATATTGACATTAAATTTTTCTCTAGATCAACTTTAATTTTAACAAGACACAAGGCTTCATCAGGCACAACATCTTCAAATTTTGGGGTTACTCAATGTGCAACTTGGACAGGCAACATAACGTTACATAATTCGTTTTGGGCTATGATATTTTATTTTGGCCAAATATAATATCGTTTCCCCAAAAATTTCTGAGTAGTTAGGGTGCCTACGTACCTTAACGAGGAATAGTCTCATCTTGATTGCTTTTTTCGGATTACGGGACGTCGGGATTTGCTTTATTTAAATTCGGGATTTCGAGATTTCGTGTTTTTAAGCCGGGATTTCTGGATCAGGACCCCTCCTATCCCCCCTCAGTTATTCTCTTTGAATACAGAATTATTATATCATTATTATTATGCAAATATTCACCTTTTGGGATCTGGCCACGTCTACAGTTCCGCTTCGAAGGGCGAAATGAATCATATATCAATACAATTTTAAAATCTTGAGGGAACGAGATAACTATCTTGAGGGAACAACATAGTATCTTGAGGGAACGACATAGCATCTTGAGGGAACAACATAACATCTTGAGGGAACGACATAGTATCTTGAGGGAACGAGATAACTATCTTGAGGGAACAACATAACATCTTGAGAGAACGACATAGTATCTTGAGGGAACGAGATAACTATCTCGAGGGAACGAGATAACTATCTTGATGGAACATAATAGTATCTTGAGGGAACGACATTGTATCTTGAAGGGAACGAGATAACTATCTTGAAGGAACAACATAACATCTTGAAGGAACGACATAGTATCTTGAGGGAACGACATAGCATCTTGAGGGAACGAGATAACTATCTTGAGGGAACAACATAACATCTTCAGGGAACGACATAGTATCTTGAGGGAACGAGATACCTATCTTGAGGGAACGACATAGTATCTTGAGGGAACGAGATAACTATCTTGTGGGAACGACATAGCATCTTGAGGGAACGACATAATATCTTGAGGGAACAAAATATTTTTTTTTTCTTTCATGGCCGCATTCTGCCACCGTAAAATTAAATTCAGATTGTATTGGGAATAAAAAAAAAAACTAGTCGGATTAAGTATGTGAATGTTTTGTTGTTGTTAATAAAGAAGTTTTTTTTCAGGGGACAAGGAACAGACCTCTTGGAGTAGAATATTTTCTATTACATACAAAAAAAAAGATTTGGTTTTATTGTAAATGAGACAACTCTCCACAAGTGAACAATTGACACAAAAATTAACAACTTTAGGTCACAGTACGGCATTCAACAATGAACAAAGTCCATACCACATAGTCAGCTATAAAAGGCCGCGAAATGAAATATGTAAAACAATTCAAAAGAGAAACTAACGGCCTGATTTATGTACAAAAAATAAACGAAAAAAAAATGACGACAGACGGACAACGGTATACCATAATTCGTACTGTATACAAACTGCGAGGTTCACCACGAAATATATTATTAACTGTGACAACAAGTAACCATTAAATGAAGTTGAAAATATTACGAGTCCCCTGCACTATGCTCTAAAGACCTTTCTTTTTTTTTATAAAAGGATCCAATAATTTCTAATTCAATACATTTAATACTGGAATGTTGTGGTAGAAAGTTTTCCGAAAAGAAAATTTAAATTAAATTAATAAAACAATCTTTTTCTAAAGTCAAGAATACCTTTTTTCTTATTAAACATTTCGTTAAAAAACTCGGGTCATTTGCTTTAAAACCAGGACAGTTTCACAGTTTCTCTCGAAAAAACCCGGACAATAACAGACCCTTATTTTATTTGTTAGATACAATGAAATTGTGCTTCCTTGTTGATCAAAACATGTATAGTAATCAAAACAAGTTGGATAGTCTTAAAAAACTATTAAAATTTCAAAATAGCGGTTAATTGACCTTACCGCATCTTTTTTTCACTTGAAAGAGCCCGAAATACACTCGAAAAACAAAACGACCGAATCATTGGAAAAACCACGATCCTAACCGGACAAAATACCTACCGTGAGTAATCTGAGTTTTCCTATGAATTACTAGTAATAGCTGAAACCCGGAAAGTTACACAGACAATTCACGTATTTGGAATAGATACACAAATCAATACTACAACAGTTTATTTACTGTTTATGTAAACAGCAAGTTTTAACCAAAAAACAATTTCATAGCATTTTACAATCATTAATGTCGAGCTGTCATGTATATGAGTTCAATGATTTTATTAAATTATCATCTGGCGTATTGTATTATAATCCTGGTACCTTTGATAACTATCAATTCCCCATTTTCTACACAAAAACATGTCTGTGTCCAGTCAGGAATATGACAGCTGTTATCCATTCGTTTGATGTGTTTAAGCTTTTTAATTTGCCATTTGATTAGGGACTTTCTGTTTCGAATTTTCCTCGAAGTTCACTTTTTTTGTGATTTTACTTTTTTCTATAATGAGTTTATTTACAACCACGGGGTCGATGCCACTGCTGGTGGTGTTTAATTGTCCAAGGTTTCACAAGCCCAAAAGTCAGCATTTCTGTGTTGACATAAACTATCATTGATCATATTTATAAAATAACTGTTTATAAAACTTTGAATTTTTGAAATACTAAGGTTTTTCTACCTCAGGAATAGATTACCTTAGCGGTGTTTGCAAACCTTTAGGAATTTTTGGTCCTATGTTCCTCAACTTCGTACTTTATTTGGACTTTAAAAAATATTCGAGCGTCACTGATGAGTCTTTTGTGACGAAACGCACGTAGCAGTGGCGATCGAATCAAAATAGTTGGAGGACCAAGGTCAAAATCATTGAAAACATAGAAAGAAAGTAAAACCATATCTGTCCAAGACCATTTTTGCTCGGTATAGATAAGGTTATTATATTTCTAAAGTAAATTTACCTAAAATGGTCGTATTATAAAAAGTATATCGTGGAGACAATTGAACTATAACGCCTGCGTGACCTTCGATGCGTTGGTTATTAATGTATATCGATAGTGATAATAAATAGTAATATTTAACGCGTTGTTAGCATTCACATATCTTAACCTGAAATCTATGACGAGTTTATTGATATAAAACAGTACGTGTATAGTATTCAATGGTAAATTATAATTTTTAAAAAAATCATGATTTCCTTTTAAAGGCATTCTACATTTTATATTGGAATATTCGTGCTAATTTACTTCTTTTGGTTTGCATAAAGAATTTCATGCCGGTTTTGCCTGACAAGATAACTACATTGTCCAAGGTTAGAGGGCGGGTTCGGCGCCTCCTAACATTTTTAATCAACTACCCACGCCACATTTTGTATGTTCCTTTCACAAGTCAGGAGCATGTTATTTAAAAGTTGTCGTATGTTTCTGTGTTACTTGTTTTTTTTTCGTTAATTATTTATACATGCATCATACCATTAGTTTTCACGTTTGAATTGGTTTACATTTTAGAATTTCGGGGCCGTTGATAGCTGACTTTGGGGTATGGGCAATACATATTGATGAAGGCGGTACTGTGACCAATAGTTGTTAATTTCCTGTCACTTTGTCTCTTGTGGAGAGTTGTCTCATTGGCAAGCTTACTACATATATTTATAGTGAAGAATTATAATTTATTCTTGATCATACATGTAACACTATGAAACACATTCATCCCCCTAACATGTCCAATTCTTTAAACTTGACTATTTCGTACGAACGTGTCCTCCAAATCATATCTGTCCAATTTATGTTTTCCAAAACCTGTCAGATTATTTACTTCGCTCAATCGCGTCCGATGTTTTCCTTCCCAAAACGTATACGACTATTGTTATTTGCCAAAACCTGTACACTCAAAGACGTCATAACTTTTCATAATATTTAGAACTAATATTTCCTCTGAGACGTCAAGAATGTCTTTTGCAAAGTCATCAATTAATACGTTTGATAATGTTCAGCTGGATACCAAAGGAAAAGGTTAATGTCCTACTGTCCTTTTTACAACAACACAGTATCCTTTGAAAAATTCCAATAACTAATCGATCGGCTTTTTTTTCTGAACTTTAAGGTAAGGTCTAGTTTAATGAATCCAAAACCAAATATCAAACTCCAATTAACGTAAATGATATTGAAGACATAACCAACATTTTTTTCCTCGATTGAAATATTAAAAAAGCGAAATATACCAAAACTCATGTCGATAACACACTGACAATGCCATGGCAAAAGGGTTCAAATAAAACATGTAGCTACAAAAGGAGTTTAGAAAAATACCACTAGATCATACAACTGTCTTGTCATGTATAATTTTTACATCTATGCATGTATGACTTGTAGTCGCAATTTTGAAATATCTTTAATGCATATCTACACAGTTTATTTGATTCTTACGAAATTATAAACTATTTTCATACAAGTGGGAAGATTTGCTAGCTATAAAATCAAATGCGTGCCATCATGTACTTCGTAAATTGTCCGCGACGAATCAAAACAACATATTTACATCAATTGAATATAGTTTAAACCATCATATCAGCATAGAACGTAAAAAACATTGACGTAAATAAATTGTTTATTTTCAGAATCTTGAGCCTGTTTTATTTTGTCTGCTTGGATGCAAAGATTGTTTTACTTGGATCCTCTGTATTGCATATTGAGACTTAAGGAGAAAGGGTTGAATGTAATATCATTCAAGATGTATTGATTTACCCTCATCAAAATGAAATGCACCTTCTTGTATATCTATAAAGTAAGACAGATAAAAGTATCGGCAAATACAGCATGTTTATCTTGAAAAAAAATCTATGTAAAATAGTAAACACTCTATTACGAATTATATTTCTCCAGGTCTTGTAACTTAAGTGATACTTGGATTATCAAAAACATTATCAGAAGAAGATGGATTTATATTGGACATACACATAAATGAAAAAAAGTCCTCCAAAACATCACTGCAAAGTCATTTTTATTTACATTCTTAGAGCAACTATTGTCTGTGAATAATTCAGAAATTTCCAAATGTTCAGATGGAATGTATCCACCTCAACTCAAGCTTGTAAAATCTGTCATTTATATTGATATTAGAAATACGTTCGTTAATCTTCAACGAAAAATAGTAAAAAAAACGGGACGACTTTTCATTTGCGTAAATGTCCAAACGGTTTAATATGTATATGTCAAGAATATGTACAAGATTGACGGTGCGTCATTGATCTCGACCAACGTTATATTTTATTGACAAATCATTTTTACAATAGGGTTTAAATGTCATAATTATGTCAGTCGAACATGTTTACTAATTGATTTCAAGAATATAGGTTTATTTTAAAAGGGAGTATGACACACTTTACAACTACTTTTTTTATATTAATATAGTTCATTTAACCTTAAAATGTTTGAATTGCCCATAAAAGACTTTATATGAGAAAGGCGAAATATACCACAGGAACATTTAAACAGAAAAATCGAAAAATAAACTGACAACGTCAAGGCTAAAAAAAGGAAAGACCAACAGACAAACAACAGCACAAAAAACACTACATAGACAAACAAAGGCTAAGCAACACAAACGACATCAAAAACTGGGAATGATCTCATTTTTTACGAAGGAGACGTAAGACCTGTTCCACATATGGCACCCGTTATCCTGCTCATCATTGTAAAACCTCGGTGATAAGTGATGTCTGATTCGGTAGGTCACACTAGAAGAAAAGGGGACGGTATTGTAGATACGACAAATTGAAATATCCGTCGTCATATGTGAAATAGATATCCGATAACGGTCAACCAACTCTTGATGGCATCTGTGTAAGTTAAGAAGGGATGGTTTCGATTTAATTACTTGAAACTCTTGGTTTTATAGTTTCTTTCTGATCATCAACTCTCTAACAAGGAAACCACAATAGGAAATACAAGCCGCAGAATATCGTATCAATTTGGAGATATATACTCCGTATACAGAGTGTTGGATCGTTGCTACGTAAACATGGAAATATCACAATTTGGAAACTAAAATCTCTTATCGTACAACCGACCCTCATTGTCAATTTTTAGATATGTAATTTAAGATAGTGGCATAGTTAACTGTATCTTTTGTAACTACCGAATTAGACTATTTACCGGATTTGTAATCACATAAGCAACACGACGGGTGCCACATGTGGAGCAGGTCTGCTTACCCTTCCGGAGCACCTGAGATCACCCCTAGTTTTTGGTGAGGTTCGTGTTGTTTATTCTTTAGTTTTCTATGTTGTGTCATGTGTACTATTGTTTTTCTGTTTGTCTTTTTCATTTTTAGCCATGGCGTTGTCAGTTTGTTTTAGATTTATGAGTTTGACTGTCCCTTTGGTATCTTTCGTCCCTCTTTTGTATTCTTTATCGAAAGTTCGAGTGTTTAGATGCGATCAACATATTCATCAAATTTTGAATAGTGAAAGAACATCATGTATATAGTGGAAAGTGAAGTTAAATTAGACAACTAAGTTATTTCTTCTTCTAAGTTTTAATTTACTTATAAGTATAAATAAAGACCATAGCTATAATGTTGTTGTTGAGTTGTTGATCTGTTCTTACTTCTTGTACGTACGGCAATTCCCTTACTTATGATATAGTTGTTCTTTGAATATTTTGTATTCATTATTTATCTTTTTAATATCTAACAATTCTTTACAAATGTATGTTGTGTAATACGATAGGCTGTGTATTCCCGTCTTGTTTAGGTGATCAAATATCCACTTAAAAGTAGTTTCCGAGACATCTGCAGTGTAGAATGGCATAATGTTATATCTGCAGGTTCAGTGCATTGAACTGTGATCAGTGACTGCACGTATTCTTTAATGGTATTTTTTTGTTTGCATTTGTGCTTTTATATATAATATACCATCATTTCAAAGGTGTTTTTCTCGAAGTTTCGTTTTAGTACCTTTGCTTTAATTTCCACTTACCGAAATTAAAAGAAAGGGTGGAGATCTAGTGAAATTGCAATACAAAATCAGAAATTTGGTGATGGTAGACTTTGGTGGCAGATCTTTGACTAATTTTGCTAGATTTCTTCACAATTGTTTTTAATAGGGTTAAGATATTAACATTGTCGTTTAGAAACTTGTCTATTGTTTAAGATCATATGTTCTTACGACTTCTAAGAATACGCTATGCTTTGAAATATACGTCAATATTCATGGTTGAAGTCGTATGGTTAATCAATTTTACATAAAAATGCTCCATATACTTGAAAGGCTAATAATTACTATAAACATTATTAAATAGACTTTCGTTTAAACCAATCTTTATTTTATCATAGTCTTCACACATGTAATGTTATTGAATTATTGTCATCCTGTTCTCTAGTTTGCTAAATGCGTGTCCGTATGCAGTAACCTTACTACAGTACATGTATGAATCCACTAGTGAAAAATTCGGCGAAGGGAAGAACAATTATGAAAAAAAGTAAATAAACGTTGAAAGAACGATTAATAAGCGATCTGAAGCAAAATAATAATACATCAAATAATTTTTTTGTTATTGCATATAGTTTTAAAAAAAACATATTTATAAATCTTATAAAATTCTTGTTATTTTTTTTCTTCTAGTTTTTGATTCCTTTGACACATGTTTGTGTAGGTATTTTTCACCTGTTATCTATATGCATTTTACTTTAAGTTGTATTTACATTTGTTAAGTAGTGGAGTGACAAACCATGATAAAAGTGCTATTATTTGGCAAACCCAATACCTTAATCTAACTGTTTTTTTTATATAAGTATTAAACATCGTGGGATACATGTATAATCGTAATGTTTTGTATTTTGCACTGATATATTAATTATTATGCGAGCTGCATTTCATCACATTCCACTTTATTATTTAAAGAAAAACACACTTCTTTGTGATTTTTAGTCAGTATCTTATTATTTTAATTGGAGATCACTGTACTACTATAGGTATGCAGTGGGTTTTTTTTACAAATAATTTCAAATGTATGTTCGCATAAGTGTATTTCTTCAACCAAATGTTTTACATAGTTGTTCAATGTCAGGAACTTGCCAGTTACCAAACTTGTTTTTACGGACCAGGTCTGAATTATTTTGTAAGACACAATATCATTTTTTATTTATAATGATTATTATTTAATAAACTGTTAAAACAGTATCATTTGTTATTAATAATGATTATTAATTTAAAAACTGTTAAAAAGATAAATTATCCTCAGCTCTGAATATACACTAATTGTCGAAATGTGCATATGGTGCAGTAAGATTGGAACCGTCTATGTTACAAACTATAAATAGATTTTATATGTACAGAAATATTGAAACTACGTTTACACCCGGTTGAGTAGGACTTCAACGAATATCATTCCTGCAAACAGTATTAGCATTTGTCCAACATTTCCTGCAAATAACATAAAAGTATTTTAATTTGGAGAAAATATGAAAACATAAAGATGTAGACCAGTTACGTAAAATATTACAGTGATTCGTGTTCCATATAAAGTTTAGAGCATACAAACGCACCATATATATTCTAAATCAAATGAAATAAGAAGCGATTTTGAAATTTTCGACATCAACTATGGGTGTTTGTCAAGGCTTATATACAGACACATACGAGCTAACAGCGGGTATACAATTGTCCAGGTTTTGTGTTCATACGCTTGTAAAATATGCCTCTTCCCTAAACAAACAGCTTTACATAAGTATAACAAATACATGAAGATGAAATAAATCAAGGCTACAATTCAATAAAGTACCATAATGACATAATTGTTAAATTTAAAGCTTAATGAATAGATAACTTGTGACATCTTTGACAACATTTCAAACTAATAATAAATGATAAATTGCATTGTTTCGTAAAGTATTCTTATAAAACGACACTATTGTCAAAATCTTTATAAAAATCAAGATATTAGAGACATTTAACTGTAGGATATCATTTATTTACGTTCAATGGCATAAATTAAATTAAAAGTTTCTAAGTTTTATCTTGTAATTTGGGACACCATGCGCGACTCTGATATGAAGAGGCGATTGAATAATATTAATAATATTAATCAAAAGACAAATAGATACGAATTCGAAGAATATTTAGAGCAATAATGCAGACACAATCTGTCAAATACGGTTAAAGCTTTGTGCACGAGTGTAAAGACTACTTTAGTGTCTATAATTGTTTTTATAATTTATCAACAGTAAATTAACGAAAATTGAACTTAATTTATTAATAATATTCCTCGTCGAAACTGAGAGTGGTAACTGCTGGGCTTAAGATACACTTGTAGATACAGTGTTTACCAGCTGCGTTACCTGGCTTATTATTCAGTATACAAGACGTATGTTTCAAAACAATAAAAAAGCCATATAAGTACAAAGTTGTAGACCATAGAAAACCAAAAAAGCGTCACAGTTGTGATGATTTCAGCTTCCCAATTGTGAAATTTCCATTTCTATATAGCAACATTCCAACGAAGTATATATCTTCATATATTGTGTTTCCTATCATGATTTCCTTGATAGAGGGTTGCTGCTCAAAAGGAAGCTTTTAAACCACGAGTTCCAATGATGAAGTTCAAATCATTCCTTCGTAAATTTTATGGACGCCATCACGAGTTGGTTGACCGTTGTGAAATAACCGTTTCACAGATGATATCGGATATGTTTCTTACGTCGTAATTACCTCCCCTTTACATGCATGTGACTTACCGAATTAGACTATTTACCAGGTTTGTAATAATATGAGCAACACGACGGATGCCAATGTGGGGCAGGATCTGCTTACCCTTCCGGAGCACCTGAGTTCAACCCCAGTTTTTGGCGGAATTCGTGTTGCTTAGTCTTCAGTTTTCCATGTTGTGTTTTGTGTACTATTTTTTAATTTTTAGCCATGGCGTTGTCAGTTTATTTTCGATCTATGAGTAATCTGTCCCTCTGGTATCTTTTAGTTTAAACATATTTATTAATAGTGGATTGGGAAACAAGTTTTTGCAACTTATATTAATCCCTTTCCACTTTGCGGGTGCGAGTGCTGCCTTGTAGCGGCATTAGCCTGCTCTTTTTCGAAATCTACAAGGGTGTCTTTAACGTGCAAGAGATATGGCTCTCTCTTAACACGGGTCAGCCATTTATCGTCCCCTTCCGACGGACTATCATCGTTTCCTCGAGACCATACTCGCAAATGGTGTCAAAGGAGAGCCGAAAATTCAGTTCCTGAAATTTTCATCCCAGACGGGAATCGAACCAGGAACCTTTGTGTTAGTAGTCCGATGCACTTACCACCACACCACGGCTCTCATGAATCTTTTGCCCCTCTTTTGTGGCAAATTTAACCAAACCTTTAATCGGCAGGGTAGAGGTACATTAGGGTTTTGATTTGTTTTTAAATTCTACAAACGCTAACTTTACATAAGAATAAACTAATACATGATAATTATCACATCAAAAATTAAAATATTGAATACGAGGTTAATTATATCCTCGTAGATGAAACATCCACCAGCATATACACCAGGTGTATAATTTAGTACGCAAGATGCGTTTATCTGTAACATTTCAACATTTGAACTAACGGTGGTCTTCGAATCAAAACAATAAAAGCCCAATTGGATACAAAGATGAAGATCATCGAAAACCCAAAACTATTAAATTGTGAGGCAAATACGGCTGAACTTTCCATACTCTAGGATAGAAAAGCTTCAGTGTTTCAATTTTTTTTTGCACATTTTTAAAATAACAAGCGGAACATGAAGTTAAAGTAATTTGATAGGGTTTTTTTCATAAGACGTTTGATTATGAAATTTGCCTTCATACATGTATGAATGAATGAACAGGTTGTCACGAACAGGAGAACACTTGGTTCCAATAGGAAAGACTATTGATTGTTGAAAAACACGTCTCCCAAGCGTAATGGATACGTTATCAAACTAGCAAGAATATTACTAATTTACCCCTACCTTTCTCGTGTGTT
The DNA here is from genome assembly GCA_019925275.1 of Mytilus edulis. Classification (NCBI taxonomy): domain Eukaryota; kingdom Metazoa; phylum Mollusca; class Bivalvia; order Mytilida; family Mytilidae; genus Mytilus; species Mytilus edulis. The sequence goes on from CM034353.1 coordinate 53,523,319, forward strand.
GTATTATTTGTGCGGCTTTCTACAATAAATAATTTAGGATAAATGCAATGAGCAAGCATATCAGTATCATATGTGGTATTCTACATAAGAAAATGCCTGTACCAAGTCAGGAATATGACAGTTGTCATCCACTCCTTTGATGTGTTTGAGCTTTTGATTTTGCCATTTGATTAGGGATTTTCTGTTTTGAATTTTCCTCTGATTTTTTTGTGCATTACATATAAGAATTATATCCTTAATTTAATCTTGGGAATCTCTTTATCTATTTTACATCTATTGAAAAATTCCAAAGTTTACAGTTAATATGGATACACAGATCAAGACTCTAGAGTAGAATACCCTCAGTGTTTCGATTTTTTTGGGCACATTTAATCAAATGTAGACTAAAGGAAACTAAACATATGAATAAAAGTTCATGTCTACATAAAAGTCGTGACTACTGGTGAAATATATACCAACAGTGACATAAGTCAAGCGGATTTAAAAACTAATAAAAGATACCAGGCTGTTGCTTTGTTACGACAAACGTTCAACATAAGAATTTGAAAAATATAGTGAGAGGACTAAATCTGATAAGCCCCAGTCACACTAGACAACGATCGCACCTCGCTCACCAGGATCTAAAATAAATTCAGATAGTGGTGAGGTCGCGGTATGAGCGGCATGAAAATGTAAATGTTCGATTCTTTCACGTTGCTACTACGTCTTCATTACACTTCTCTAAACTTGGTGCTATTTTCACATTTCTTGATCGGTGTAAGAGAAACTTTTTTTTCTTCTGAATTTTCATATGGTGACGTCATAAAAAAGGCGACCATGTCTGATGACGCCGCATACAAAGAATACAAGTTTCTGAAAATCTTTTAAAAAGAAGGATAAAACTCATCCGAGAAACAGATTCCGACACTATAACTTGTGTATTACCATATTTCTCTACTCTCGACAGTTACATTTTAATAGTTTAATCATAATAAATATAAAAATTTACCTGTCTTGAGTGGAGAAATATCGTTATACACTTGTTGCAGTGTAGGAATCTACAACTGTTTTCATGCACTTTCTAAATGCCCACGATTTCGTGTTTAGTTTATAGTAGTATGCTGAATCTAGATGTTTTACTGCGTTGTTTGGTGTCGCTATTGCAGTCTTCTGTAGTTGAATGTCTGGCTTTACCCTCCTTTCCCCTTTAAAACATTTCTTCTCTGTAGGATTTACCGGTATGTTTTTGTCTTAGCCACTCCTCTTTTCAAATATTTATCACACATCCTTTGGGTGGTACATATTAACTTAAGTCGCGATTGAATTCGAGGTTGAACGGTAGCTACCTTTTCTTAAGGTCGTCGATGATAGAAGTATAATTTACGTAGAAGACGGACACAAAAAAAATGTGTAGATTTTATTCCGTACGTAAATACTTACCTATAACATTTATAATCTTTATACCAAAAATTCCAGAATTTCCAGACTCAATTTCAAATGCAAATATTTCTGGCACGGCATTGATTTTGTTTTTCTGTATCCTATATATTCCAGTTGGCAAATTACTAACATACATGTAAGATCCGTACAAATCAATTCCCGCAAGTATGATGCTTATGTTTCCCAATGGTTTTATGTCTACAGAAACGTTTCTAACATCTGAGCCATCAAACTTCGAAGATTTGAGGCGATTCAATGCACTATCAGTCCAATATAATCTTTTTGATGTCATATCTGTGGACATAAATAAATATTTAGAGTACATGTGACACTCTAAGACTGACAAATTACATCAGATTCTTTGTATACCAAATTGTCTTCATCAGATACTATAATACAGAATAATTACATTAGATGTATGTTTCATTATAATATTTTATTCTGATTGGCTAACTGCACATCACGTGTTATTCCGTAAGCAGTTGCAATGCTCAATACAACTTTTCACTCATGATAACACGTGCTTCAACAATAAAGTGCACAGGTGAATTAAATAATAAAATATATAAAATTCGTGTTTTCATGATCATAGCTAAAAAATGTAATTATAAGTATTGAATGCTTCTTTTTGTAACTTTATAGGGTTGTAAAAGCGTTGACCGTGCGTACATTTTTAGAATGAAGCGCTTCCGCGCTATATACAAAATGTACTTCGGTCAACGCTTTTACACCCCAATAAATTTACAAAAAGAAGCATTCAATTCTTAATTGGCAATACCAAATAAAACAAATAGGACTTTAATATAGCAGCAAAAATATTTAGCGTAACGTATGAACTACTTCCTTGAAAATTCAACAAGTCTTAGACTAAAGTGTGAAAAAAATAGAAGTTAAAAAAATTCTAGAATTAGAAGCATTTTCATTATCACCAAATAAATACCATATCTTCAAATAGAAATAATAATACAATTAATAAAATTGAAAATGGAAATGGGGAATGTGCCAAAGAGACAACAACCCGACCATAGAAAAAAACAACAACAGAAGGTCACCAACAGGTCTTCAATGTAGCGAGAATTCCCGAACCCGGAGGCGTCTTTCAGCTGGCCCTTAAACAAATATATACAGTCTAGTTCAGTGATAATGAATTAATACATGTATTGCAAAAACATCAATAGATCGCAGAAAACTAAAACGTTACGCCATTACGGGCATTCCTACACACTGTCTGTCTGATGTTGTGTTAGTCGTATTTTCTCCGAAGAAATACAAGCCAATGAGACAAAGTCTGTTTTACACATTGTGACTTGGATGGAGTGTTGTCTCCTTGACACTCATACCACAATGACATCTTTTTGAATTAATTCTAAAATTGAGGGCACATGTAGCCTGTTTTTCAGATATATAGTGCCTGAATTGGTGTTTTCAAATCCGCTAACCAGTGCAATATGGTCTTAGGTATAAATAAATGTTTCTTTGAAGTGAAATATTTACCGTAGATAAGAATAAAGAGCAAGATTACGCGGTGTTCGTCTTATTTAAAAAAAAAAGTTTAGTATACATGATTATTGGTCTAAAATTGATAGAACGATATGCCATACATACATGTAAGGGAGGTTATCTTGAGAACAAATCCACCATAAATTAAAAAATACAGAAGTTAATGAAATAATTTGTTCTTGAAAACAAGCTCGATAACCTATGTTTTATTTTATGAATTTTCAAAAACCTTATTACAATCTTCAAAATATCTCAATTTAAAAAAGCGTCAATACAATGCAAACCTGTTTCGAATCCTTATAAAATGTGTAAAATATTTGTAAGACATCTATAAAAGTTGGTTCTCGAGAGGAAATAGTTAGCTTGGCAATCGTTGAATTTTACTTGTTTTCTACACTCGTTCAAATTGTAACGAAATACAGTTAAAACATTCAATTGGTATATACTGTCGTTTTAATTCCTTAGTTGTAAAACTAAATTATTTACCCAAAGCTAAACCGTAAGGTCCCATAACGTCATTACTTATTAGTGTCTGTCTGCTACTCCCATCGAATTTACATCTCTCAATTGTAAGTTTACCGTGATCACTAAAGTACAGCCATCTTTTAAAAAATACACAAAGTCACTATGAAACTCTTAATGATATCTCGGTTATCAAATAGGTGTTATAATTCTCAAACTAGTTTCCTAACAACTTTCAAAAATATTTAAGTCTGAACTTCAGGCTATGAAATTAGTCAAATGGATTATTCAGGAGCACAATAAGCACCTAAATGTAACATTCATATATATAACAACTGTAGAAAAATGATTCTTTAAGTTACAGTTTCGTTACCAGTACTAGTTGTGACTTTTCGACCCTCTTTACGCCAAAAGACATATTATCAAGACGACCTTTGTTCTTGATTTAATCAAATTTCCCTTTAAAATCATAATGAAAAGTTTGATTAACATCCTACCTGCTATCACTAGCTATCGCTTATCTATATATCGCACGTGGAATATATTTTCGTCAACACATATAAAAGCCTTCTTTCGTCATGAAGAATATCAATATTTTATGCAAATAAACTCTCATCATAGATACCAGGATTGACATTTTATATTTACACCAGACGCGCATTTCGTCTTCAAAAGATTCATCAGTGACGCTCGAATCAAAAAATGTTAAAAAGGCCAAATAAAGTACGAAGTTAAAGAGCATTTAGGACCAAATACAGTTAAGGTAATCTATTCCTGAGGTAGAAAAGCATTAGTATTTCAAAAATTCTAAGTTTTGTAAATTATAGTTAATTTATAATTATGAACATATTAAAAAAAAAAAAAAAAAAAAAAAAAATTATCAATGATAACTTAAGTCAACAATAAGTACTGACTACTCGGCTGGTGAAACCCTCGGAGAATTAAAACTCCTCCAGCAGTGGCATTGACTCAGTGGTTGTAAATAAACTCATCAAAGATAACAGGATTGACATTTTATGTTTACGCAAGACAATGATTGACAATGCAAATTGAGAATATGTCAAAGAGACATCAACCCGGCCAAAGAGCACATAACAGTCGAATGCCACCAATTGGTCTCCAATGCAGTGAGAAACTGATGTGGGTCTCAGCTGGCTTCTAAATAAAAATGTGTACTTATTTAGTTAAAAGGGACGTTAACTTTAAACTCCAAACATATGAATAAACTAAAATTAAAAAAAATATACAAGACTAACAAAGCCCAGAAAACTACATACTTATTGGAAAGATGATTAGATTGTTACAGCTTTTAATTTTACTCCTTGGCAAAATATATTTGCTTTTTTACATGAAACTTATCTAAAGGTTGTAGGTATTTCCATGGCCCATGTTTTGTTCCTCCATGATTGACAACAGACATGTTCTTGCATTGTTATGAATCACATATGGCTCATTGGTGATCCATCTACTACATTTTGTGAAAATCCCATTTGTCGGTAATAAAGGAATAAGACAAATCTTACCAGTGATTATCAGAAATTTAATTATCTCAAGGGTATTGACATAAAACATATAAAAATAGCAATATATAGCTTCCTTTTGAATTTGATATTTCTGCTTTACAAAGGAACCTTACATTTACTACATAAAAGACAATTTTCGTTCTTTATTGGTATTTTCTTTTTGAACTGTGATTAGATAATAGCAGATGTGAAATGAGTGCCGATGAGACAACTCTCCATCCAAGTAACAATTTGTAAAATTAAATCATTATAGGTCAAAGTAAGGTCTTCAATACAGAGTCTTTACTCACACGGAACAGCAAGCTATACAGGGCCCAAAAAAATGACTAGTGTAAAACCATTCAAACGGGAAAACCAACGGTCTAATCTATTATATATAAAACAAGAATGTGTCCCAAGTACACGGATGCCCCATCGGCACTATTTTTTATGTTCAGTGGACCTTGAAAATGGGATAAAATTTCTAATTTGGCATTAAAGATCATATCATAGGGAACATGTTTACTAAGTTTCAAGTTGATTGGACATCAACTTCATCAAAAACTACCTAGAACAAACTTTTCCTTGGAGCGGACGAACGAGAACGGCGAACAGACGAACAGACAACGAACGAACAGACGGACGGATGGACGCACAGACAACAACATAATGCCATAAATGGCATAAAACAAAAACGAGAACGAAAACACTTATGAGCCACACAAAACGCCAACCACTGAACATCAGGTTATAACTTTTTCAAATATTCTTATTTCTTGTTTACTGAGTTTTGGGCACAGAGAAGGTCATGTTGACTTTGTCTTGGTTTAATGTCTGTGATGCTGTTCGTGTGTCCTGTATTGCTGTTTGTAGTGTATAGTCTGTTCATACAAGCAAAGCTTTGGTTAGAAAGTCTAGTTAAAATCTGATAACAAATGGGTATCAAAACAATTAAAATAAGAACATATATCGAATAAAAAAAGGAATGTTATATTATTGCCAATAAGACATCTAACTATCAATTATTCTATAGAAAACTGCAGTCACGTAGGTATTAAGGCATACGATAAGTTTTGATCCCTATTTAAATTTATAAATTTCCATATGATAGACTTTTTTTATCTAATTAAATAAAATATGTAATAAACAATATACCTTCATGTGCTACGTTTTGAGTAAAATGAGGTCAAAATTTTGTATATTTGCTAAAATTCGGATTTGTGGCCGTATTTTCCTTTCGAAAGAAAGTCATAACTTTTATGTTTTAAAAGATAAAAACAAGTTGTTTTTTTGTTAAATAATTTGTAATTTCTGTAGAATGAAATTCAAAACAGTGTGGCTGTGGCCATTGATTGACACATTAAATTCATCATTGACTGGGACAATTTAGGTGAACGTTTGTATGTAACGACCACTGCTCACTATGTAATTTTTAAATACACTTAAAACTATGGGGTCACCAAAGGTTCTCAACACTTTATATAGTAATTCGAAAAACTAATCAGAAATAACACGATGTTTGGATTTATATCAATTATATAAATCAAAACAAAAAGGTTATTCCTGATTAATTTTTTGAATTATTTTATAATTAAAGGCGTTAAGAAACCTTTGGTGACCCCACAGTTTAAATGTCTATCGTAGGTACGTCGTGAACAGTGGTCGTTACAGACAAACGTTCATGTAAATTGTCCCAGTCACTGGATGAATTTAATGTGTCAATCAATGGCCACAGCCACACTGTTTTGAATTTCATTCTATTTTATAAGTATCATAAAAACTTATACATTTTTTATTCAGAAATAACTCATATTTATCAAATGTTTATGAATGTAGAATAAAACATCATGTTTTGCTCTATATTTATTAAAATTATAAAAATGCACTATCTACGTTTTCATGAAAATTGGCACACATGTTCTTTTTGCGTAATCAAACCAAATGACATTTTAAAACATATGGGTCCATGAACTCGTTTTCAAGTTAATTAAGTTTAAATGATAAAAATCAGTCGAAAACTGTAAGTCATAGTTTGACGTCGCGAAAATAACAATTTTTAAGGTGGTATGGGTGTCTTCCTCCATCTTGGATTGTAAAAAACAGAGAATCAAAGGTCCAGATTTTCTATCAAGTTAGCAAAATTTGATGCAAGAATGCACATATTAAATGTGAATTTTCATTTAAAAGGACAAATCTATAAGAATATAACTTATAAAAATTAAAATTTTTGCAAATGTTGATTATTTTTCGTTGTTTTACAAAAAAATTTAATTTGCATTTTAAGGGGAGGTAACTCTATAACAGTGCATTTTCTGAAGGATTCTACATGGAATTTTCCTATTTTGTATTTTAGCCGGAAAAAAACGTACGGTGACCCTATCTTTTCTTATGATATTCTCAAAGCATTGTCTGAAAGCTATCTTTTCCTTAAGTATTTAACAATTCTATCATTTTGTTTAGTTTCTAATCACAAAATGGTGTTTTTTCCTGTATAATCCATACAAAATGTGTCATTTTGTCACGTCCTGTAGCTTGAGAAAATGCGCGTTGACCTATCATTTTTATTATTTTTTTCAAACATATATCAATAGATACTACGTTTTGGCAAAGTATGAACAATTCTATCATTTTTATTTTAGACTCTATACCACCTTAAGTTAGCAACGTCATTACCTCCCCTGTAACTGTATCTTATGCCCTTAATACATTTTGTTTATGTCAAACATCAGAATCCAATTGACATCCTTTTGAATTTGTTCAATCAATGTTTCTCATAATAGTATATTTATCTAACTGTAGAACTTTTAAATGGAAGATAATTATCACTCACTATATTCCAAGAAATTAAGACGAATATAGATGACAGTACTTGTTACAGTTGTATTTTCCTGATTCGTATGTAACTTGAATTTTTTCTGAACTTTTATGGATATTAGTTTGCAACAAACATTCAATATAATAAACAAATGTCCCTCATTTGTCGACTATTGGAGTTTTATTATTAATTTTAGAAAACTTGTCTTGTCAACTATTCAGAAAATAATTCTATAAGTTGACAAAAGACCTAAAGTACATTTAATGATGCTTTTTAAAATAGCTATAAGATGCATTTGTCTTTTGATACAACTGCAATGTAAAGATATTTATAACGCCAAGCGGTTAAATTATCGGTTTTAACGAGCTAAACTGCCAACTTCATTCCTACAATGGTTTCCATTGTCACGTTTGAAAAAAAAACCATGTTAACAAATGTTGACGAAGTAGAATCATAATTCTTTGTTCTTATATACCAAAGACAAGTGAAGGAGCGCTGTGATTGAATGTAAGGTATACTAAATTTGATTAATTTATGAATATCTGCAGTGTGTGTATCTTTACAATATACATTTTGAAACCCATTGAAACATATTCTTGAGAATAATTCGATAAGACTTCATAAGTTTGATGTAAAATGACGTTAATTGGACATGGCTACCATAAACAAGCTCCGTTGGGAGATGGTCATAATAGTATTTTACAGCAATTTCTATGTATATCATAAAAAATAGAATAGTAAAGTACATGTACTTCATTGTAATACCATACATAACTGTTTTGTCCACGTTTTTATTACAAAAGTGGTAATTTTACAAAAATGGTTCATGCTTTGTTAAGCAGTCACTGTATTTACGAATATCATTTTGTAATGTACCTAATGTAAACCATTGGCTAGCTACGACGTTTCCTATTTATATATGATATCCTCTATCATCATACACACAAATAACATTGTTTAACTTGTCAAACGTCTACACGTTCCCTTTTTGTACATGACCTTTTACGCAACCTTTTGCAAGCAAGATTATTATAAAATTCGAAATTTGAGCTTTATTTTCTCTTCCCCTATTTTGCCCCAGCGGCAAATGACGACTCTTTACATGATTTAGATTGTTACTTTTGTTATATTTGTCCCAAGAATGGTCAGCCAAATAAGGATGATGTATAATACAACAGACTTTAAAAAGTTGAAATAACATACCTGTTTGAAATATCAATAGAAATGGCAGTTGGTTTTTCCAATGATTCATTTAAAATATCCACAATATTAGAACCATCCAAGTCAGACCTTCTTATTGGCCCTCCATTTTGGTTTGCAAAATATAGGTGACCGTTCTGTGAGTACACGGCTATTCCGAGAGTCCTTGAATTTGACGGTTGTTGAATTATAACTTCTTTAATAGAACTTTCGTTACCGGACGCACATTTTCTCCTTCAAACAAAAATTGTGTACAGGCCACCAAAATACAATGAATGTAAAACAAAAACTCATTATTGGCTACTAAAAAGCAGACGAGAACAATGAAATACACTGAATAGATGTGAATGTTTATAACTTTTAGAATCATTTCCGTTATATTTTTTTTTTGTTAACTTTGCCTAACGAATTTGAATTTAAGTTCTCTTAATCTCGTACTTTACATTTGATAAAAATTGCTAGCTATTGAAAACACAACGGTACTAATATAAGAAGGTAATGTACGAACATGAAGTTATAAAATCGCATTGACATCATATTTCGTCTCAACAATTAGCCTTCATCAGTGTCAATAATTGCAACAAAAACCGTTAAAATATATATATTTATTTCAAAACTTTAAAAAATAAAACACATATTACTAGCAATAACAGTGATACCTGCTGACTGTATTCTTAGTCAGATCTGACCAGTAGAGATATCCATTCTTTAAATCGTAGTCAACATAATAAATGGAACTATCCAAAGTATCGGATTCATCTAGTACTATCCTCAAATTTTCATTATCCAAATCTTTCGAAAATACATGTGTGCCGTTGGAAAATAAAAGTTGTGGTTTAATACCTGAAACTAAAGTCATCGGACGGTTTATAGCGGAACGATTTCTTTTTACAGGAATGATTTTCAAATGTTTAGGGAATAAGATAGGTATCGGAATATTAGTTCATTTTTTTTTATATCATTTAATTTATTGGTGATGATAAAAACGATATAACTGGTATATGCACTAATTGTTTCCTCTTGGGCGGTTTATGCTGTTGCTATACTCATCAAGTGGAGTAGGATTGAGATAAAATAAAATACAAAACCAAGTATACTAGACCCCCGCCTATTTTCTACTCTGCCATATGCATGAGTATAATTACACATATTTTAGATTTGACAAACAGTGATATTGGATGACAACTTAAAATTGTTACACTGTCTGTAAGACACAAATTATACCCCTACCTGATAATAGAAAATTATCAATTTTAATTACCAATATGTTTAATGATGTAACTGTAGGAGCAGATAACCGAGAAAACAATGATATCTTTGTGCAGTTAGTAACAAGGAAGTTCAACTACCGTTCATTTTCAGAATATTTGAAAAACCCTGTACATGCACACCTTCGTTATTATGTGTTTGAAAATCCTACAAAATATTAAAGCTGTATCTTCAAAACTGTAGGAAATGATAGCCAAACTTACCATGATCTATTTATACAGCTGGTACCAAAAACATACTAAGTCAAACTACATTTGTAAGTGTCATTTTCATATCATTCAAATCTTGTTGCCATGTACACCTTTATTATGTGTATGAACATCATAACATCCTACATGGACGGACGGACAGGGGTAAATTAATTGGCCCCCGACATGCTGTGCCAAAGTCGGACACTTCGATAGCGGTTCATTTTGACATATCTTAATTTTTAATGTTTTTTATATAAATTTGTTATTTTATTTGTGTGTGTTTTTTGTTGTATATGTCTACACGTGTGATTAAAACAAACAAGCAGATCTACATCGAATTTGTATTTTTTTTTATCATTTCCCCTTATATTGATACATACGATATCATATATAAAAAGAAATATTAGATTCGTAAATGTAACAGTTTGTGCAGTTGTTTCGTGATTTTCTTCTTTTTATTTTTGCAATGGCATTGTCAATCTCCGGCGTAGAGTTCATATCCGTCCCATACATGCTTTGCAATACTGCACTATATGACCTCGTCATATTGAGTGTAGTGTTACAAAGTATTGAACGGAACGGATTTGAGGATTGTGATCTCTGCGCCGGAGATTGTGGCATTGTAATTTTTTCCTCGAATCATCAGTCTTGAATGTCCTATTGGTATTTATCCGCTTCATTTTGTATCTCTAGAAAAATGTTTGGCGTTGAAAAGGAAGTTAGTGGTATTAAAAAAATGTACTCACGACTACATGATACCGGGTTAGTATTCTCTCCATTACCTGCAATGCATAAATTTCTTTTTATTCCGTATTCATAAACCAAGAGACTCGTGGGAGTCTAAATCTCCTGATAACAACATGTAACATTAAAATCATAAGCAATAATGACAGGCATCTTGCAAAAAGTACGAAAAATTGTGACCTGTATCGTGCAAAATTTAATCCTATGAGAGAATACATGCGATATATTTGTGGGACTCTAAAGTGTGATGTGGACAATTTTTAAAAGTACGATGGTCACGATGAAGTGCGATGGTCTGCGCTAAAATGCGATGCCTCCATATGCTTAAGTGCGATACCCCGCGAAAGTATAGGCGTAAGAAACGTAGCAGTCGTTTAAACAAACTTTCCGTTTTGGATTTTACTCGGAGTTCGGTACTTATTGTTTGTCGTACTTACTTACTTTTTCCAACGAAGGTATTTTGTTTTACTAGACTAACAAGACACGACTCATGTCAGTAATTAGGCACGCATTGTATAGCTTTTATGAGCTTTTTGTATATTTTTAGAACATGCTTTGTATGGCAACATCAATATTTCGGGATGTTTTGGTGAAATATCATAAAAGAGCAAACTTTATTCTGGTAACAGTAACAATGCCATTTGTAGTTTTCATGCACTTTCACATTTCTGATTGCTGAAAGTATGATGATAAGTAACATACGCATGACATGTCCTCATACCCAGTTAATAAGTATACAATATCATACCGAACGGTAGTTCATCAAGTTGTACCTGACTTATGTTCAGAAACCTAAAACGTTAAATGTAACACCATTGGCTAATAAGTCTCAGACTGATAATCTGAACGAAACAGACAATTATTTCCATTAATCTGTGCATACATTTTTTTTCAAACTTACCAAATTTTAGTTCCACCAAGAAAAATGCTAAGATTGTGTTTGATACTATGGTAAACATGGCGTCAATGGTGTGGTACAGGATTGCTTATTAATAATACCTAAGGCTAAATATTCTCATTTATATAAAAAAAAATGTGAAGAATTGGGTTGTTACAAAAATGTATGGGTCGATAACGTTTCTTTGTTCAGACTGTCCATCAGAATATATTCAGTTTTAATGCGCAGTAGAAATAGTGATATGGTTAGGTTTTGTTTTTTAAACGATTTAAACAATTTAGAATAAAAGTGTTGTTCAAGTAGGTCAGGGTTTTTGTTTTATCTTATAGTTTTTTGTTACTAATTGTTGATCATGTTGATTTACTACTACCAGTTGTATGCATACAAATCCAATTATCCTATTATGCTGACAAAGTTGTTCGGACTTTTCATTGTTAATATCCTGTTATCTCCCTTATGATCGATTAGGGGGAATTTGTTTTCTTTATTATTTATTCAATCAAGGAAGTTTTGTCTCTTTCATAGGAACACAGATTATTTTTTTTAAATACCGCCTTCCTCCAAAATAGATATCTTTTGCTTGTGAAACTTCCTAGTTATGAATTAAGCGGCGTAGTAGGGATTTTTATAATCATTTCCTGCTTCATTTATTTATTTGGATTTTAATTTTTTGGTTTTTGGTTTTTGGATCTAGCATGAATCAAATTTAATATTCGCTTGATATAAGAAGTTTTCTGTAATGTCCAATACGGTTGTAATTATGTATATCGAGAAAATATATCGTGAAATGATACATTACGTTGATCAAGCATTACGACCGGATCGTGAATGATAATAATTACATTTTAGCTATATAATCTGTTGAATTATCAAAAAAGAGAATTATAGTTGCTAATATATACGTCATTTTGCATTTGATGGAAAGTTGTTGCATTGGCTATTCTAACACATTTTCTAATTCTTGTATATTAAATACTCATTTCTTATACCAATTGGTGTCCTTCAATTGACCGAAGCGTGTTTTGATTTTTTATTTCTCGTGTAATTGACCACAATCTCATTATCTAAAATATGTTTTTAAGAAGTCAAGCGCTTTAATCCTTCAAAGGACATGATATGTCCGTTCAATATTTTAAAAATATTTTATTCATATATATAACATGTAGAATAACTTTATAACTGCTTTTTGACCTTTTAACATTTTTTTTATTCGAGCGTCACTGATGAGTCTTTTTAGACGAAACGTGCGTCTGGCGTCAATAAAAAAATTCAAACCTGGTATCTATGAATAGTTTATTTCGCTTACCAGCAGTAAAAAAGCCAGCAAGATTATAACTTCTAGAAAATATAGAGTATCTGTGTATCTGTAATTTTAACTGCATTTGCAAATGCGCAAAGCAATAGGGAACTTGTCATGGGTCTTCCTTTGCAATACATTAAATGTTTACGCAGCGTGGTTGCGTAGGAGCCATAATTATTGTCACCTTAACCTTTTTGTCTGTTTGGGTTGCTTACCCAATTATGTCAATTAGGTCAATACTACAGATCTTGAAATAATTTTCTAACAAATGGGAGGTTTAGCTAACTATAAAATCAATTGCTGTCACATTTTCCGTCTAGTGGACTTATATCATTCTGATAGGAATCTAGTCTATAGAAAAGAAGAAGAAAAACCAAACGACGCAAAATGGTCATTTAAACTTGACTTGACTTACTTGACTTAATCCACTTCGTCCCATTGGGGACATAGGGCGACCACAGTAGCTTTCCATCTTTTCCCGTCTTTGGCTATTTTCTTTGCTTCTCCCCATGTTTTTCCAATTTTTTGTAGATCAGATGTAAGATCTCTGCGCCAGGTGGATTTTGGTCGCCCTCTTTTACGATGGCCCTGCGGATTCCAATCTAGTGCCTGTCTAGTTACATTAGTGTTGTTTTTACGTAACGTGTGTCCAAGCCATTTCCATCTACGTGTCATAATTGATCTTTCTATTGGTTCATGTTGAGTCCTTTTCCAAAGTTCTTTGTTGCTAATGGTGTTAGGCCACTTGATTCCTATGATGTTTCTAAGACACCTGTTCATTAAAACTTGTAGTGTTTTGGTAGACGCAGCTGTTAGTCTCCAAGTTTCTGACCCATAGAGAAGTATAGATTTTACATTGGAGTTGAATATCCTGATTTTGGTGTTCTAAGTGCTTTGCTCCTCCAGACTGGTTTAAGGATTGCAAATGCTTGTTGTTCTTTTCTTTTTCTAGATTGGATGTCTTCATCTGTCCCTCTTGATGTACTGATTACACTTCTAAGCTATGTAAATTCTCGGACATCTTCAATTTCGGCATCTCTCATTTTGGTTTTGTTAAGGTTGTTCGCGTTTACTCTCACAGATTTGGTCTTATTTGCATTTATGTACAGTCCTACTTATTTTTCAGTTGTTTCAAAGTTGGTTCGTTGGTTTTGTGAGTCTTCATGGCGATGGGAAAGCTGGCAGATATCGTCTGCAAAGTCAAGGTCTTCGAGGCATGAATGTAGTGTCCATTTAATACCGTGAGAAGTGTTGTATGATTTCCTACTCACCCAATCTATAACCATCAGTAATAAGAGAGGGGAGAGTAAACATCCTTGCCTCACACAAGTTGTTACAGGAAACAGATCTGTCAGTGTATCTGCATGGCTCACTTGACAAGTAAAACCGTCATAGAGCTGTTGGATGACGGATATGATTTTGTCAAGTATTCCGTAATGCATTAGGATGTTCCACAGTACTTCATGGTCTATACTATCGAAGGCTCTTTCAAAATCCACAAATGTTAGGTATAGGGATGTCTGCCATTCAATGGTTTGCTCAATGATGATTCTTAATGTGGTAAATTGGTCAATGCATGATCTCTCTTGTCTGAAACCGGCCTGTTCATCTCTTAGCAATTTATCAACTTTTTTCTTTAATCTTTGTAAGATGATGTGACATAGGACTTCGCTAGGAATGGAAAGAAAAATAATACCTCTCCAGTTGCTACAGATGGATTTGTCGCCTTTCTTCTGTAGTTTAATGATGATTCCTTTACGCCAGTATTCAGGTATCTGTTCGTCATTCCAAATTTTGTTAAGTAGTTGGTGAAGTTTATCAATACCGATGTTATCCATTGCCTTAATAGCTTCAGGGGTATGTTGTCGATCCCTCCTGCTTTTCCATTTTTCAGTTGTTGTATTGCAGCATTTACTTCTGTTTTGGTTATATTTCCTGTCTTAATATTAAAGACCTGTCTCCCTTCAATAGTGGGTGGGTTTGTTGGAGGGGGTCTGTTTAGCAATTCTTCAAAATGTTCTTTCCATCGTTTTAATTGTTCTTCATTTTTTTGTAATCACATTGTCATTTTTATCTTTAACTGTAGTATTTGAGTTGGATCGTCTGCCACTAGGTTGTCGAGTTGTGTTGTAGATAAATTTTATGTCTTCTTTGCTACAGACAATTTATGCTTCTTGCGCTAGTTGTTCAACATAGTCTCTTTTGTCATGTTTACATTTCTTCTTTACTTCTTTGTATTTCTCTATACAAAGATTTAGGTCGAAAATAAACTGAAAACACCATGGCTAAAATATTAAAAGACCAACAGACAAATAACAATACAAAAAATATAGCATAGAAAACTTTAGACTGAGCAACACGAACCCCGTAAAAAACTTGGGATGATCTTATGTGCTCCGGAAGGGTAAGCAGATCCTGTTCCACATGTTTCACCCGTCGTGTTGCTCATATAAGTACGAACCCGGTGTAAAGTCTAAAACTAGGACACATTCGTGAAAAAAGAAATGGATTGTAGTAAATAAAATTGGAACCTCCTGGCTGTTTCTTATGATAAAAGTGTAATATATTCAATTTACTATTTGAGTACTCTCGGGTACGGCTAGGAAATGTACAGTTAGTTCCATATATTGCCTTAACGCTTTATTGAAGCATTGAAGCGTTTGCACGATTAAGTAACAAAAACATTTTTGACTGGGATTTATGCGTTTTCTATAATGAGTATGATTCAATTTAGGCCGGCACTATAAAACAACATATTTTTGATACGTGTGATTATTTATATTTACATTTTGCAGAGTTCATGTGCCTGTTTCTTTAGCTTTGTAGACTATTGTATGTCTTTTGGGTAAACCTCGGTCACACCTTACCGGATAGCACGAACGGACGCCTAACGGATGAAAATAAAAGTCGTCCGTTGACAAAATTGTTATCCGTTGGAGTCCGTTGATGTATTGACCAAATAAAACGGACGCGTAACGAACGCATGACGGACACGCAACGGATATGCAACGTACGAGAAACGGAAACGTCCCGGACAGAACGGATGCCGAACGTACATAAAACGGACGAGTACCGCATAAAACGGACCACTAATGGAAGCGTATCGGATAAAACGTATGAACAAGATATACGGAAAAATTAAAGGCGACAATGATAAGACATGTAAATTGTATAATTATTCAAAATGTTTCTGTGTAACTGGTTTTGGTTTGTTTTTTAAAATGCCGACAAAGGTCAGTATCAGGCATGCATAAGAGCTGCTTGATTGGGAAGACGTGCCCTTACTCTAAGATCGATTATGAATAATAAGAATTCACGAACCTTAAGAAATCTAATTGGCATTTTTGACGCGAAATTTTCAATTGGCAGGTCCGAGACCACAGTAATTTCGTAGTGCATTTCCTTTAGACAATAAATGAAAATTAAAAAAATTCCAACTGCGCTTTCTGAATAATATATTTACAGTATGTTGTACTACTTTTGGGACAAATTATATCAAAATTATAGAAAACTCATCAGCTCTAACTCAAATATGGACAATTTTATGTTAAGGGGGTCTTGAAATCTTTTGACAGCTTCAGAAATGCTTTTTTTCAAGTTTTTTAGCTCGACCAAATCACTACTTGACTTTCAAATTCATGATCCAAATTTATTTACAGTGTAATTTCAGCTATTACTTGCTATTTGAGATATAAAACATGAAAAAAAAATTTGGAAGGGGTTACAAAAAAATTGCAAGTAACACATTGTCCACACTAGGGACTATATTTGTCCGGAAACGAAAATCATTGGACGATAACTGTGTACTCGGACCAATCCGTTTCAGATCCGTTCATCACCCGTTTTATCCGTTATACGTCCGGTAGAAGTCCGTTTCAATTCGTTCAACACCGTTTTATCCGTTAGACGTCCGTTTGAAGTCCGTTTGTGAATTTATCTGCCAGACCTCCAATGAATGTAAACGGACACGTAACGGATACAAAACGAAACAAATGGACGAGAACCGTACAAACGGACGCCTACCGGACATTCAACGGACATTTTATCCGTTGGACGTCCGTTCAAAGTTTTGAACATGTTCAAAATTTTCCACCGGACAGAACGGACGTCGACGGATAAAACGTACGCTTAACGGACATGCAACGGATATGGACGGACGTCTACGGATAAGAATGGACGTCTAACGGACATGAACGGATTGAAAAAAGTTATCCGTTAAGCCTCGGTCACACCTTACCGGATAGCACGAACGGACGCCTAACGGATGAAAATAAAAGTTGTCCGTTGACAAAATTGTTATCCGTTGGAGTCCGTTGATGTACTGACCGAATAAAACGGACGTGTAACGGATGCATAACGGACACACACCGGATATGCAACGTACGAGAAACGGACACGTACCGGACAGAACGGATGTCGAACATACATCCAACGGACAGTACCGCATAAAACGGACACCTAACGGAAGCATACCGGATAAAACGGATAAAACAAGATATACGGAAAAACCAAAGGCGACAATAATAATACATGTAAATCGCATATATATTCAAAATGTTTCTGTGTAACTGGTTTGGTTTATTCTTCAAAATTCCGCCAAAGGGCAGTGTCTGGCCTGAATAAAAACTGCTTGATTGTGAAGACGTGCCTATACTCTAAGATCGATTATGAATAATAAGAATTCATGAACCTTAAGAAATCTGACATACCAATAATTGGCATTTCTGACGCGAAATTTTCAATTGGCATTTATCCGTTTCAGATACGTTCATCATCCGTCTTATCCGTTATACGTCCGGTAAGAAGTCCGTTTTTCATCCGTTCAACATCCGTTTTATCCGTTAAACGTCCGGTAGAAGTCCGTTGGTGAAATTCATCTTCCAGACTTCCAACGGATGTATAACAGACACGTAACGGATACAAAACGGAAACGAAACGGACGAGTACCGTACAAAACGGACGAAAACGGACGTTCAACGGACATTTTATCCGTTGGACGTCCGTTCAAAGTTTTGAACATGCTCAAAATTTTCCAACGGACGCCGACGGATAAAACGTACGCTTAACGGACATGCAACGGATATGGACGGACGTCTAACGGATAGAACGGACGTCTAACGGACATGAACGATTGGAAAAAAGTTATCCGTTAGGCGTCCGTTCGAGTTATCCGGTAAGGTGTGACCGAGGCTTTAGGCATCCGTTCGAGCTATCCGTTCAAGGTGTGACCGAGGCTTTATTTTCCGTTTTTTTTAAAAGGCGTTGATCAATTTGTTGTCAATTTATGTGTTTGAATAACCCTATGTGTCTTCCGCCTATCTTTCACAATGTTCAATAACTTCATACTTCAAATTACAAATCCAATATTAATATCGTTTAAATTAAAATCAATGATTCATTTAAATTTTTTCCGTGCAATTAATGGAAAATGTGAAATATACCAATTGCACTAGTCATATTGTAGTTAAGCAAACACACAAATTCTAGGGAAACACATCAACTTTAAAAGAATAAAACTGAACAACAGAAACACTGACCTACAACAAAGAGAAATGCCAACATACGTAGAAGCGAATTGTCAACTGCCATATTCCTGAATTGGTACAGGACATTTTTAGAAAAAAAAATGGAAGATTAAACTTTGTTTTGAGGCTATCCGAATTTCAAAAACATTTTGATTGCACCTTTGTTTGCTGTAACAAAAACAAAGTAATTCTTTTGTAAAACTAATCATAGGAGTTTAAAGATATTGTACATTATCTTACCTACTATACATTCATAGAAATATTATTGGTTAAAAGTGTCCGCGTGGACACCATGTATATTCCATATTAGGTAAGAAAGGGAGGCGGGAATTATTTCATACACGGTTAGTTGTGGTGTTACGTCCCTTTATAACACAAAACGGTACTGAGAAAACATCTTACAGGTTTCAACAGACGTTTCAATTGATGATTAAGATGGAATATAAATTCATAAAACACTTTTAAACCTAACAAGTTGTTATTGTTGGTATCTGTTTTTGTAGGATCAATGAAAGTAGTTTCTTAATGCTAACAGTATTGCAGACTTGCTCATTTTGATAGGTCACTTCTAAATTAGTGATTTGAAATAAACCCTTATGGTGTTCTTCCCCTATATGATTTCACAATATTACATATTCACTACAAATTAACAAAATCACAATTTCGTAAATATGATTAAGATTAAATCATCAATGATATCATTAAATTTGTCCGTGACTTGACGGGATTGTAAGTATATCAATCATAGCTCGAATTCATTAAAGCTTAAACACACAAATTTAAAGGGTACACATTAAACTTTAGAGTACTAAAACTGAACAACAGAAACACTGACCTACAACAAAGAGAAATGCCAACATACGTAGAAGCGAATTGTCAACTGCCATATTCCTGAATTGGTACAGGACATTTTTAGAAAAAAAAAATGGAAGATTAAACTTTGTTTTGAGGCTATCCGAATTTCAAAAACATTTTGATTGCACCTTTGTTTGCTGTAACACACACAAAGTAATTCTTTTGTAAAACTAATCATAGGAGTTTAAAGATATTGTACATTATCTTACCTACTATACATTCATAGGAATATTATTGGTTAAAAGCGTCCGCGTGGACACCATGTATATTCCATATTAGGTAAGAAAGGGAGCGGGAACTATTTCATACACGGTTAGTTGTGGTGTTACGTCTCTTTATAAACACAAAACGGTACTGAGAAAACATCTTACAGGTTTCAACAGACGTTTCAATTGATGATTAAGATGGAAATAAATTCATAAAACACTTTTAAACCTAACAAGTTCTTATTGTTGGTATCTGTTTTTGTAGGATCAATGAAAGTAGTCTCTTAATGCTAACAGTATTGCAGACTTGCTCATTTTGATAGGTCACTTTATGTGTTTGAATAACCCTATGGTATCTTCCGCCTATCTTTCACAATGTTCATAACTTCATACTTCAAATTACAAATCCAATATTAATATCGTATAAGATTTAAAATCAATGATTCATTTAAATTTTTTTTCCCTGCAATTAATGGAAAATGTGAAGTATATCAATTGCACTAGTCATATTGCAGTTAAGCAAACACACAAATTCTAGGGAAACACATCAACTTTAAGAAGAATAAAACTGAACAACAGAAACACTGACCTACAACAAAGAGAAATGCCAACATACGTAGAAGCGAATTGTCAACTGCCATATTCATGAATTGGTACAGGACATTTTTAGAAAAAAAAATGGAAGATTAAACTTTGTTTTGAGGCTATCCGAATTTCAAAAACATTTTGATTGCACCTTTGTTTGCTGTAACACAAACAAAGTAATTCTTTTGTAAAACTAATCATAGGAGTTTAAAGATATTGTACATTATCTTACCTACTATACATTCATAGGAATATTATTGGTTAAAAGCGTCCGCGTGGACACCATGTGTATTCCATATTAGGTAAGAAAGGGAGGCGGGAACTATTTCATACACGGTTAGTTGTGGTGTTACGTCCCTTTATAAACACAAAACGGTACTGAGAAAACATCTTACAGGTTTCAACAGACGTTTCAATTGATGATTAAGATGGAAATAAATTCATAAAACACTTTTAAAACCTAACAAGTTCTTATTGTTGGTATCTGTTTTTGTAGGATCAATGAAAGTAGTCTCTTAATGCTAACAGTATTGCAGACTTGCTCATTTTGATAGGTCACTTTATGTGTTTGAATAACCCTATGGTATCTTCCGCCTATCTTTCACAATGTTCATAACTTCATACTTCAAATTACAAATCCAATATTAATATCGTTTAAGATTTAAAATCAATGATTCATTTAAATTTTTTCCGTGCAATTAATGGAAAATGTGAAGTATATCAATTGCACTAGTCATATTGTAGTTAAGCAAACACACAAATTCTAGGGAAAACACATCAACTTTAAGAAGAATAAAACTGAACAACAGAAACACTAACCTACAACAAAGAGAAATGCCAACATACGTAGAAGCGAATTGTTAACTGCCATATTCCTGAATTGGTACAGGACATTTTTAGAAAAAAAAAATGGAAGATTAAACTTTGTTTTGAGGCTATCCGAATTTCAAAAACATTTTGATTGCACCTTTGTTTGCTGTAACAAAAACAAAGTAATTCTTTTGTAAAACTAATCATAGGAGTTTAAAGATATTGTACATTATCTTACCTACTATACATTCATAGGAATATTATTGGTTAAAAGCGTCCGCGTGGACACCATGTATATTCCATATTAGGTAAGAAAGGGAGGCGGGAACTATTTCATACACGGTTAGTTGTGGTGTTACGTCCCTTTATAAACACAAAACGGTACTGAGAAAACATCTTACAGGTTTCAACAGACGTTTCAATTGATGATTAAGATGGAAATAAATTCATAAAACACTTTTAAACCTAACAAGTTCTTATTGTTGGTATCTGTTTTTGTAGGATCAATGAAAGTAGTCTCTTAATGCTAACAGTATTGCAGACTTGCTCATTTTGATAGGTCACTTTATGTGTTTGAATAACCCTATGGTATCTTCCGCCTATCTTTCACAATGTTCATAACTTCATACTTCAAATTACAAATCCAATATTAATATCGTTTAAGATTTAAAATCAATGATTCATTTAAATTTTTTCCGTGCAATTAATGGAAAATGTGAAGTATATCAATTGCACTAGTCATATTGTAGTTAAGCAAACACACAAATTCTAGGGAAACACATCAACTTTAAGAAGAATAAAACTGAACAACAGAAACACTGACCTACAACAAAGAGAAATGCCAACATACGTAGAAGCGAATTGTCAACTGCCATATTCCTGAATTGGTACAGGACATTTTTAGAAAAAAAAAATGGAAGATTAAACTTTATTTTGAGGCTATCCGAATTTCAAAAACATTTTGATTGCACCTTTGTTTGCTGTAACAAAAACAAAGTAATTCTTTTGTAAAACTAATCATAGGAGTTTAAAGATATTGTACATTATCTTACCTACTATACATTCATAGGAATATTATTGGTTAAAAGCGTCCGCGTGGACACCATGTATATTCCATATTAGGTAAGAAAGGGAGGCGGGAACTATTTCATACACGGTTAGTTGTGGTGTTACGTCCCTTTATAAACACAAAACGGTACTGAGAAAACATCTTACAGGTTTCAACAGACGTTTCAATTGATGATTAAGATGGAAATAAATTCATAAAACACTTTTAAACCTAACAAGTTCTTATTGTTGGTATCTGTTTTTGTAGGATCAATGAAAGTAGTCTCTTAATGCTAACAGTATTGCAGACTTGCTCATTTTGATAGGTCACTTTATGTGTTTGAATAACCCTATGGTATCTTCCGCCTATCTTTCACAATGTTCATAACTTCATACTTCAAATTACAAATCCAATATTAATATCGTTTAAGATTTAAAATCAATGATTCATTTAAATTTTTTCCGTGCAATTAATGGAAAATGTGAAGTATATCAATTGCACTAGTCATATTGTAGTTAAGCAAAAACACAAATTCTAGGGAAACACATCAACTTTAAGAAGAATAAAACTGAACAACAGAAACACTGACCTACAACAAAGAGAAATGCCAACATACGTAGAAGCGAATTGTCAACTGCCATATTCCTGAATTGGTACAGGACATTTTTAGAAAAAAAAAATGGAAGATTAAACTTTGTTTTGAGGCTATCCGAATTTCAAAAACATTTTGATTGCACCTTTGTTTGCTGTAACAAAAACAAAGTAATTCTTTTGTAAAACTAATCATAGGAGTTTAAAGATATTGTACATTATCTTACCTACTATACATTCATAGGAATATTATTGGTTAAAAGCGTCCGCGTGGACACCATGTATATTCCATATTAGGTAAGAAAGGGAGGCGGGAACTATTTCATACACGGTTAGTTGTGGTGTTACGTCCCTTTATAAACACAAAACGGTACTGAGAAAACATCTTACAGGTTTCAACAGACGTTTCAATTGATGATTAAGATGGAAATAAATTCATAAAACACTTTTAAACCTAACAAGTTCTTATTGTTGGTATCTGTTTTTGTAGGATCAATGAAAGTAGTCTCTTAATGCTAACAGTATTGCAGACTTGCTCATTTTGATAGGTCACTTTATGTGTTTGAATAACCCTATGGTATCTTCCGCCTATCTTTCACAATGTTCATAACTTCATACTTCAAATTACAAATCCAATATTAATATCGTTTAAGATTTAAAATCAATGATTCATTTAAATTTTTTCCGTGCAATTAATGGAAAATGTGAAGTATATCAATTGCACTAGTCATATTGTAGTTAAGCAAAAACACAAATTCTAGGGAAACACATCAACTTTAAGAAGAATAAAACTGAACAACAGAAACACTGACCTACAACAAAGAGAAATGCCAACATACGTAGAAGCGAATTGTCAACTGCCATATTCCTGAATTGGTACAGGACATTTTTAGAAAAAAAAAATGGAAGATTAAACTTTGTTTTGAGGCTATCCGAATTTCAAAAACATTTTGATTGCACCTTTGTTTGCTGTAACAAAAACAAAGTAATTCTTTTGTAAAACTAATCATAGGAGTTTAAAGATATTGTACATTATCTTACCTACTATACATTCATAGGAATATTATTGGTTAAAAGCGTCCGCGTGGACACCATGTATATTCCATATTAGGTAAGAAAGGGAGGCGGGAACTATTTCATACACGGTTAGTTGTGGTGTTACGTCCCTTTATAAACACAAAACGGTACTGAGAAAACATCTTACAGGTTTCAACAGACGTTTCAATTGATGATTAAGATGGAAATAAATTCATAAAACACTTTTAAACCTAACAAGTTCTTATTGTTGGTATCTGTTTTGTAGGATCAATGAAAGTAGTCTCTTAATGCTAACAGTATTGCAGACTTGCTCATTTTGATAGGTCACTTTATGTGTTTGAATAACCCTATGGTATCTTCCGCCTATCTTTCACAATGTTCATAACTTCATACTTCAAATTACAAATCCAATATTAATATCGTTTAAGATTTAAAATCAATGATTCATTTAAATTTTTTCCGTGCAATTAATGGAAAATGTGAAGTATATCAATTGCACTAGTCATATTGTAGTTAAGCAAAAACACAAATTCTAGGGAAACACATCAACTTTAAGAAGAATAAAACTGAACAACAGAAACACTGACCTACAACAAAGAGAAATGCCAACATACGTAGAAGCGAATTGTCAACTGCCATATTCCTGAATTGGTACAGGACATTTTTAGAAAAAAAAATGGAAGATTAAACTTTGTTTTGAGGCTATCCGAATTTCAAAAACATTTTGATTGCACCTTTGTTTGCTGTAACAAAAACAAAGTAATTCTTTTGTAAAACTAATCATAGGAGTTTAAAGATATTGTACATTATCTTACCTACTATACATTCATAGGAATATTATTGGTTAAAAGCGTCCGCGTGGACACCATGTATATTCCATATTAGGTAAGAAAGGGAGGCGGGAACTATTTCATACACGGTTAGTTGTGGTGTTACGTCCCTTTATAAACACAAAACGGTACTGAGAAAACATCTTACAGGTTTCAACAGACGTTTCAATTGATGATTAAGATGGAAATAAATTCATAAAACACTTTTAAACCTAACAAGTTCTTATTGTTGGTATCTGTTTTTGTAGGATCAATGAAAGTAGTCTCTTAATGCTAACAGTATTGCAGACTTGCTCATTTTGATAGGTCACTTTATGTGTTTGAATAACCCTATGGTATCTTCCGCCTATCTTTCACAATGTTCATAACTTCATACTTCAAATTACAAATCCAATATTAATATCGTTTAAGATTTAAAATCAATGATTCATTTTAATATTTTCCGTGCAATTAATGGAAAATGTGAAGTATATCAATTGCACTAGTCATATTGTAGTTAAGCAAACACACAAATTCTAGGGAAACACATCAACTTTAAGAAGAATAAAACTGAACAACAGAAACACTGACCTACAACAAAGAGAAATGCCAACATACGTAGAAGCGAATTGTCAACTGCCATATTCCTGAATTGGTACAGGACATTTTTAGAAAAAAAAAATGGAAGATTAAACTTTGTTTTGAGGCTATCCGAATTTCAAAAACATTTTGATTGCACCTTTGTTTGCTGTAACAAAAACAAAGTAATTCTTTTGTAAAACTAATCATAGGAGTTTAAAGATATTGTACATTATCTTACCTACTATACATTCATAGGAATATTATTGGTTAAAAGCGTCCGCGTGGACACCATGTATATTCCATATTAGGTAAGAAAGGGAGGCGGGAACTATTTCATACACGGTTAGTTGTGGTGTTACGTCCCTTAATAAACAAAAAACGGTACTGAGAAAACATCTTACAGGTTTCAACAGACGTTTCAATTGATGATTAAGATGGAAATAAATTCATAAAACACTTTTAACCTAACAAGTTCTTATTGTTGGTATCTGTTTTTGTAGGATCAATGAAAGTAGTCTCTTAATGCTAACAGTATTGCAGACTTGCTCATTTTGATAGGTCACTAGTCTAAATTTAAGATAGTCTGTAAGATAAATGCGTTGCATAGTGTGCTAGTGAAGTTCGCTCTCACCCTATATGGAATTTACTGACCACATATATACCGTATTAGGTCACTAGCACACTATGTAACTAATAATACATTTCCGTGCAGAGATAGATAAATAAATTCATCATAGATACCAGGATTAAATGTTGTCTTTACGCTAGACGCGCGTTTCGTATATATTAGACTCATCAGTGACGCTCGAATCCATAAAAGTTTAAAAGGCCAAATAAAGTACGAAGTTGAAGAGCTTTGAGTACCAAAATTCCTTAGAGTTTTGCCAAATACAGCCAAAGCAATCTATTCCTGAGTCAGAAAACCTTAGTATTTCAAAAATTCAAAAGTTTTGCAAATTAATGCAAATATGAATTGAGTAGATGAAGATAAAGATTTATATAAGGATACAATTTTTGTCAAAAGTACCAAGCTTTTAATTTGACACGCAAAAACGAGAGTTTCGTCTACATAAGATTCACCAGTATGTGATCAAAAAGATCAAAGTAGGTAAAATGCCAAACAAGTATAAAGTTGAAGAGCATTGAGAACCCAAAAATTCCAAAAACTTGGGCCAAATACGTTACAGAAATCTATGCCCGGGTTGAGAAAAAAATACTCAGTTTTGCGAATAATTTATACTTTAACATTACCATATAATTGATATTCATGTCAACACCTAAATGTGTGTAATTATGAATTGAGTAGATCAAGATGGATTTGTTTTATGTTACGTTATTTTTATTTTATTTACTTGATTGTATACATATAATATAAAATACTTTACTGAGAGTTGTTGCATCATGATATGATGAAATACTTCAAGAAAATGAAAATAAAATTATCATATATGAAAATATTACTTTACACAAAACCGTGTAAAGAAATTAATTACGATACATATCTAAAAATCATGTTTTGTTAGTTTGTATACAAAATAAATGCAACAGTAGTGAACTAGTGTTCAAAAGTAATAAATCGATTGTGAGAATACAAATCCGGGTTACAAAATAAACAGAAAGAAACGTATCAACTATATGAGGAAACTTAAGGAACAACAGGAGCACTGAAGTGCACCGAAAACAGACACTCACATACATAGAAACGAACTATTTTATAACAACTGCCGTATTCCTGACTCGGTACAGGACATTTTAAGAACTAATGATGGGTCGAGCCTGGTTTTATCGCTAGCCAAACATCCCGCTTTCAGACAATGTTAAAAAAAAACCTTAAATGACAACCCTAAGTGACAGATATACTCAGTCAAAGCATAAAAAAAACGTGGAGCCATATCTAACTAATAATAAAAAAATTTAAGCAGATTGTGTATGATTGCCAATGAGACAACTCTCCCCAAGAGACCAAATGACACATGAAATTAACAGTTATAAGTCATCGTACGGCCTTCAACTATGAGCGAATCCCATACCGCATAGTCAGTTAACACTTTTTTGCCCTGAGTTAGAAATTTTGTTTTTAATTTTTAACACTTAATTTTCAGAAAATGGCCGCATTAAAAACTATATCGTAGAGATGATTGAAAGACTTTTCCTGTGTGACTTTGACGCGTTGGTTATTACTGGATGCATTAGTGATAATTGATATTATTATATAACGCGTCTAGCGTACATACTTCTAATACTGGTATCTATAATAAATTTATTTATGTATAATAGTACGTGTATAGTATTTGACACTTAATTATCATTTAAATTTGTCCGTGATTTCCTTTTTTGGGCCTTAAACATTTTACATTGACCTATACGTGTAAATTTACTACTTTGGGTTTTACTTAGCAAATGAAATAAGATATTACATGCCGTATTTTCTACTAAAATGACTATCGGAGACATTATTTGAAAATATACATTTAACTCTCTAATTCTCTCAAACGTGTCAATCCTCCTATAAACATGTCTTACCTTTCAAACCTGTATATTTCTCCCAAATGAGTCTTCAAAATCATGGTAACGTGTCCCATCATTTATTTCGCTTGAATGCATTCGATGTTTTCAACCCCAATCGTGTCTGACATTTGTTATTCGTCAAAACCTGTCCTCTTTATAAGACGCACTAATATTTCAAAATGTTTAGTGCTTATATGTGACTAGACACTATATATCCAGAGTTTTGGCTTTTTGGTATTCATATTTAAAACAAAACACCATGTAATTATGACCTATTTGTTGTAATAACAATGAAACGAGTATTTTTTTTATTATCGGCATAATGAGACTTTTCGATACCGAATTGTAGATGTCTTCACCTATGCCATCATTTAATAAATATATTCAATCTATGCTTATATACATTGCTAGCGCACGGAATTGGCAGATACTCCAGGCCGCATACACCCGTAAAAGACAGACTTAGTTGTAGTGTATAAACTGAAAAATATTTTCTTATGGAATGCACGCTTTATGACGATAATCGATATAACCTTTTTCATTACTGTACAAAATTTATTCAAGATTTTCACAGCCTTAATATAAATTTGTTGAAATTGTGAACTGTTATGATAAACAATATCTCCTCTGCAAACTTTTATATATTTTTTTCTGGCGAAACAAATTGCTTTACAGCTGTGTTATGATTTTTTTTATTTGCCTCAGAGTTTGAGAAAAAGTCAGACTTAGACAATTTTAAATATAATTTGAGTATATTGATTATTAATTTGTAATTGCCAATTGTCGTAATTTTTACGTGATATGTTTGAATTTCTTATAGCCTTTTTAGTTTTATAGTGTCTCATAAGTCGTTTTTATGGCTGGATATTGATTGTTTGATGTGTATATATTTATACAATTTCTTATACAGTCAAACCTGCGCCAGAGACCACCTGTACTCAGAAAAAGCCTGTGTTAAATGGCCACCAATTACAGAGACCTTTGTAGTACATTTAATGTAAATTGAATCTGAATTCAAAAACCATCTGTCTTAAGAGGCCATTTTTGTTGTTCTCCCTTACGCGTTTCTTAAAAGAGTGACGAAAAATACCAAAGGGACAGTCAAACTCATAAATCGAAAATAAACTGACAATGTCATGGCTTAAAATGAAAAAGACAAACAGACAAACAATAGTACACATGACACAATACCGAAAACTAAAGAATGAACAACACGAACCCCACCAAAAACTAGGGGTGATATCAGGTGCTCCGGA
Organism: Mytilus edulis; assembly: GCA_019925275.1. Lineage (NCBI taxonomy): Eukaryota > Metazoa > Mollusca > Bivalvia > Mytilida > Mytilidae > Mytilus > Mytilus edulis. Next base: position 53,552,432 of record CM034353.1, read on the forward strand.
AGGGTAAGCAGAGCCTGCTCCACATGTGGCACCCGTCGTGTTGCTTACGAGATAATAAATCCGATAAAGAGTCTAATTCGGTATGTCACATTTATGAAAGGGAAGGGGATTGTATTTTTATGCCAATCAATGTGTGACACAAACATACGACATACAATTAAAAAATCAATAACAGGTAAACAATACTGTCAGTATTTTTAAGCATTTAAATATTACAAAAATAAAGTATTAGCAAAATTGTGTTGTAGAAAATATAAAATAGATTTAGAAAAAAAGATTAAAAAAAATTAAAAAAAACTGAAGACACAAATTTGATAAAAAGAACACTTGATACTTGCAGAATTGTTTTGAAGTAAATACTTAAATTTTAATTAAAAAATTAAAAAACAGTTGAACACGTTAGTTTGAGAAAAAAACGTTAAAACTATATCAACCCTTCGTAAATTTTACGGACGCCATCACGGATTGGTTGACCCTAATTGAAATCAATTTCACAGATGTTATCGGATATGTTCCCCACGTCGTAACTACAATCCCGTTCCCTGTTTCACGACTGTGACCTATAGAATTAAACTATTTACCAAGTTAATAATAACATGAGCAACACGACGGGTGCCACATGTGTAGCAGGATCTGCGTACCCTTTCGGAGCACCTGTAATCACACCCAGTTCTTGGTGGGGTTTGTGTTTGCCAACTTATTCGATATTCAAGAGCTTGAAGCTCCTACTCAGACTTTGTGTCTGAGCAGAAAGTGGATGAACCAGGGGTATATCACAGAACGTTTCGTCAGTTGTCTAAAAAAAATCATTGGAAGGTACATCGTCATTGTTATTAAATATTCCGTATCAACTTCACAAATAATACATGATGGTCTTGGTGTATAGATTCTGCGTACTTACGTTATTTATCATCTTAATAACTTGTGATATTGGTTTTTGATTTTTGTTTGTTCTATTATTAATATTACTTTTACTGTATGGTCTGTTTTCGGTAATATCCATTTAGCATAGCTCGGTACTTATACATCCCGTCAATCTGTTGGTTGTATTATGTGCAATTTTGCTTGTGTGTTTTGTACGTGTGACTTTTGTGTTACTTCGGTACACATGGCGTGGCTCTGTACTTTAAAACATACCGCCATTATGTTATTGTTCTATTATAATGCCATTATGTTATTGTTTTATTATAATTTTACAAATACTTTGAACGACAAAATTATTTTATATCTCTTCCTGTATGACGTTTACATTTTGACGTCAAACAAACGACTCTACACTGGAGTTGATGTGCACCTTGCTATTCAGTCACAGGACTTCAAATATTTCAATCCATTTTGAGTTGATTTAAAATTTTCGATCTATGAGTTTGATAATAATAACATTAACGGTACCAATTGACTGTCTCTCTGGTATCTTTCTGCTCCTCTTTTTTGTGGTATTTTTTTATGATAAATTTTGTCAAAATAAATATAAGGAAATCCAATAAAAAAGCAAACTATATACAAGAGTTCTATAAATTTAACCAAAAAAAAAATTAAATCAAATTTATTTTGCAAAATGAAATTTTAAATAGTTATAAAATAAAGTGATATTTTTTTCCATTTATCATTTATTCAGGAAAGAAAGTGCACCCCTTATTTACTTAAAACTACTATAAAAACAGCAAGCAGTTATTCAGTTTAGAATAATTCAGTACTCAGAAGATTTTATTATCGAAGGCATTAATTTACAAAAAAACAAAATCACAGTTTTTCATTGGCGCGAATTCTTGCGTGGTGTATGTAATGCATTAGGCAAATTATAATATATTTTAGACTTCATTAATTAAAAAAAAAAATACCGAATTTCAAATGAAATTCAAAATGTAAAATTCTTTTGTAAAATTGCAAAAAAAAAAAAACCAACCCAAACACCTCTCATGAATGGAAAATAACTTCCATATTCCTGACTTGGTACAGACATTTCTTTTTTTAGAAAATGGTGGATTAGACCTGGTTTTATAGCTAGCTAGACAAGTCAATTGTATGAAAGTCGCATAGAATTCAATTAAATTAACAGGAATGTATGAGCAGTCAACATTGTAATTTAATCTTTATTACTATAGACAAAACATATAAGTAAAAATGAAGACAACTACTCAAAATTGACAATAACACAATAATACAATGGTGACTGTATACATAACGTCATCAGTAAATACTCTAAATTATATAAATGGTAAGAGTAAATAATAAACAAGGAAAGCAAAGATAACTTTAACGCCTAATTAGGATGACCAACAACGTTAGTACCTAGAATCTATGGAATGGTTTCGAAACAATACTGAATGAGTTTGAAAATATATATCCTATACGCAGGTGAAGTCGGTATTTTGTTGCTAATATAGGGAACATTTATAAATCCAAAATTAAAATTATTTTGTTCACCATTTTATATGGCTATGAATGTTTTGAGATTCAACGAATAGGATTCCAGCAAACAGTATGATCATCTGTCCAACAGATCCTGAAAAATAACAAAAAAAAAAAGGAAAATTATTTGTTCGAAATATTTTACAGATTTTGACTGTTCTAATACTTTGATGTAGACATGTTATTTGTCCCGAAACTTATAGTAAATGATGAAATTCTTCCATCAGAGATGCAATACACCCATTTTAAATGTTTACCCATCATGGATATATAACACTCTAGGTATAAAACAAGCTCATACAAGGGAATACGAGCCAACAGGTAGACTTTCGCTATCAGAGATACCAGATACCAATTTTAAATGTTTATTCATCATGAATATATAACACTCTAGGTATATAATAAGCTCTTCATACAAGGGAATACTAGCCAACAGGTAGACTTTCGCTATCAGAGATACCAGATACCAATTTTAAATGTTTACCCATCATGGATATATAACATTCTATGTATATTACAAGCTCTTTTTACAAGAGAATACGAGCAAAAAGGTAGACTTTCGCTATCAGAGATATCAGATACCAATTTTAAATGTTTACTCGTCATGATAGAGATTATGATGATGAAAATGAATAAGAAAAAATGACCTTACCTTTCATCGTTGTTGCATCACTTGTGTCACTGTGACTTTCTACAATATACATCATCATAAATAAATACATGTACAGTAGTAAGTGCAATGTGCAGGCAAATATACTAATTTTTCCGGGTTTTTTTTCAGACATAAGCCAGGAGTAGATTATCTTAGCTGTATTTTTGAGAATCCAGTGAGAAATTTGGGTCCATAATAATCCACATATTCATACCTTATTTGTCCTGTTGGTGTTGTTTGAGTTGATCGTCACTAATGAGTCTTTCGAAGAAGAACAGTTCGTCTAGCGTACAAAATCCTGGTATCTATAATTATTTTTTTTTAGAAGCTAATTTTCTTTTTTTCCTTATAATGTATTTTTATGCGGGGAATATCATGCATGTCGCAGGTTTTCCGTCTGATTTGGGGTCATAAAAGACACTTTTCAGCCACACATATCACGTTATGTTATCAATTCAACTACTTTCTATGTTGGCATCTAGATGTATCTTTATGTTTTGTGTGTCGCACGTTTACCGTCTGTTGTGTAGCATATAGATTTCATAACTTTTAAATTAAGACAACCATTGGTAAAAGTTTGTAATTGAATTTAAAAGGGATAAATCATTATATCAAACAATTGACAGTTTGAGCGGCTTCAGCTATGAATGATGTCAAACGTCATACGAATATAAATTAAATTCATCATATATAAAAGTAAGATAAACCTGTCTTTAAAAACAATTTTATAGAAGACATTACCAAATTACAGAAGTTTTCATTTATTCTTTTGAACAATAAAGTAAGTTCATTCATATCAGATATTTTATTAACGGTGCAATGCTATTAGTTGTAGACACCATACGCGTCATTTTGAAAGAACAATGTATTACTTATCAACAGGTGACACTTGATTGTTCATTAGTGTGCTTGGCTTGAATGAATTCTAAAATTTTGAAAGGTCAAGAAGCTGCGAAACACCTATATACGGATGGTCTGACAGTAATATGTGTATTAGATACCCGATTGCTACATATGTTGTTTTACATGTAGGAACGCTCACCTTGTCCGATACGCTTTGACAGAAATAATTTGAATTTACGTAAAGGGAAAAGTTAGATAATCTTTTTTTGTTATGTATGTTGTGAAGGATGTTCATCCAAGAAAACGGTATAGATAATTATTTGTTTCATGATGCTTACTTGTTATCTTTACACCATAAGCTGATTGATGGGTTCCAGATATTCTTTTTGGCACGGCATTCTGTTTGTTTTTCTGTATCCTGTATACTCCAGTTCCAAGATTACTAACATACAAGTAAGATCCATATAAGTCGATTCCCATAACAACAATAGAAATGCCTACCAATGATGATACATCTATGGAGACTAGTTTAACACCAGTGCCGTCCAAATTAGAAGATTTGATGTGAAACAATGCAGAATCGGTCCAATATAATCTTTTTGAGTTCAAGTCTGTATGTAAACAAAAACATGTCTGTTAATGAATACATTTTCTATAATTCGAAAACAAACTGACAATGCAATGGCCAAAATTTGAAAAAAAACAATTAAAAGACAAACAACAGCACACAGAAGCCATCATAAAAAAACTAAAGACTGATCAATTCGAACCCTACTAAAACAAATAGTATGTTCCTTGAAAACCAGCGCTTATTTCGATATAAGTGTTTGAAAGTACGTAAACATAAAAATTGCTCGGAAAAGTATTAGAATTATGGTAGAGACCCTAGTAATTTAACAATTCAGCGAATTTATATACTCTGCAAGATCAAATTAATGAATTTTAATGCATATGTTAAGCTAAAGTATTTGTGTTTTATCAACCAAAAGTTATGTCTATTCTGTAACAAGTATAAATCCAACTTCAACTCCATTGCTTTTGACTTGAGGCAATTACAATAATATCAAACATCATAGCGTGTGCTAACTTTAAATTGGACCAAAATATCATAACAGGTCCAAAGTATTATATAAGTAAGAAGAAATTGGTGCTTATAAAAAATGACGCAAATGCAAAGAGAACTTCGCATTTCTAAAAAGTAAGCCTTAGTGATAAACATAATTGACTACTTATTTGATATTGTTAAGATTGATTAAGAAACTTCAATTCTTACCTAAAGTTAAACCATATGGGGTCTGAATGTCCTCACTTATTAGTGTCTGTCTGCTACTTCCATCAAATTTACATCTCTCGATTGTATGTCTGCCGTGATCACTGAAGTATAGCCATCTGTAAAAAATAATACATTTATATAAATTAAATGGTATATGCATATATGGTGGGCCGGATATTTTGATTAACATGAAGGATGAAAAAACACTTAATTGTCCTAAATAAATCTTATTCTACTATTTTTTGGTGAGATTTTTGTCTCATATGTCTCTTATAAAATGTATGTATAAATGTTCCTGAAAGTTTGTATTGTTGATTACATTTTTTGTTTCTTTTTTTTTTCTATCATAGATTATTGAATAAATAAACTTTAATTTGTAACACAAATCCGTAATTTTAGGACATAACTCCTAAACGGAATAAATTGGTAGTTTCAATCTTATTTGCAGTTTTATAGATCTGGTATATTTGTTGATTAGTTTTTTTTCTGTTAACAGTTTTGCTTTACCTACTTAATAATTTTCAAGTTACAAAATCCTAAGCCGAAAACGTTTAAATTGGTCGTACGTCATTTCTAAAGTGCAATAACTCCTATAAGTAGTCATGTGATTATTTTGATATGCATGAACGGGTATATTATGAACATTTTCTACTCCTTCTCATCCCAGTCTTATATATTTACCTATCACTATAATATATAAGCTGTTTCCGTATGTACATGTTTAGCTTGCTCTCAATTACTTGCAGATTATGATATGTAGAATCTTTTCAAATTGATACATCGTAGAGGTTTTTTAACAGATGTATACTGTGATGTATTCTTTAGACCTTTTAGCATTACAAAAAAGCGATACAGTCGATTTCTATACTAGACCAATAGTATCCTTATATTTGTTTACTACCAAGCCAGGATCCATCTTAATTTGTTGGATTTGTTTTAAGAATATGATTCTGTTAATATTTTGGATTCTTGGCACAAAACCAACACCGTTTGAATTGTTTTACATTTGTGATATCGAGATCTTTTATATCGGACTATGCGTTATGGGCTTGCTCACTGTTGAAGGCCGTACGGTTACCTATAGTTGTTAATTGTTGTGTCTTTTGGTCTCTTGTGGAGAGTTATCTCATTGGCAATCATAGATTCTTATTTATATATCTTATCTTGACTTATTTATGCTTATGAAAGTAAAAATGAAAATAATCCTATTTACTAATTTTCAAATCTTCAACATAAGAAAAATATTAGATACCGATTTCATTGTGTCAGACCCGTGTTTCAAACTGAACTTAAATACCTTCAACACAATAGTTTTGAAAAGGCAGACACACAATGCATTTTGAGCATTACAATTAGATATAGAATTGTGCAGCGAACGTAGTAAAATTCAAATTTGCCTGAGATAGAACAATTGCATGATTTATTAACATACATATCATTTTAATCATAAGGCGATACTGCAGTACTGTCTATCAATAATGATAACTGACATCTAATCGTACATTAGTTTTTTGTTTAATCTAGATATCATGAAATTCTCAGTATTTACCTGTTTGATGTGTCTATAGTAATTGCAACCGGAGATTGCAATGATTCGTCTAAAATCACTTCAATACTGGAACCATTTAAACTAGACCTTTTTATAGTACCTCTATCATGGTCTGCCCAATAAAGATGATCGTTTAGTGAGTCTATGGCTATACCCATGGCTTTCGAATTTTGAATTATAGTTTCTATAATTGAGTTTTCGTCGCCTAATGGACACGTTTTCCTTAAAAAAACATATACAAACAACATTGAAAAACGACTTATATATGTTTTATCGTAACACACTATAATATGTTTTACAATAAGTTCATTATAAGTAATTTAAGAAGAGTAATATGACGTAACCACATTGAAACCATTTTGTGAACTGCACATTCGTTTGTAGTTGTACTCAGATTTTGTCAGAATTTATTATCTCTCTCTAAATATCTTTCTCTCTCTCTCTTTCGACCTCTCTGTCATTCATCATTCATTCATCCAATCATTTTTGCATTTAAAATAGTAAAATCTCATGCGGTTACAATAGTTTTTATTCGGTTGTTAAAATAATACATCACAAAAGAATTTCGTACAGAAGCTATACAACTTAGAAGTTACAGTTATAATGATACCTGCTTATTGTCTGCTTATTTTGATCTGACCAGTAAATAGATCCATCCGTAAAATGATAGTCAACAAATGAAACAGAACTAGTCATAGTTTCTACAAGTACCCTCGAGTTGTCACTATCCAAAGCGGTCAACAAAATATGTGTGTTGTTGGAAAATAAAAGTTGTGGTTCACTTCCTGAAACTAAAGGCATATATGACGAATTAGCATATTAAAGGACCGACAAAATGTTAACAATTGAAAAACGATAACAAACGGCCTGACTTTTATGAAACCAAAAAATGAAATATGCCTAGGACAGACAGCAACCTCTGAATAACTGATCTAAGACAGGTATAGACAAATGTGGTGAGGTTCATCTGTGTTCGAGCTCCCGCCCCCTTTTCCACACTTTAAACTTAAGAATTTTATCGGAACCAAGTATTGTGCATACAGCGCATCAGGCTATCTTGATCTTGTGTTGTTCAGTTCCTATATGTATTAGTAAGTATAGTCATTGTAAAATAGAAAGTCATCGATGGAATTCATTCTAACAATTATGAAAGTATAAGAAAAACGGAGAATAGGAGAATTCGAAGGAGGCAATATATTTAGGTTTAAATTGAATTAAATAATTTTTACTCTACTGCAATCTCAATGTTGTTTTTATTATATACATTGTGTTACAATTTCGGAATTTTCTGTAACTAAAGTATCAGCTCGCGTCTGACTTACAAAATTGTAAACCCGGAATCGTAGATGAGAGTTTCATTATAAACAAATCGTAGTTTTATTTTAAGTGGTAGTAAATAAAATGGAGCCATATGGAACTATACCTACGAATAAAGTTGAGTTATTTATACACACTTAGCTTTTATTAGAAAATGTTCAACTCTTTACATTTAGTGTCTTGGAAACATCGATTTTGATGTTTGTGTTGATTGTAACAATTTTATTTTGTAAAAAGACGAACGGTTCAATTTTTGTAATCATCATATAATATACCCGACCATTTAAAAAGATAAACAACGCACAAAGAATGACAACTCTGACTCTCTCTTTGATCGCAGTTTTAACAGGCAAATCGATGCCGTGGAATTGATTTTGATCACTGCATAGATTTAATAGACAAAAATAAAATCAAGTCAACAAAACACACAGGTTTGACATACAATGTACAATTCATTTTGCCATCATAGTACAAATAAAAACAGTTGATTTATCTACTATAATATTAGTATTTATTTACCTCACTTAAATTCTGATACAGAACCCGTGCAATAAATGAAACGCCTTCATATTTTATTTTCAGGTCCCTCAAAAATTGTACTAAACTTTTATGAAATAATAAAGTTTATTCTTCAGTTTTGAGGAGGATGGGGTACGTAAACATTCAATTCAGCATATTATAAATGAATATTCAATCAATTTGTTTAAGATTGTCACGATTATTGCAAATTAGCATTGATTGATTGATTGTTGGTTGCTTAACGTCCAGTGGTGCAAATTAGCAATATAGATCATTGATGTATATCTTTATTTGGTGTTAAATATAATTAGATACACCTCCTATTTCAAAAACGTATACAGATGTATACTTTTACGTTATTACCAATGTACATGTATATGTAAACAATATATATATATTTAATTTGAACCCCTATGCATACATGCATGTTTACTTGTCTCGCAAAATGTCATAAATTTCTTGTTGATGACCACATCTGCACAAAGTAATACTGTATTGGCTTCGTTAACATTGGGAACAGAACTCTTTATACTTCTGTTACCACGTTATGATGACGATAAAGGCATAGAATAAAATTCTTAAATTGGTGTTCGACTTTTATTCACACGTAACTTTCGATAATGTTATGGAAAGATTTTGTCACAACTATTTAACTAAAGGTGGTTCCTATATAGAGAAAGATATGATCAATATACTAGTGAATCCGACATCGGTCACTTTCAACTGTATTTTCCGTCTCTCACATGTATATGTGCATTTATCCGTATACTATCTGATCCCATCGGACTTACGTTTATAAATGAACCTTGACTTATGTCTTTGTACTTCAATGAGTCGTTTCTGTTTTATCTTTTTTTTTATCGTTAATTTAAATTTGACAGCGTCAGATTTAAAACAATCGTTTTTTCAGTGGCGGTTAACATGAATAAAAATCATCATACAAGTAAAAGAAGAGGTGAAATTTTTTAAAGTGACTACAGTCACTACAACATATTCTATTATCATGTCAAATGCGCTAAATATGATAACTGATTTAAAAGGATTTTCCAATCTCAACATTTGAATTGTATGAACTTCTTTGGCTAGTATATTAATTGAGTAGATTAAGGAAAATGCACAAAATAGCGATAAATATCTTAAATACATTATTTATTGAAACTAAAAGAAATGATATCATATCTCAAGGGACAATAGAATGTTTTTTCAATGTGTTAAAAAGTAAGTGTTATACAAACAAACAATTACTGTACTTACAACTGCATGATCCTGGGGTAGTCTCCTCACAATTACCTGAAGTAATAAAACAAAAGGCTCACAATCTCATAATTAGTTATCAAAGGTACCAGGATTATAATTTAGTACGCCAGACGCGCGTAAATTATGTTTCATTTATATCATTATCAGTAATAGTTAAAAATAAAAGGTAAAGACATTTAACCTAGAAAAATTACCATTAAAAGAAGCCAATTAACGATATCCACAATTTTGTTGGTAATTTCGTCTTACTGTTCACAGTTTCTCTTTGTCTTGTTAATCAAGGTACCTTAATTGGAATGAATGTTTAAAATGTCTAATTTAAATTTCTGAGAATAGTTGCAAGACACACTTTATCTGTATTTTTCATTGTTTTCAAGATAATAGACAAGAACAATAAAAGGATATAACTCACCATTATAGGATACAAACACACAAATGAATTCAAATGAATTCGTTGAACAAATAAAGTAAATAAATATTGACTTTTTTTGTATGATCTCATTTTGTCGATCAGTTTTCTGTTTCATATTCTAGCTATCAAAGTTTTGCGAAAAAAACACCCAAAAGTGATAAGATATTAATGAAATAGAAGGTCAAAAACCCCTACAAGGAGTATAATTTATGTTGGATAATTTAAATATGTTAATTTGCTGCCTACAGAGTTCATCTCCTGTTTTCGAAATAAAAAAGCAAATTAAAAAATTATTAAACAAGAATGTGTACAAAGTACACGGATGCCCCACTCGCGCTATCATTTTCCATGTTCAAAAGAGCGTAAAATTGGGTAAAAAATTTAATTTTGTAAAATAAGAAAGATCATACCAAAGGGAACATATGTACTAAGTTTTAACTTGATTGGACTTCAACTTCATCAAAAACTACCTTGACCAAAGTTAACACTTTAACCTGAAGCGGGACGAATGGACGCACAGACGAACGAATGAACAAACGGACGGACGGACTGACGAGAAAACATAATGCCCCTCTACTATCGTAGGTGGGGCATAATAACGAAAATTCCGATCTCCGAGGAAAATGGAAAGTCCCTAATCAAATGACAAAATAAAAATGTCAAACACATCAAATCAACGGATTAAAATGTACTACTGTCATATTTAAACTGCCATTTACAGGTTTAGAAAAAGGTTGATAAAATTTAAATTTATAACTAACTAATCTTCTCGATTGTATGACTGTTTCATACAATTCGCAAAAGACTTTTCGGCAATTCGATTTACAAGTTACTCTTAAATTTGTATCGGACTACACTAAAAGGGAGGGTACAATTTCTCACTAATTTGGTGAATATCTGATTGACGAATATTATATATATTGTCAAGTAAAATGAGTATTTAAAATCAACATGTTAAAAACTTTTGGAACTCATCAAATAACACCTTCCACATACAGCCAGATATAATATCATCCCATATCGGACCGATGCCCCTAAATTAATTGCCCCTTCTATTACCGTGGGTATCTAGTGCTCCTTACGGAGTCCAAGGTCCCGTCGTCCTATGAGTTTAATTAATAAAAAAATAATTGTTCGTACATATATGTTTATCATTTGCTGTACAAAAAAAATGCTTTCGAAGGAAGCATATATATGGGAGAAGGGTTGATATAGCTCTACTCAAACTGCGCTAAACAATGTGCATATGGCGGAGATACACATTGCTCCGGTTTTCTTTTTTTTTTTTTTTTTTGGTAAAACGTGATACATTTAATAGCATATAACTTTCTCCGATTTGTATCTGATAACTGAATAATGACAGCATTCAATATCCTCGCAAAAACTAGGTTGACAAAAAAGCACAAACCTGCAAAATCCGCTACTTGAAAACCTACATGAGCTAAAGTAGTCGAACTACTGTATCCCTAGTCAGTTAACTCTGAGATTGTGAGCATAATAGTGCTGAAAATGTCCTTAAAACACCAATTTATCAAGCTATCGCTACGGGCCGAATCTGTATTTTATCATTACATTATATACATTAATCATTACTTACCAAATTTTAATTCCACCAAGTAAACTGCTAAGATTGTGCATGATAATATGGTAAACATAGCGGCAATTTAGTGTATCAGGATTGCTTTTCAATAATAAATTGAACTAGTCTAGATAAAATGTTTTTATTTATAAACAAGTGAAATAGATCAAAGCAATTCTTTATTTTCTTTGTATTTACATTTAAATACGCAGTTAATATAATGATAATAATGATGAGAAGTGCAAATTTTGTTAAATTATGTCAGGGTTTTTCTTTTTTTTTTACCTGTAATAAAACCATTCAGTTGTTTGCTTTTGATATTTTTAATGTTTTAATCGATTGTGGGCACATGTATCAATTATACAGCAGTGACAAATGTGTTTGGACTTTTGATACTTGATATCCTCTCTGTTAGCCTGATGGAAAAAAATATTTCATTATAAAATCAAGGAAGTTAATATTATGTTCAGCAAAAAATCTGATGATCTTTTTTAAAGAACATCCTCTTCTTCTGAAATAAATATAAATATTCAAAGATGACTTTTATCAAGTATTTGCACTGTCAGCTTGAAGTGTTCCTCATATGATACATTAAGTTGTAACAATGTTTCAAACTTTTTAAACAACATTCCTGCTTCCTGTAATTTTTTAGGATTTCTAAAATTTGTGTTTTGAAGTTCATGAAGTATAATGTCGGATGATATATAATTGTGACAGTCTGACTATATATCCAAATACATGTAAACTACAATTCTAAATCGAAGACGCACATTTCTGTTTTTGTATGTTCGGATCATAGCGTAACATAATATATTTTAGCTATTAATTAAATACACTGTATCGTTTATAATTAATCTCGCAATCAGATGTTTTGCTGCATAAATGAAAATGTAGACTCAAAATGATTTAATAATGAAGATCATAAACGTTGCATAATATGCTGCAAAAAGACAGCGCAACACTAATGAAAATAGAAATTAGAAAAGACAACTGAAGGATAACACAGCCTGCAAAATCCTTACAATTTCCAAATTACATGACACATATTGAGCAAGCTCTCCGTACCTTTCCGAAGCACCTGAAATCAGCACCTTTGTGTGGTGTGATTCGTGTTTTGTTTTATATGATATGTTTTGTGGTTTTTTTTTTTTTTTTGTCATGGTCATGTTAGTTTTTTTGTTCGACTTAAAAGTTTGAATGTCCTATTGGTATCGTTTGTCTCTCAATTATAATATTTCATATAAACTTAATTTGTATATATGGTACCGTAGTTACCTCATTCGTAATTAAAGTGTCCCTTCAAGGTTCGTGAAATATCAATTTTGAAGAAAACCAGCGTGTGGTATTGTAATACTATAACATAAATATTAATATCATATAACAATGTATTATATTATAAAAATCTACATATGTTATAAGGAAAGTGTTTGTTCAAATGAAGATACAACAACACTTGCAAAACATGTATTTTTCTTATTTATACTACTGTTTTACTTGTTTGGTTGTTGTTGTTTTTTGTTGTTGTTTTTTTTGGTGGGGGCAGCCGTATTGCTGTCATTTTTTTTTTCAAAAAAAGTGTTTAAATGTCCTATTGATGTCTTTTGCCTCTCTTTTTGGTATAATATCCCAAAATCATGGTACGTCACATCCGGTTGTATACGAAAATAGGTCGAAAAAAATATTTCCTTGAATTTGACAGTTGTAGGTGATTAAGCCTACATTTTATTGCAGTAAAACCTTTCTGTGTAATAAACATATGTCTTGGGTATTTCAGAGCACCGTTATTTTTTTAATTGGGGTTTCTATAGAATATTTTGTTAACTTGAGGTTTCATGGTTACTAAACCTTATACACAGATTAAATAAGTAGAGAAATTTGATTGGTTAACTTCCGGTGATGGTTATTTTCTTATATACAATGAAATGTTATGCAAAATTTTTTCTATAGTACTGGACAAGATAAAACTTTACTCATGGCAAGTGTTTCTTTATTTGAAACAAAGATGAATTCTGCACATTTGTTTTTAAAAGTGCAACAAAGATTAAAAGGGGAAATCAATGAAGGTATTACACCTTTTTACTATAATATTCACGTACTTTGTATGGTTCCACAATTGCATCATTTATCATTTTAATGTCCCTGTAAGGCGAAAGAACTGCGACGAAAACCATGGCCAGCGTGTGGTATTGTAAGTATTAGATATAAGTGTTTATGTCACATTATAGGATAACAATGCACAGATATTACCGGGAAAGTGTTTATGTCACATTATAGGATAACAATCCACAGATATTACCGGGAAAGTGTTTATGTCACATTATAGGATAACAATCCACAGATATTACCGGGAAAGTGTTTATGTCACATTATAGGATAACAATCCACAAATATTACCGGGAAAGTGTTTGTACAAACAACACAAGTTTCGAAAACTGTATGTTTCCTTATTTATTCTATTTTATTGTGTATGCGATTTTTTGTAGTTTTTTTTACCATAGTGTTGTCAGTTGTTTCTGTTTTTTTCGACTAAGGAGTTTGAATGTCCTATTGGTATCTTTTGCCTCTCAAATGTAATATGATATAAACGTAATTTGTATTGTACAGCAGCTCCATCATTTATCATTTAAGTGTACCTTAAATGTTATTAGCAATTGCGTAAAAAACCAGCGTGTGTTATTGTAATTCTTCGACATAATTATCTATGCCATATCATATTATAAAAATCCACAGATATTACCAGAAGAGTGTTTGAACATACAACAAACTTGTGAAAACTATATGTTTCCTTATTTATTCTGCTTTATCATGTTTATTTAATAAGCAAATAAACAATGATATCTCTGAAAATATGTGGTAGCGTCGATCATGTTCAGAAATGCCATTACTGTGTTTATCTATCTCTGTATTGCAGTTCATGATACTATTTTACAATTTGAAAGAAGCTTGTATCATTAAGTTGATTGTCGAAAAATTCATCGATTTCCTGGGAGAGCTTCACTTATTTGGATATAGAACCCTCTTTGATAACATGGGAAATAACTCAATTTTGTGAGATGTTCCATAGTTCAAAACCAATGCATTATATTATAAGTCCGGTTTTAGAACTAAGATTAAGTAATAAAGCCTCTGTTAAGACTGAAGTTTTAACAAAATAAAATTTTATTGCACTGTATTGATTTGTGAAAGGTGTCCTTATAAATGATAGGATTCAGAAAGCAATAACTATAAAAGAGATAAACTTAAATATCACTAAAAGGTCACCAGCTCTATGTATGCACCATGTATCTGGACGATGCATTGAACAAATGTTACATCGATTTCTATAAATTTTTAAGAAGATCAAAATTATACTTTGAAATTCGATTTTTTTCTTTTACAAATTAAAATAACTTTGCAAATTTTTCTAGTTAGCCTGACATTTTCACGTTGACTGGAAAACGTATCGATTGATCCTGTTCTTGCATAATCGACTTGTAAATTCATTTATTGCTTTTATAATGAGGAGGTAATCCGACAATTATAGCAAATTGATTGATAATCAATATTTGTCTATTTCTGTACTTGCTTTGTCAATTACAGAAACAAAATGCGATGCTGTAAATCTTGATCGTCTGTGCATTCAGTTTCGTTAATCAAACCTATGGTAGATAAATTTGTTAAGTCCATGGAGAGCAACAATCACAACTGATTTAAAAGGAACTCTAAATCCCTAATATGCCATTTTTATTCCTGCAGAAATCTATTAGTCTGTTAATGTTCGGTTTTATACAGAATTGAAACGACACTGTTTGGTATGTCTGAGTTTTCGAAAGATTGATAACACGAAAATTCAAACCATTTGACTTTTACTACTACAACATAAAGAAAAATACAATTTAGCTGTGTAGCATTAAAGATGAGAACATCATTATAAATACTAAGTCAGGTATATCTTAAAAATTGAAATGACAAAAGTGAATCGCGATGATCTTGGGATTTGTTTTTTGAAAGATTTTAATGCAGCACATTGTAACCGGTCACTGTTTGCAGTTTATTATGTAAGGTAAGTTGTTGCTAGATATAATCACGAACTTTGCTGTTTATCACTTTTTCCGTTAACGCTTACCATTAATAAAATTAATAAAATGTATATAGTTCTGTAACGATGCTCAGATTTTAGACGATTGATCAAGGTAACAATCACAAACTGATGGGATTGTATGAGACAACTAACAAGGGGCATGAACAGTGGCATTTTAATTTCTGAAATCTTCTTTTTTAGATACAAATTTAAATAGTCATCTCAACATTTTATTTTACGTTGTACTAAAATAACGAAAACTGCGTCTTTAAAGGCTAAATGCGGACTGTAAGTAAATTCTTTATCAAATTATGACTTTTGGTCTATGTGTTGTTCGTTGTAGTATGAAGTTTGCTTTTGTATGTTCGTCTGGGTTTGAGTTATTGCTTTATTAATGTTGCATAGGGGATACCAAGTACAAACAATATCTAACCGATGATAAGAATATAAAATAGCGTCTTTTCAATGCACCAGATATGCATTTAGGTGATTTAACTATTTTATTTTTCCAAACGGAAAACATTCGGTAAAACAAAAATTAAATACTAACCTACATTAACCTTTACAATTACAAAATGCCCCAAAAGAAATGTAAGTCCTGCACAGAACAGTATTGTAGTGAAAGGTTTCTTAATTTATAAACTTTCTTTTCAGTTTTGACGATGCAATTTGTCAAAACAAATGTTTATATGTGTAGGCAAACACTTACCATACCAAAGGTGCATATCCAATTCAGGTTTGCAATAACTATTTGTGTCTTCGTATATATGGCGATACCTCATGAAACGAAGACGCAACCGCATAACCGATGCTGGACAATACAAACGTCCTTTACGTGGTGGTTAACGCTAGAACATATGTCACGGCTAGACAGATTATCACTGTAGTCATGATGTTAAGGGAATATGTGAACATGAACTTGACTTAGTCATGTATTCTGAATCTCTAGGGCTGACCGCATCATGCTAATGACGCTTTGTGACGTCTTTGGATCGGTATTAATTCAGATGTTAAAGTGAAGCGTGACACATTTTACTGTTCTCACCAAGACCTTTGATTATATGTTCTTCATTTTTTTAATTTTATTCTAGCACAAAACAGTCATTACTTAAAAAAATATATTGTTGGATACTCACGGGGCACAAATCGTATGATATACAGGAAAATAATTGGTCGTTCATTCTAGACAACCAAAATTGATTTTGTCAATTTCAAATATGAAAATGACTCTCAAGAAATTTGAAAGATGTCTAGCAATAAGTCTTGTCTGGATTATTCTGTATCCGGAACACTCTCGACCAAATGTTTAAAAGCCATGATTAAATAAATACTTAAACGTGTTAAAGGAGGCATATAACCTACACAGAAGAACCAAAACTAGTGGTGTAACAGAAAATATGAACAGACTAAAATAATCAATGGAATAGGATTTAACATTGATCAATACAACACAGACAAAATATCTTACAAAATCACGAACCTGCCCCACAACCAAAAAGACTATGTTTATATTTGAGAGTTACTGACAGCTATTAAAAGCCAATGCCAACTAACAGAACTATCATGCATCTAAATATCTAAAATATCAGATAGTTTGGTTTTAACTAATTGATAACAAAATCAGTATTTCTACCAATAAACAATGTTCAAAAATCTGATTACAGTGTTGTATTGATGACCTTTTAGAATTAGTGCAGGGCTCGGTAAACAACATCTATATAGATATCAGGTTGGAGTTTCCTGTTCGAAATAAAGTTTTTTACGGGTACAATCCAACTTCCAAACCAATTCTTTGTATTCATGTAGGAACTTAGATAAGGTCCTGAGTAATTTGTGGTACAGTCTAGAGGTTGCACTTTGTAAATACAGCTGTTACTCAAAACACGCCTCTTTTGGGGAGATCTTGAATATTCATAGAAAATTAATTTTGTTTACATACTGGTTCCCAGTTATGCCCTCTGTGTTCCATCTCACAGAGACATAAATTGGGAATGTTACCAGGAAATAAACATGTGTATATTGTTTACATTGAAATATGTGGTAACCTTTCATTCGAGGTAGGGGTAGTTAAGAAAATTAGTGTTAGTTTAAACTCTGAGAAGTTCAGGGCATATAAACGTTGAAAATATGCCGCATTGCCCTATATTTTGACCTTTGAAACAAATTGTGGTGCATATGAACTTTCAATTCTAGGATAAGATTTTTTTCAAAACTTCATAGTAAAAGTGGTACAGTTTTAGCCGTAAAAGGAGCTCCTATGGGAAATTGCATTGTCAATATTTACAGTAATGCAACCTATATAGGGTGAAAAAGGGGAACGTTCAGAATTTTACCAAATTTGCTTTATTTTACAGATTTTAAAGAAATTAACTTAAATATGAAGTTTTATAAATATTTAATGAAGATTGATAGAATCCTGGGCCTTTAATATGATGAATCAGCATAAATGCAAAGTTTACAGTATGCATAGTTTACTTAAAGTTCTGGATACAAAATTAATTCATAATATTTACATATTTGTAAGTTAAATTGTTAAGAAGTGCTTATATTTACTCTCGCAGTCATTGAAACTCATAGATCCTTCCTCAATATTAATTATGGGGTATTTGTGTCCTTTCGATAACCCAAAAGTAAGCCGCAACACCTAAATCTGCTTTTTTGTCACCAAGGCATAATAAATACAACCTAGAAAAACAAAAATATCTCAAGAAAGCTTACAATAGTGTGTTCTATCCTGAATATGTACTAAATATTCCAAATTGCTAGAAACAGCAGAATGATTTAGGAAATTTGAGGCCCCAGGGACAAAAAACATAGAAAATTGCCTACCCCCTGGGTCATAAAACAAATAATTTAACTTGTAAATGCTATGATTTTATGATTTAAAAGTTCTTGATATAGATAACAATAACTATGCTTGGAAGTTATGCAAAACTATGATGTAAGCAGTCATCTCTACAACATTTCAAGTGAATTTATATTTCAGACTGGTATCTGCATACATACAACTTTTGCAAATATGGCTTTGTTTGAACACTTCTAGTATATATATTAGCTAAATTGTGACAGATATATGGTTACAGATGATACTGGTGTGACAAGAATTCTAAATTGACAATTTGAGACAGAAAATGTGTTCTTTAATTGACAAATAGGCATTCAGTAAGATGTGGACTGGAGACAGAAGCTGGATTGAATACTTAATATAATCTTGAATGTTGTAATGATTGACTGCTAAACATCACATTTATAGTATTCTGATATGCTTTCAATATGTTATCAAAACAGTTTTAAACAGGTTCTATGCATTTTTTATCAGAAAATATGCAAAAAGGGTAAGCTGGCAATAATTAAAATCTTGTTTTCAAATTCTTTAAAAACTTGAAACAGGGGAGGGGGTATAAAATGTATAGTAAAGAAAAACTTAGAGTATACACAGTGATTTCTTTAAGACTATAATTCTGATAAATGAGTATTAGTGTGATAAAAACTGATTTTAGAGAGTTTTTTATTTGAATAAATGTCTGTATAGGTTGCACTTTGTAAATACAGCTGTTTCTCAGAACACGCCTCTTTTGGGGAGATCTTGAATATTCATAGAAAATTAATTTTGTGTACATACTGGTTCCCAGTTATGCTCTCTGTGTTCCATCTCACAGAGACATAACTTGGGAATGTTACCAGGAAATAAACATGTGCATATTGTTTACATTGAAATCTGTGGTAACCTTTAATTCGAGGTAGGGGTAGTTAAGAAAATTAGTGTTAGTTTAAGCTCTTTCAATACTAGGATAAGATTTTTTTCCAAACTTCATAGTAAAAGTGGTACAGTTTTAGCCGTAAAAGGAGTTCCTTTGGGAAATTGCATTGTCAATATTAACAGAAATACAACCTTGATATGTTTAAAATGTCTTCTGTATGATAGTACCTGTATATGTGCTGCACATTGTAAATCTTTAAATATGTTATATTACAGGTGAGATGAAGATGTTGAAAGGAGAAAAATTACCTGTTTTTCAACTGTAGAAAAATACTTCTTACTGGAAAGGATGTCTTTATTGTGATTTAACACATACGCATATTTCAAAATTTATGTGGGATAACTCTTTAAAAAAGTTTTATAATGTAACTGTAAAGAAACTCATATTACATTAAAGTGATACATTGGCAAGTATGTTGTTCAAATAAATTTATAAACCGTTTATTTGAAATCAGCAGAGGAAGACAAGAAAGATATAATACACGTAGTAAATATTGGATGTTCGAAATGAATGTAGTTGGCTGTTTCAATGTAGAGGTTGAAAGTAGTATCCTGTTAAATTCTTCTGTTTGAATTTTACAGATGAAATGATTTAAACACGTTTTTGCACTTACGTATTCAACATTTTTTTATGACCGCATCATCCTGTAATAAACTTATGGTCAGATAAAATAACATTGACAGTGATTCAAACCATGCCTAGCCTTCTGACGCTGATGTTTGAAAAATGAGATCGGAAACGGACAAGCCAGGAAGTATCGTATGAAACTAATTCAATTTAAAAGGTAGGAGTAATATTTCATTATTATTTTGTATCAGATTTCCAGCATGAACTTTTAGCTCTTATAATAGTAACAATAAATGTTTCACAGTTAAGATGATTTTTCCCAAACACAAATGTTAAACTATACTTGACTAAATCTACGAGCAGCAAAACGGTTTTTGTATTAGTTAATTATATTACGAATAGAATTATAAACATTTTACA
Organism: Mytilus edulis; assembly: GCA_019925275.1. NCBI lineage: Eukaryota > Metazoa > Mollusca > Bivalvia > Mytilida > Mytilidae > Mytilus > Mytilus edulis. The sequence goes on from CM034353.1 coordinate 53,573,053, forward strand.
AATGAATATTAGGTATTACAACAGGGAATCAAAGACGGATTATTCTTATCCCTTGTGTATTGCTAAAAGCGCAACCAAGCAATCCTCCTATTAAAAAATTTAACTCGGACTCCGCTGTTTAAAAAAGAATCTTAACCCCTGACTTAACGATCGGCACATCAGTCCAATTGTTATCCAAACTAACATTATTTCGGTTTGTACAGGGAACAGAAATACAAAATCATTTTAATTATATAGCATGGACATGCAAAGAGCGGTAGATGCATCCGAAATACTCTTCAATTAACCACAATTTGATATTTACTGGACAATCAATGTGAAAAAAAAACCCAACTTTTTTGTTTCATTTCGAGTGACATACAATGAATCTTATTATATTTAACATCACTGCATACGTTTGAAAAATTACTACTTGATTAGTGCAATTGCAAGTTGACTGTCAGTCCCATTACTATACCATTTATTGAGTAGCAATTGCTTTGGCACTGCCATGCTGTAAATTATACATTCATAACTTGTAGTCTTTAGTTTTTAAACTATTTTTAATAGTTAACTACTTAAATTGTAAAAGACAGGGAAACTGTAAAAGTATAATTTAGTTTATAGTGATATGGTAAGAACTGGTTTTACAGTTTGTAAAATATAAATTATAATATTTTAATCAGCCTCATCCTGTATTCAAGATAAATACTCTTACGTAAACAGTTCATGTTTGCCTTGTGCGATGTCTATTTTAAATTATTATTTTCAAGGATACATTTAGGGGTTAATATTCCTAACGACATGTTGCGAATTGTGAACATTATACCTTATTATACATATTATTTTCCTTTATAATACGGGCGTTCATACTGAAATGAATACTTCTGTTCATCTAAACTAGGGTTGTGATTTATAATGATGTGTATAACCGTTGATAACAGATCTCTGTACCTTTACGACAGTGGTTCTAAAAGCATCTTTTGTCTGTAGCATTGAACATAATGATGGTATTCTCTAAATTGAAACTTGGTTATACGCATGGAAGTGATTAACTACTATAGCTAAATACCAAAGGTTAATCACGTATTGATCAAACAATGAAGATGAACAAATTTCCACTCGATTATATTTTATTTATAGCTTTTTAATTTGATTGACTGCATTTGTTCATTGAATATTTTATTCTAAGCTTTCAAGTCAAAAACTTATCTTTCGCTTTTGTATTCTGTTGAATACCACAACTGTTATCTAAACAGGACATGAATTCGTGTGGATGTACGTGTAGTTCATGAAATTGATTGATGTGGAATAACTTGTTATTTTGAATGTTAGTTCACTTTTTAAAGGTCAACAGTTCGTACTTACGTTCCATTTTAGTGAAATGTTTTAAGTTATCAACTGCACAAACTAATACAAAAATATCAGGCGTACAAACTAGTACGAAAGACGAGTGATTCGTTTAAAGCAAGACTCATCGGTTGCTCGAATAAATTAAGGCAACAGTAGTATACCGCTGTTCGAAACTCGTAAATTGATAGAGAAAAAAACAAAATCCGGGTTACAAACTAAAACTGAGGGAAACGCATCAAATATAAGAGGAGAACAACGACACAACAGAAACACAACATTGAAATGTAACATTCACAAAAAATTGAACTTTGTGCAAAATATGACTTAAGCAATCGTCGTCGAAGAGATGTGAAAGTTTCCAATTGGATATTCAATCTCATAGATCGAAGGCTAATTGACAACGCCATTGAACAAATGTTGATGAAAAGAAAATCAACAGTCTACAAAACACAACATAAAAAAGTAACCAGATGAACCCCGCCATAAAACGGGGGCTTTCTAACTACAGGTTGACTAAAAGGGTTGGCCAATCCTGAGCAACTGTCACACCCATCATGCTTCTTATGTGTAACATGTTCATCAGTTAATTCAAATGATTAGACATAACTCTTATTTTACTATGAGACATTAACTTATTCGGAATCAATCAATGAATCATGTAAATATTCTAACCCTAAGGTTTGACCAGATAGCAAATTTTATTTGAAACAAGATTTTTGGGACATAAGATCGACAAGACTGGTATCGATAGAAACAACACGGACATAAACAAAAAGTAAACAGCAAAAAGTAAACAGCAAAAAGTAAAACACTTTTAACTGATGCAAGAGCAATAGCAACAGGAACGCCTTTTATTTAAAACTTGATGTGATCGGGTGCTCTAGAAGTTTAAGGATATCGGGCTCCACATGTAACTACTTTTTTTTATTTCTCTTTATAGTTCGTTATTTCATACAATTTTTATTTCACCTTGGAGTTCGTTATTTCATGTTATGACATTTAAAATCAGAATGGAACATCTCTTGAACGAGAAAGAATCATATATTGTTTCATATGTGACACAGATATTTTGTGGATAGTATGGGTGTAACCCTAAACCTCTGAAAGTAAGAAATGCAATGGGTTTAATAAGAAAACATTCGGTAGCCGCCTTGTAAAAATTTAAACCTGATAAATGAGACATACATAATGATATGCGTTTGTGTATCTTTCATCTGATAATAATTACATTAGATGTATGTTTCATTACAATACGTTATTCTGATTGGCTTACTGCACATCATGTGTTATTCCGTAAGCAGTTGTTTCACTCAATAAAACTTCTCATTCATGATGACACGAGGTCCCACAATAAAGTGCACAGGTAAATGAAATAAAAACTTGATAAAAGGCGTGTTTTCATGATCCCATAGGTAAAAATGTAATTATAAGTATTGAATGCTTTTTTTTGTAACTTTATAGGGTTGTAAAAGCGTTGACCGTGCGCACATTTTAAGTATGAAGCGCTTCCGCGCTTCATACAAAATGTACTTCGGTCAACGCTTTTACACCCCAATAAATTTACAAAAAAGAGCATTCAATTCTTAAATATACATACAATGTCGCTGCCTAGTTTGAATTTAAAGCCATCAATTGAATAAAATATAAATTTATCTTTTTATATCGAAGGCCTAGGATTAGTTCTCGATTATTAATGTTATTAACACTGGAGTTCATTTTGCTAGATTCTATCAATTTGGTTATCAAACTAAATGAGGGGATGAAAGAATAGATCGGCACAGCTGGACGCGATTTCTAAGATTTTATCAAATTTTTCATTCTTCTGAATATTCCTGTGTAAACAAATGAACTTTGCTTACCTCTATGAGTGTTTTATATTGCAAAAGAACGTATGGTTGTTCATAATTGTCTACATTCATTGCATTTGATTTTTTTGGGATAGTTGTCTCATTGCATGTCGGAAGATGACCAAAGTGACCATATTTATATTCCCATGTGGCAAATTGTAAAGAAAGTTTAGTAATCTAACAAAATATTGTTCTAGCTCCGAGTTAGTTTTAATCATAATATACTGCTTCCTTTGTTGTAGTATGGATATTTGCTTTAAGCATTGTTAATATATTAAAAGAAGCATAACTCTAAAACATATTTGAGAATCGGCAAAAATTAGGATTATAGCTATCACGAAGACCGACTTCTACTAAGTTTCATTCGTATTAAATAGTTCAGCAAGAGTTATTGTTTTCATTTGAAAATGGATATGCAATTTGTAACTATCGTCATTATAACACATTTTTTAAACAATTAATATAATTGGGGTCATTATTTTTATTCAAAATAATGCAGATTCAAATTACGTTGCATGCAACTATAATGGAAAATGGGCACATGCTTCCGTTAAATCGTGATTAAGTGAATAATAAATTACCTGTGAAACAAATTATCTGCACGTTTTCTTGAAATTCTCACAAAATCAAAATAAATGTTTTACGGTGTAATTGTTTAGGAAATAATTATGCATACTCTGAAGAGGAACTTGAAGTTAAAATGTCAATTAATCAGACAAAACATATCTTGATTATCAATCAATTAAATCATTAGCGGATGTACATAATTTATCTGTGGGAGCTTATTTGAATTGAAATCATGTCAACATAAGATATGTACTTGAGTTAAACGTTTGAAGGAAAAAATACATAACTAATATAAGAAGATGTGATAGGATTGAAAATGAAACAGATATCCACCAGAAACCAAACGATGTAGATGTTAGTAACCAGTAACAAAAAGTAAAATCGTAAAAGTACTGAAATCTGAGGAAAATACAAAAAGCAAAGCAAACTGAAAAGAGTCCCGGCAAGACAAAATGAAAAACAGTTCATGGGAAAAAACACCAAGCAGGCATATAGACAAAGCATATTAGAAAAGTTGAAAGATAATATTTTTTTTTTTATCATAGAACAATATCACAATGAAGGGGTGTAAAAGTACAGAGCCACGTCATATGCGACAACGAAACACAAAAAGGCATATAGACAAAGCATAATAGCAAAAAATGAAATACAAGAATACAAAAATTACAATAGACTATAACACAATAATTTAAGGGATGTATAAGTACAATATTGATTTTATACTTTTTAATGTTGTAACGGTAACTGGATTGGGGTAGACAAATATAAATATGGGATCAAAAATACAGCGGGGCCATAAAAGGATGGTCCATGCCACAAAATTCTTGTGTTTGTACTAGTACAATAAAAAAAGGTGTTATTGTTTCACCATTGTTTCAGATTCAAGATAAAACAACCTGAATTATATCTTTAGAATACAACAAACTCCAAGGGAATCTTAAAACTCACTGGAATATGTTTCATCCGGGCGAAACCTTTGCAGAATATCAAGTAATTGTCAGTCTTGAGATATTGATTTTCAGACTAAAACGTTAATCTTTACCAACAAAATATAAGTGCTATTTTCGAATGATATTTCAGTCGTGAAAAAACCCAATCAAATAAGTTTCAATTACATCTAGAATGATTGCAATCGTCTCTGTATCTAAAAAGTTAGAAAACAAAAATACCAAACGCCAAGGAAAATTCAAAATGGAAAGTCACTTACCAAGTGGCAAAGACAAAAAGCCCAAACACATCAAACGAATGGATAACAACTGTCATATTCCTGACTTAATACAGGTAATTGTATCTCTTAAACTACAAATCTTAACTGTCAGGATCGTAATGAAATAAGTCAAGTAGATTACTTTTAAAGTTCAAATAATGAATAAAAATGTAGTGTTTAGCTGAACATGTACGTGTAAATGTTTCCTAACACAACACTAAATTACATAAAATTGAATCATTGTAATTCAATGACCCTGATCTATGTTCAAAACTTAAGTTAGAGGTCTTTTTACGTAATACACGGTGGGTATGGTTGTCCTGCGAGAGAACGTACTGTGCTGGTGATTTGGTCCTGACGGGTGCTGGTGATCAATGAAAAAATGTAAACAAAGACGAAAATAATGATTTTTGACGTTTTCACTCATAAAAAATGGAAGAAAACGGTTGAGATTTTTCAATTTTGTTTCTTATGGGTTCATATGTAAACCATTAAAAAGTTGACCCTCTAAACTTTTTCAGTAAGCGTAACACAGAAATGCTCATTTTCAGAAAATCTCGAACTGAAAAAATAAAACAAAAATGCTCATAGAGTCCGCTTTCTATACCGCAATCCACGCGACAAAACTATTTTGTGAAAAAACATTGCAATTTATTAAAATTTAGCATTTTCTCAATTTATTCATGTCCTGATACTGTGCTGGTGGGTCCTGTCATTGTGCTGGTGGGTCCTGATACGGTGTTGGTGATTTTGGATAAGAAGTTGGTCATATTCGAAACAAATGTTACAAAATCAATAAAATTGGGCAGATAATTGTTGTCAATAGGATCTATGACTCCTATTTTAGCTCTTGTGCATTCATTTGGCTGTTTAATATGTGTTTTGAAATGATCGTAACTTGTATTAAATAATTACATAAAAGGGCAACATATTTCGTCCAATATCAGATAACAATATATAGTATCTAAAATAAGAATAGTTTTATTAAGATATTTTAAATGCCCCTTACATTGATGCTTCAACAATGATCAAAGCCAATGCCGCTGAGACATTTTTGTTAGCGCTCCGCATACCCCTCCCCACTTCCACCCAACCAACCCTCCTCATTTCCTCCTTCATTGTTACAGTGGTGTATCAACACAACAATTTATTACATAAAATAATAACACAAAGACACACATTATTGAATAACGAATGCTTACAGGTACTGAAAGTTAGTTCAAAGCCGCATTTTCAACTAATAGATAAACCATGTTCTCATATACAAAAATTCCAATCGTGTAGATTAAAAAAGTCTCAAAACTTAAGTTCACATTTTAATGTTTGATGAAGCAGAACTTTAAAAGTGTGCAGTGAATCTTGTTCTCACAACAGTTATTGTCATAATTATGTTTACATAAGACTCATAAAGGAATTAAGAAGGTACCAAGAAATATTTTACAGTTCAATTTAATGATCATGAATGGAAGGAAATGGTACGGAAGTTTAAATAGGACAAAAAGAAATTGATAGTATTTTTTGGCGAAAGACTTAAACGCTTCCTTGCATTATATAGTACAGCTCTTCTATAAAAGCATGCAAAAAAAAACTTTGATTGACTTGCTTGCTATGTTCGCTTGGATGTTTTCAAACAATAGGTAGGCGGAGTTTCAATACATACTGGGATTTGATTGGATAAATACAAACTGACAGGAATTGAAGTTAATGTTTATTTTTCCAAACAAATTGTAGTATATAGTAAACAGACTACTTACCTGTCGTTTACAAACATCCAAACAATCATAGCAAGCAATTTAATCAATGTTTTGCTTTGCATATATTTATAGAAGAGCTGTAAATTCTAAAAAAAAAAAAAAGAAATTTTGTTGTCGTAGATGGTTAAATCCTCAACAAAATCTCAATATCTTTGTTGGAACGAATAAAGGTTTTAAATCAAATTTTCGTGGACTTTTTAGCTTCCACCCTGACGAGACATGTTAGCTGTTCGTATGCTGTTGCACCTGAAGCACGGAAACTTTCACATTTCCATCTTCTTTTCTGAAATATTTTACCCAGCTCATACTTGACAGGACTGTTATCCTAGTAAAAGGTGTAACCAATGAATTGAACACAAGTTAAAAATTCCAAAATACTATATAATTAATTTTATGTGTCAATTTGTTCGAAAAAAGTCGAAAAGAAGAGATTTTTTTTTAATGTCATGATTATCTGCCGCTTTCTAGATCTATGCTTAGCATTTATTTCAGATGACATGGACTCCTCACCCTGGTGACCCTGCTACCTTTCATAACTTTATCCGTATACATATATTAAGAGATAAACAAAAGGCTGCAACTGGTATTTGATTCGTTGTAACGAGAATATTTGTGGTGAATGGAAACTGTGAGGGTCAAAATCTTAAATTGCTTATAAATGTTGCTGGACCCAGTTTCGTTATCTGATCTGAATTTTCTGAAAGTGCAAGGTAGATAGACATTTTGATTTTTTTTACTCGGTAAGTTTTGCCCTAATTGCTTGAACATTTGCAATATTAAAGCCGATTTCAATGAGCGTGTAGACAAAGGGAATATCTTTGGTTATCTTGCTTGCTGAACAGAAAAGTCATTGTTAGGTTATGTAAACTACCCTACTTTAAGAGTAGACTAGTCCGACAAATGACACATCTTTCTGTCTGTAGGACCAGGCTAATTCGAAAGGAGGGTATAGACCTTACCTAACAATGACTTCACGGTTTAGCTAACAAGCAAGCTAACCAAAGATATAACCTTTGCCTACATACTCAATGGAATCGGCTGTAACTAAAAACTCGAATACATTTTAACAGACAGTGGTCTGGTTTGTTGATGAATATTGTTTTTCCTAGATTCACTCTTGAAAAATCATTTGGTAACATTTGGTCATTGTAATACGGACGCCAAGACAATAAATGAACCTCATACGATCCCTCGACACAGTTGAGCTTATATATGATCTTTTAGCGATTCGGGTTGAAAATCAGTTGAAATTAAGCCAGTTGTTTGTGTGTGTAGATTTGTATTGTTTTAAACTGTTATGACTTTTTAAAGTTAAATCTAGGTGTTTAATTTAAGAATTTCTTTTTTAAACTTATATACTTGTTTTATACTCAATTAGTAGTATGAAGTTACGAGTTATTTTAATTTTTGAAATTGAAGGCACAATTAACAAAGCAAACGTTAGTTTCAAATACTTTTAAATAGATTTTTAAGGATAATGTACCCTTGTGTTGATCCCATGCTAAACATAAAAAAATCTCTGTACAAAGGTCTGTGAATTTTCTACAAAAATAGTGATTTTATTTTCACCAAATTCTCTTTTTCTACTAAATACAATAATGAACTATAAATAATAATGCTTTGCAAGAAGTTTCCCCTTGATACATGTATATGTACAAAATTATATTTCTATTATCCCTTGATGCATGTATATGTACAAAATTATATCTCTATTATTCATTGTCTGTGCTGTTTTGATATTATTGCAGTTTGCACATTTTCGTAATCGACAGGCCACAGGAGGGGTGATAAACCATACACGAAAATATAAAATATTGATCTAAGTACTTAATTTGCATCTCTGAACCCCACCCCCGGCTTGTTTTTTAGGAGGGTGTCTAAAAATGGTCGATTACAGACAGCCGAGTACGCATTTTACTTTCCAGGCGTGTTTACGTTGATTGTTAAAGTCCTGAAAACGGATAGATAGAAACAAAAATGTTTGATTTATCTGGCTTTAGATTCAGTTTTTTTTAAATATAAATTAAGTCTACATTTTAATATAATAATACTAAGAATTCACAATATAAAAAAATGCAGAAAAAAAATGGAGATGTGAAATATCTTAATAAGGAGTCATTACTACAGAGATGGTGTGTTTGACACACAAAACTTAAAAGCTTAGTGATATTACCAATATTAAAATAAAAGTGTATTTTAGTTTGGTTGTTTTTCCATTTACTCATTTTCAATCATAATTAAGGCACATTTGATTTTTATTCATAAAAATATTTAAATATAGAAAAGTAGGACACATTGTTCACTTCCTCCCCTGTAATTCTTTATCAAAAATATTTATTTATTTTGGAATTTTGAAATGAAAAAGCTAAGAAATCTTAGTTTTGTTAATGTTCTCTAGGTTATCTCGTCTTCATTCTCTGACATATTCTCTGACATATTCTAGTCTGCCCTTTCATAAAATAGTGATTTTTTTAGTGTTCTATCGAACTTTCGAAAAAAAATACCTGATAACCGTTCAGACAAAAAAAATATGTTGAAAAAATCTTACAGATACAGCAAGTGATTCTTAATAGCTGTAAGATACATTTTTCTTTTAAAATACAACTTTTAAATCTTACGGGAAACTATTCCAAGCTTAACACTTTCACTGTAACCTCGCTCTAACTTATCCCCTATCCCCCCCAAAAAACCCAAACAAACAAACCCGCAATACTATTGTCATTCTTATAGTCAGCACTCAATTTTTCACAAACAAATGTGTTTTAAGCTGCTAAAGACATATGATTCAAACGCTCAGAAAGTCCTTTCTTCTATATTTTTGCTCTCCATTTTTATACAAAACCTTTTACATTTTTATTTTATGGGTTATTGTTGAAGGTCGTACAATGACGTATGGTTGTTAACACATACTTTCTTTGGTTTCTTATGGAAATTTGTCCTTTGACAACAAACATACAACATCATCTACTTTATATAAGTATTGTATAAATTACAACGTATTTTGGCGATCTTGCAAAATGATCGTAATCCCGAAAATCGTAAACATATTTTCTTATCTTAAAAGGGGGCAAGAAGGGTTCCATTAACAGGCCAATAAATAAAATCACAGTTAATTTTAAAAAGAATAAAAAATAGGTTTTTTTTTTTCTCTCATTATAACAGTAAACAGATTCATAACAATGTCAATTTCAAGAAAGCAGACAACAGTTAATTACTAGTAGTCAATAACAGTACAGCATCAATGATCTTGAATATTTGCCACTTTTAACTAAAATATAAAGGCACAGAACCAGGACATAGGAGCACAGAACCAGGACCGTTTTTCTTATCACCAGCACATCGTCAGGACAATTCCGTTTAACGAACTTGCACGACTTTTGCAATTTTATATTGTTGAAATATACTTTGCATGGTACTTATGACGCATCAGAGAAAAATTAAGCAACAAAACAGTCGTTTTATTGCCGTTCTGATACAATGTAAACAAACCCACCAGCACAGAATCAGGACCCACCAGCACCCGTCAGGACCAAATCACCAGCACAGTACGTTCTCTCGCAGGACAACCATACCCACCGTGTAATATGGGTTAAGCATGGAAATATTATATTGACAATAAAATACTTCCATGGGTTAAGTACATGAAGTAAGTAAATCTTTAAGATGTAGTGGATTTGAAAACAACCATCAATTTGTGACTAGAGTCACTCGTTGGTAATCGTTTATGAATCAACTGCTTTCCATAAATACTCTTCTACACAGTCACGTCTGTCTGATACCTTGGCTTACATCAATAAATTGACACTGAGGGTCGATTGAAATCTTAACCATACGACAAAGATATATTTTTCAATTACTACTCGTTTGTATGTAGTAACATTCTGGCTTTACCTGCATATGAAATAAACATTTCCTTATTCAAGGGCATATTTATCACAGTCCATGAAGGAGCTCGAGGATGCTGCTTACACAGAAGCTTTTGAGCCAAGGGTTGGTTATATTAAAATGTATCCCTTCAAAAGTATCACGGACGTTATAGCGTAATGAAATGAATGTTTCAAAGATTACCACACATATATTCCAATTGTCGTATCCAAAATTAAGCTATCTTTTCTATTATGTTGACACCATCAACCATCAACTTTTAACTTTAAACATGGAGGTAAACATGGTAATTGGTTGTAATGTACTACATGAAATAACATTTGCGCAGCCATTTGTGATGGTAACATGACATAAGTATAAAAATAGCTGGCTTTCTGTGATTGGTTGTTATATCATTTATATAATTTCTTTCTGGAAAGCATTATGAATAAAGTTTCATGCAAGCACAAATATGTACTCATTGTATATGATGAAGGGCCGGAAATGGTTTTTTATGTTGTTCAAAATTAGGGAAAATCTTCTGCGAAATCAACAGCAGTGCTTCATAATTAGTTTATTAAAAACGTCTTTTAAGGAGATAATTGCTGAAAATTGCATTGCCGGAAATGGGACCAACATTTAGTACTTTAGATTCTAAGACACCTATGTTTTTAAGTAAACAACGGGTGCCATTTATTGGGGAAGGATCGGCTTATCACGTTTTGCGAGTTTTGACATTGTATTGTCGGATTTTTTATTGTTCCTTTATTTACCTCAGTCGTCTGTATTACGCGTCTGGCGTATTAAATTATAATCCTGGTACCTTTGATAACTATTTAAACCACTGGGTCGATGCCACTGCTGGTGGACGTTTCGTCCCCGAGGGTATCACCAGCCCAGTAGTCAGCACGTCGGTGGTGACATGCATATCAATGATATGATCATTTTAATAAATTTCCTGTTACAAAACTTTAAATTTTTCGAAAAACTAAGGATTTTCTTATCCCAGGAAAAGATTACCTTAGTCGTATTTGGCACAACTTTTTGGAATTTTTGGTCCTCAATGCTTTTCAACATTGTATTTGTTTGGCTTGATAACTATTTTGATTTGAGCGTCACTGATGAGTCTTATGTAGACGAAACGCGCGTCTGACGTATTAAATTATAATCCTAGTATCTTTGATAACTATTTACACCCTTTATATACATTTCGAAATGTTATCAACAGATCCAAGGAATTGCATATTTAAATATACAATTCATTGACAGATCCTACCTTGAGACTACGAACTGGGAGGCGATGTATATTTGTTTGTCTTTCATCAATAGCATGTACATTGTAGTTAATTTGCTTTGATGAACTGTAAGATTTGTTGTTATCAAATATCAATTAATTCGACAGAGTTTTTATCTTCTCTATCGGACATTTTCCATTAAACAATGTAGATAATCACAAAATTAATCTTTAATGTGAAAAAAAGGTTGCAATATGCACTAGGAGAAATTCCAACACGTCAGTGAAAATAGCGATTTAGAGCTATCGACATGTTTATGTTGTAGACACTTATTTATGATCAATACCGTATCTAGATATCAAATTTTGTTGTATTGTACTGATGTATCAATGATGAATTGGTCATTAATGACGACAGGTATAAATTCCTATTGTCTTAGCCTCAATCCTGTCTTCATCCACGAATGCCAACTCCCGAATTTGACTTCTCTCCGGGTACGAACTTATATGATGTAACTTTATGTATGTACCTGTCCCAAGTCAGGAGCCTGTAATCCAGTGGTTGTCGTTTGTTTATGTGTTACATATTTGACGTGTTTTATAAGGCCGTTATTTTTCTCGTTTGAATTGTTTTACATTGTCATTTCGGGGCCTTTTATAGCTGACTATGCGGTATGGGCTTTGCTTGTTGTTGAAGGCCGTACGGTGACCTATAGTTGTTAATTTATGTGTCATTTTGGTCTCTTGTGGACGGTTGTCCCATTGGCAAACATACCACAACTTCTTTTTTTATATTATATGAGCAATACGACAGGTGCCCATATATAGGGGCGAGATCCTTACATTACTCCTGGTTCTTGGTTAGGTTCTATTAGTCAATCTTTATGCTTTTTATGTTGTGTTTTGTGTACAGTATAAACTGTTGTTCGTCTTTTGTTCGTTTTTCGTTATATACCATGGTATTGTCAGTTCGGTTTCGACTTTTGAGCTTGAATATCTTTTTTTTTTTATCTTTCTCCTTTCTTTCTTATCCTGTTTTTGGTTTGATTTTATGTTACTTGGAGGATTGCCGTATTGCCAATCATACCAACTCTCATAATATTCAAATACTATTAATATGTTTATCTAAATGACAGATTTAATCCTCTCTATTATACATGTCAATTTTACAGCCTATCTATATATACATTTTAAGTCATCCTTTAAATGCTTCTTTTCTATATTAAAGCTTCACTTATCTGCGCTGTATTTCTTTTCTTTTGATGTTACATATATAAACTAATAATTAGTAATATGGTTATATTAATATCTTCGAACAAGGACGTAAACTTGGAGGAACATATTCAATATGTAACCAAACTTGTTTTTGTCAATTCCTTTCCCAACGTTTTAGTAGATTGTATAACATCATGATTCGTGTTGTTAACAAGGGGATACGACCAAATAATATCATGAATAAATTGCTGTATTAAACGAGTAAACCGACGGGAGGCTTATCAACATTACTGTCTATTCCCTTTCTTTATCTTAGTTCATATTTGGTTAAGTGTCGTGATCTTTGTTATTGGAACTCCATCAAATTTGTTTTTGTGTGTTAGAATTGTGTATTTTCCAAAAAAAATTCTTGTGAATACAACTACTAACCCTTTGGTACTCCCAAACTGTATAAAGCTTGAAATTACAGACATCTATTTTAAATATCAAATGTTTTAACATTTAAAATACCATAAATTATTAAAAAGATAGAATTACTATGCAGCAATAAACTAGAGCACTGTCTTTATTGACAAAATTGTTGTATTTCTAGAATTCATATGTATAAAATTATACGATAATATTTATTTTTTTCCGGTTACGGCCTCCAGACGATAATTTTTGATGCATTGCTTTTAATTATGGATTCAAATAGTCGTTCAAGGCATTTTACTGTAGTATTGTAATAAGTTGTAATGTATTAGATCATAATTATATAGTCTACACGACAAAATATTCTTGGGTTACATGTACATGATACATAAAAGATACATGTAGATAAAATATTTATGAAATAAGTTAAATTTTATTGCACTCCTTCATCCTGCACTTTGCTATATGGTTTTTAGCGGTCCTATGAAGTAGGAAAAAAATCACATTTGTCCTTTTTGTTAGATATAAGTATCAGTTTTCTTCCCTCTTATGTTGATATTCTCATTTTTTCTTTATTGGGCGGCATAATGATAGAAAAACAGAACATGGGAAAAAAGAAATAATAAATAGCAAAATATAAGTAAATCCAATATCACCCAAGATCATATGTTATATTAGGATTACCCCGACCTTTGATCAGAAGAAATACGTTAAGTCCTCTGTATTTGATAACTCTTTGCATACAACAATTAAGTCTCATTGAAGATTCCAACTATTCGAACTATTCGAACGTTTATTCATCATGCTTACAAAATCAATTCGGTCATTTAGGTGCAAAATTTACGTCGATCTTTTGTGTGGTCGCAAATCTGGATGAGCTTTGTTGTAGAAATAGATAAATGCAAATGCATTTGTCATTAGCATAAAGCAACCAGTCTATAGTATATAGTTTCCTAGATATGACAAACAAAAAAAACAAAAAATCTAATGTTTATCATTTTTGTATAGGTTGTTCAAAACGGTGTTGAAACAATAAAATGATAAAATGATTTTAAAAAGATAAAAAAATGTAGTTTCTGTTAGATTTTCTTACATGTACTTTTGAAATACTATTTACGCCGTCCGACCAACATAAGTTATAGAAAAGTTTACTTGATACAAATATGTGTGCAATTCTATGTCTTATGCAGCTAAATTTCTTTGTAAAACTAAGTATTAAGACTCAACAAATAAGTTTTTCTCCTTACAATGACATCATTGTGTTATCGGCTAGAGAGCAGGTACAAAAATGTATATTTTGAATTGTGATCCTAGAAGCAAACAGACAAAAATCTTTTACTGTTTCTGTAAAGAAAATTCAAATTTAACAAAATTTGAGTAGATTTATATAGTCTTAGTTGTCTAATGATACTGGTGGTTCATTAAGTATTTGCCGATGGAAGTATATTCCTCCTTAACAAGACATAATGTATATAAATCTTAATCTATCAAACTCTATCATTTTGTTGCATTCAATAACTGGTAAAGCTGACCCAAAAACGATGCATTGCATTCAAAATCCATTTGCATACCTAATAATAGCATATCACTTTTGAATATGATAGATGTTTGTAAATTACAGAAGAGATAATGTTGAAGCGGTTTTTTTTTGTAAAATATTGCTTTTTTTTAACGGGACATGCAAATGATTTTGCGCTACATCAATCATATTGTTTTTAATTGTCTAGTTTCTATATAGTTCTTTTGAGTATTCTTTCGGGTGTGGAAGTTTCTCGCTGCATTGAAGACCCATCGGTGGCCTTCGGCTGTTGTCTGTTCTATGGTCTCTATTGTCTCTTTGACACATTCCCCCTTTCCATTCTCAATTCTATTTGATCAAACAATAAAAAATTTTGTTACTTTTCTTCGATACGTATTAATGCAGACTTTAAAGTCATATGAAACGAGTGGCCGGTGAAAAATAATGTTATTCCAATTCTTGAACCGATGCAACCAAACATCATAAATTTAGTCTTCTGTGCAAAATTTTATCATTTTTTTCGCATAAATTTCGTATAATCGTCAATTTTTTTTACAATCGGTCAGTGCTGTTCTGAAAATATGGCAGGTATTAAGTTCGTGTTTTGAAGCCGAAGTTTAACGATTGTCACCTGTTTATCAACAATCAACAAAAAAAGCATGGATATTGAGCACGTGTTTAACATGTACAATTAGATAATAGTTAATTTTAAGGACATCCATGCGTATTGCGATCACCGGATTTTTACGAGATGGGTCACACTGAGGTCACTTTGCTACGGATAATATGTCGGGGAATTCCTTCCTGGAAGGAACCAATTAAAATAAAGTAAACTTCTTCTAAATATGAACAAATTAAAGAATTTTCTTCAGAAAAAAGGAGATTTTAAAAGCAGAAGTTTTATCATAAAAACTATCCACTGAGTTATAAAAAACATATGCATTATTTTTTTTAATTTGAGGTTTCTTATGACTTTAAACTAAGAGTGTTTTAAATTTCAAAATTTTTATTTTGATGGAATTTTGTTTTTTCTTTCTTTTTCTTGTGACGACCATACGAGACTATGACGGGTATTAACTACATTAATCACCACCCACCACTTCCTTCATACCCATGGCCATATTCAAAAGTAATTAGTAATTGAATAAACTATTCCATACAATATCTATTGGATGTGTCTCCTTGTAAAAAGTTAATATCGTTTTAGGTATCCGACTTTTTACCATCTGATTTAGAAAACAATAAGATATGTGAAAAATTATCGTTTGAGTATCAGACATTTTACCTTCTGATATAGAAAACAATAAGATGTGAAAAATTTCAGTCATTTACATGCTTAGTAAAGCACAACAATGTATAAACGTCAACCTTTTTGATTAATCAAATCATCTGTTCAAGGTTTTTCAAAATTCTATTAACTTTCATCTGAAATAGCTATTATTTAGTGGGTATTAATTTATCACGAAATATTTATATTCAATGTAAATAGCCAGAAGTTGATTTTCTTATCATAAGTTAAAGCTGTTAAAACGTTTGGAAGAAGCTGTCATGGATTTATCAGGATATAATTGATGTTTTATTTCAAGCACAGATTGCTTAACATGAATTACGTCTGAACATCAAAGAATTCTGATATTCAGGAAACATGTTTTGTCATGATTTTGCTTATTGCCAAATTCATTAACGTTTGTCTCGAAAGAACTTCTTGGGAATTTGTTGTACACGTATATATAAAGATAGGCAAAGAAGCCTCGAGTCGGACATGTATTTGAGGGAGGGCGAAAATTAATTCGATCAAACGACCAAAAAAAAACATGTTTATTTAGAAGGACACGGACATTTTTGTCATTCAGATTATGTCATGATGCAAATATATAAAAACGGCAACACCCATGCCGGGTAAAAAAAATATATATATACACGGCCTATTTCATCCAACATTCCGAAAGCGTTGTAATCGTTTTGATGCAAGTATAATTGTATCTTTATTTATTTTTGTTTATTTTGTTGTAAAGATAATCGTACGATTATGCTGATTGTCCTAAACTGTTTACCAAATATGTGTCACTGAACCTGAAGACAGTCAGGCAATAGCTGCGTACTGCAATCTCTTTTGACTTCATAACGGTGCTTACTTTTCTCAACAAGTATGCTATCAAGAATGGAATCGCCTAGTACATGTTATATACTAATAATTAAAAATAGTCTGTATGGACATATTGCATCATTCTGTAATTGTATAAGTTCGATTTCATGTCATGGGAAAAAAAAAAAAAAAAAAAAAACTATAAAATTTCTGTTGAACCCTTTTTTCTCTAATTATAAAATAAACAATTGAAGAACACCTTGTAGAAAAATCTAAGCAATATTGTGTCTGTTTAAAGTTATACTTGACATTTTTACAGTGTACCGAACGCACTTTGTAATCGATTTTATCTTCTTATCAATAATTAAAGCAGATTCAAATACCAAATCTTTTTTTCTTCCTCAGTATTTTCCCAACCAGATGTTTGGTTTAACCACATGACGTCACTGAGAGGTTTTCATTTTACGAGGTAACCCTTCGTTTTTAATCAAAATTATCTTTTAAATTGCAGTGAATGTCTGTGAACAAGTTACATGCACTCTTTTCGTTATGTTAATGACCAAGTGCACTACTATTCCATTCTTATAGCCCATAAATTGGACGAAATATAATTCAAAGTATATATGTAACAATATATAAATCATGTTTATAATCACACTTCAACTAGTCTTTATAATTTCTAATGAGTAACAAAAATTAATAATTTAAGGCATTAACTCAAAAAATACTGATAAATGATAAATCGTGCAACATTTATCGCTTTTGTAACAAGAATCCAGAAAAGTAAATAATTTGAAACTAATTTTGATTAGATAACCTACAAAGTCTATGTAATCCTGGTGTTTACTTAAAGATGTATACCTAGTGCAGTGTCTTAGGTCTTACTAAACATATCATCATTAACATAATTAATAAACAAATCAAAAGAAAAGAATATGAAAACTTCATACAAAAAACACATAAAGAAAATTGCAATGTTCGTAATATGGAAATTACAATAAATCATTAGTAATTATAAACTGAGTTAAAACGGTAAAACTTAACATTCGTATGCTATTGAAATAAAAAAAATCAAACACAAGTTGCTATACATGTATTGACAATTTTAGTTCTAATCGAGTCAAGGTTTTGTACAACAGCCATGTTAGCTTTGCTTTATCTTCCGTTAGCTATGCTTTATCTTCGGTTGAAGCATTTGTTTATTTAAATCGAACTTTTCGTTTTAGCAGCTGTCAATTTTTTCCGAAATGTACTTGCCAAATTTTAAATTACCTAAGCGAACTTTAACATTTTAATCTTTAAAATTCAATTGTTTATGTAGTATAATTTTTTTTTCTGTTTGCAACAAAACAATGTCTTTCCTCAAGGTTTTTGTGAAATATATATCTTGAGGTAATCAAAGATACTAAATCAGTTGGAATGCAGATTCTTTAATTTGTCGGCATTTTGTTGAAGGTTATGGTAATTGTTGTCTTTCTGAAATTTGCTTAACATCTTATCATTTATTGTATTGATTTTGTATTCACATTGTGCCATAGATCACATTTATTCGTTCAGTGTATGTTCACTGTTGGTCTTTTGATTGAGTTATCCATTTCAATTAATATTTTATACTTATATCTTTCTGTGCTGGGGTACCTATTAAAACATTTAAACCCGCTGCACTTGTTTGCACCGGTCCTAAGTCAGGAACCTGACGTTCAGTGATTGTTGTTTTTTTTTATGTGGTAAGTAAGTGTTTCTCGTTTCTCATTTTTTAAATTATATATACGACCGTTGGTTTTCTACGTTTGAACGGTTTTAAGCCAAGGCTCCGTGTTGAAGACCGTATTTTGACCTATAATGATTACCTTTACAATTGTGACTCGGTTGGAGGGTTGTCTCATCCGCCCTAATACCGCATCTTCTTAAATCTTTTATTTCTTTTAATCAATATAACAGCTTCAAGTGGCTTATTATTTCTCCAACACTTTATTTTTACTCCTGATTTTGTTTTTCTTCACTCAACGAGTTTTCGACATATATATACATTTGTATATATATATATATATTAAGTAAAAACAAACTAAAAGAACAGAAAGTTTATACAATGTCTCTAAAGTGACATTGCTTAAACCAATTGTCAGATTTGTTGTATACATTCATGTGAATTACTAGCTACTTTCAATTGGTTCAATTCTGAAAAGGCACAGATTAAACATTTATGTGCAAGGAAGAGTATGAAGGGCCGCTCGGGTCATAATTCATTTTGTTTTACGTACGCTAGAGGTGCGCGTAAACCCCAGGGTATGTGTACATAAGTTACGCGTATCTCTAAGATACGTTGTACACGAACAGTTACATGCACTCATAGGAACGTAAAAATATTGTTACTTGTTATACCTTACATATATTTTAAACAATTCTATTGGGTGAAACGTTATCACGTGACATGGAATAATTCAGTTGTTTTTCATTCAATTGCAAGGAAGGATGAATAACCCTAAAAATTTCCACCAGCGGTGAATAACCCTATTATTCACCGGTGAATAACCTTTTGAGTTTGTTGTTTTTTACTTGAGTTATCTCCCATGATAATGACGTCACAGACGTAAATAAACAAAATGGCAGCGTTCACGTTAGACTGGATGCCCACCGAGAGAAGAGGAAATAAGGCATTGGACATGAAAAGAGTGCCAGCAGCCGATAATGTATCTTATAAAAAGGTCCTTTTCAGGACCATCAATATTTTACAAAAAGATTCTACCTTAAGTTTGTTGTACATTTGAGAAATTCTAGAACACAAAGCCGTCAAAGGTATTTTTGTGTGTGTTATAAAAAGTCCAAAGAATATAGTAACTAAGTGTTCGAAAGGCCTTTCCACTGTTAGTTCGGTATAATAAAACAATTGTGGCCCCTTATAATCGATGAATATCCAAAATTGTCAACCCTCAAAAGTTATTTCACTTCGGGCTGCGCCCTCAATGAAATAACCTTCTCGTGTAGACAATTTTGGATATTCACCTCTTCAACGGGCCATAATTGTATAATGTTCCTCTTGGATACGAGAACAAGGTGTTCCGTGTAGGGTACGTGAACGATCTGTTACGCGTACCTCTAGCGTACGTGTAACAAAATGAGTTATGACCCGAGCAGGCCCCTATATAGAACAGAGACGAGTGAATACAAAGCAATAAATGTTTATAAAGTATCAATTTTCATAAATTTTGACACCATAAATATATTTAGGATGTGTTCTCTATGAATACTAGTTTTGATAAATATCCAAGCACTGTGTATATTAAGCATTTTGTACATGTTAGGCATCCAGTAGTTTTCTACACAAGGTATCATGTTGAAATAGTGAATTATACCTACATAGCGATTTTCATATCAGATTCATGTTATGATACGGATTTAGCCATGTTTTATACGCTTTATCATATATTTCAAAAGGAGTGTTTTATATTACATGAACTGTTTTCTGATCCATAGCTCTGGGTACCTTCAGTTCTACTTTTGCCTTGCTTCAAAAACCTTAAAAGAACTGCTGAATTACTTATCCGAAGCACCTGGGTTACCTTACAGTTTGCGTGCTGTTGGTTTTTTTTGTTTATTATTGGGTTGTTTTTTTTTTGGGGGGGGGGGGGGGGGTGTATTTTTTATAGTTTCATTTAGGAGATAACTGTATTGTATTTTAAGCTCCGACGGCATCAATTGGGGATTTGATGGTCGCAAATTAAGTTTACTGGCGACGCGTTAGCGGAGACAGTAAACGGGTATTTGCGACCATCAAATCCCAAATTGATGCCGTCGGAGCTTAAAATACAATATTGTTATCTCCATTCTAATGAAACTGACAGAAAACAACGTTAAAACATGTGTTTAAAATCTGTCATATGCCGTCTGCGCTTGCGCGTACGTCCCATAGCATCAATTGTCAATTGATGCCATGTAAGAAAGTGACGTTATCCAATCAAAATGAACGTTACAAACGTTGTTGCATTAGAATTAGCATTAGTGTGCCAAAAAATATGAAAACTTGACGTTCGTGACGTCACATACCAAACAATGACGTCATTCAATAAAGTACGTCACTCCGATCGTTCTATTGGACCTATTTTGAGGAAAAATTTTCTTAAGCTTACATAAATAAAAACTGATTATGTTAAAAAAAAAAATTAGGGGTGTGCTAAAGGGTTGGGGTGTGATAAAGGGTATGCGATAAAGGGTAGGGGTGTGATAAAGGGTATGCGATAAAGGGTGTGCATCAAAGTTGCGCGATATGGATTAAACATCAGGCTATTTATCAAATATGCAAAACTACTGTATTCACTACTAAACATATGATAAAAGTTGTTATTAACATCCTTGCACATACTGATGTTTACTCAATTTTTCCTCTTTCATAAACACTAACATTTCAACCTATATGAAAGAGTTTATTATGCCGATATTTAATTTTTTGTTGAAATCTTAAACTGTTTACTAGTTAGCACAAAGAGATGTTTCTCGGCTATTTTTTAACAAAAATCAATTTTATCATATTTTTTTTTACTAATTTGACACCTGGAATCAATTTGAAATAGCCTTTCGTATTCACAGATCAATTTTGTTGAAATTTTAGTACAAAAATGTGTTTATCAAAATTTGTGATTTTGTCATAAAAGAGACTTATTGTGTCATTTGGTTAAATTATGAATAGAATATCGTCATTCTAATAGAACATAAGATTTTTCTTAAAATATGTGATTTTGTAGCAAACATAAAGTTTTTATCTTAATTTTTGTTTCAATTTCCTTCTAAAAGGAAATTAAGACCCCTTCCGGTAATTATATTCACATTGTTCTTATAACATTTGAATAGGAGTTTATGCAATCGTTTCATTTTTACGACATACAAAATGTACAAATACAGACGGACATACAGATAGAGTGGTTACTACAGGGCGCCCGCGGACTATTCAACAGAGCCCTGCTCGGAGAGGGTGTATCATATGAGATAAAAGAGCTGGACTGTTAAGCATTTGAAATATCATTATATGATAATAGTACATTTGTTCATATGTTTTTTGAAACTTTGGTTTTGATTATTCGTGTTTTTTCGCTTGATACAAAAATAAAAAGTACAAAATATCTCTGTACCTGTCACTTAACAGGCCTATAATGTAATACCGCAAGTCATTTATCATGTTTGTTTTAGACAAATCATGCAACGATTCAACTTTTCGCACACCAGATTGTCATATTATTACAGTACAAGGATTCGTTATTTATTTCTTTTTGTCATACATTAATCCCTTTTAATCAAAAATTTCATTGTTTAATGAAAAATCGGATGATTTATAAAGTCTGAAATCCTGACGTATTTTACATGTTTTCTTTAAGAATTAAAAAATGGGATTTATAAATTTGAAAGTACAAGATTTATTAAGGATTTGTTTTCTGAACTCGTATATGAGTGCTGTAAAAAAATTTTAACTTCAGTCAGAAAAAGTTGACAAAGAATTGAAGCCTCAGTGGGAGATTGAGTTAATTTTAATGTAAGGTAAACGACTGATCCAATTTCAAAAAATAAACGAGATCTTATGTAATGGAAAGCTGTACAAAGAATTGTAATGGATAGTCAAGATAGCTTAAAACACTAAGTAGCCACCAAATAAAACACGATGCAGTAATTTTAATACACTCGTGGTTTAAAATGTATGGAAATTGTAATATGCAAAAGTTGGCTTATTTTTCTTAACCGTAACTAGCTTAAGCCTTGGGGTGTACCCATATTTTGACTATTTTATTTATTATGTCTGTTTAGTTCACGCATCATTGTAAAAATAACGGAATTTGATGAGACTGTCGTACAAAGTGAGAGGTTTAGCGCTATAAAACCAGGTTTAATCCACCATTTTCTACACTTGAAAATGCCTGTACCAAGTCAGGAGTATGACAGTTGTTGTCCATTCGTTTTTTACGTGTTTTGTCATTTGATTTTGCCATGTGATTGGGCCTTTCCAATTTGATTTTCCTATGAGTTTAGTAAAAAAAAAATCTTTTTTCTGAACACAGAGGTTATAGGTGTATGAACATGATATTTACCGCACCCGAAGAATAAACATGTACTAGAAGTACTCTGTGTAACCAGGCATTTGTGTTCTTACATGAAATTAAAGAACGTGCAACGTTTTATAAGGCAGGCACATGTTTTCAAAAGAAACCGTTGAAGATTTTGTTAATTGTTTAATATACTACAAGCACCTGGTGATGTTCTCGAGTATAGACAATTTACATTAGCGTTCCTCAAATTATTAAGAAAAACAACTGGATGAGGTATCGATTGATCTTAGTTGCTTCTAATTGAAATTTACCACGAAAACGTTAACTGTTTATGCTGGTGATGCATGTTAGTACGATAGGAATCTTGTTAAGGGTCAAGTTATTTCCAAGAATAACAATTTTGAAAGTCATGTTGCTCTTATATTGAGGTATATTTTGTAGTTAGGTAATTAAATATTTTATTGGTAATGAGATTTATATTTGTTGTTGTAAAAACAAGTCGTAATAGTAAAGATAAATTGTATGAAATATCAGATCGCGCTGCGTGAATAGATATCGAACTACTATAGCTGCATTAAAAATGGTTCAAATTTGGCACAATCTGATCAAGACAAAACAAAAGCAGCATAACAGACGCACGAATCAACCATAAGACGATACCAAAAGAAAACCTAATACTAGAAAAGACAGACTTAGGGGCAAACATTACAAATATACTAACACACAATATGTTTACCGAGAAAACAGACGTACAGACAGGTAATAAAACAGACGCACGAATATAAAAGAACACAGCTACAGCACAGTACACTAAAGCCCATTTATCTGAATACTGAACTCAATAATTCCGTCGGTATTTGGCGCATTTGCATTTATTTTTGGTGAATTTGTAGAAAAAATATCTCTAGGAGTATCGCAACCGGGATATTTACGTCCTTTTTTATATAGCACTTTAATCAACCCAGAGGTCGAAGTCATAAAACTTTGCTCAGTGCTTGGAGAACAAAAATCATGCTCGAAACATGAAATCCAGCATTTTGATTGGTTGATTTTGGAGTATGTGTACAAAAAACTGACTCGAAAGTTTTATGACTTCAAGGCCAGATATTAGATTTAATTTTAAAAATTAGCTGCAAAAAATCTTAAAATTCTGTAAAAATGAAAAGGCAAAAAGTAGCAAAAGACGCATCCTCTTTGTGTAAATTAAGAGCAGGTGTGGGGTATCCATCAACGAGAGCACAACATATCAACGAAAGAAAATCAAAAGATGTTTGAAGGTCATCTACAGTATTTACCATGGATAGAATATACAATAAGTGTTATTTGATTAGCCTTTGCTCGATTTATTATGTGTTTGTGTGTGTATTTTAATTTGTGGCTTTATAAATTATAAGCCTGGTATCTTTGATGAATTCAAGCATAGTCGGAACATAGAGCGGTGTTCTAGAACTATTACGTTTGTCAGTTATTACTGTACATCTACATTGTGTTTAAACTTATAGTATTTTATACTTTTTACAACATATAATGGCTGTGTTAGTGCAATTTTTTCAATAACGACAATGACGTACATATAACATAACGACCTATATATCACTAACTATACTCCTATGAAATGTTTTTAAATCAAGACATGTACAATGTATACGTACATATATAAGATTTGAAAGTTTGATTGACCCTTTTCCTTATAGGCATTTTATTCCTTTACTTATCGAAAAGACACTATTAAAGTTCAATTGAATACTGAATTTGCACCAATGGTCATGCACATGCCATGTTGGGCTCATATGAAAGATAATTGGTCAAATATTTCAGAAAATAACGTTTCAAGATAATTCGCCCTTTTTTGGTCACGTGGTATGTTTCGGAAAGTCACGTGACTTTTGGAGAAATATAAGGGTAAGGTTTTGGTGGAAACACAATGGCCCAAGTCTGTTAAAGACATACAAGTTATCATATTGGTATTAAAAGAGAAAACATATGTGCTATATGCCTTAAAATCTCGATGTCCGTAACATTCAAAATAACTGATTTCAGACGCTCCGTTTTCGTCCAATTACAAACTCGGACACTAAACCCGATGAAGCAATTAAATGGGGGTGGGGGGCAATTTGGCACACAAATATTTTTTAAAACAAACATAAGTATTTCGTTGGTTTTTCTTTTTGAAATTGAAAGTAAAGTTAAGTTACATTTAATACAGGAAATAATTTTTCCACCACCAGCAGTGGGAATCCAACACGCGATCTTTCCGTCTTGGGTTTAATCAGCATACTGCACCACTTGCATCGTTTGGAACATTTAGAAATTTAAATACTTAAGTCTACTACTCAAGACGTGAAAAAAAACATCAAAAAAATATGCGTTCCTCACCCAGCTTGTTTTCTTTTAGAAATTATGTGTTCAGACGATATATTTTTAATGCCAATGACCAAATGCATGATTTTGCGCAAATATAGGAGGAATCTAGTTATTAGTCTGTCTTGTTTCGATTGACATATACATTTTCTTTCATTTAAACAAAAGTGTTTTCAACTTTATCAACCCAAACACTTACGAAACCATGTTTTCTTACATCTATTTCAACTTTGCTAAAAAAAAAAATCAGGACATGTTAGTGGTTTTTGTCCGTCTTTTACAATAAAATCTTTAAACGAATTTTTTAACGCATTTCAAGTTTGTGACTTCGCTGGTAAACTAAAAATTACATTTTTAACTAGTGTACAAGTTAGTACTATTATTTTAATACCTTTCTCACTGCACAGTTATTGACAAAAGTCATAATACCTCCAAAAAGGACAGTTTTCTATGCACTTTTTTTTGAAAATATTCTTTAAAATTCAAAACAAGTAACAGGCGAACTGACTATAAACTGATAATGATAGAAGTTTGATGCACATTCCATCATATTGCTGGTATTCTGAGGATTACATGTAATTTGATCCCTTAACCACATCTGTACGTCAGCGAGTGACGATGAAAAAAGACTAAATGCTCCCAAAGCATCTTAAAATTTGCTTCACCGGTAAGCTGTACCGGTGTGAAAGTGTGAAAGGGAAAGGGTTAAGAAATTTGAGTTTGAACATTCATTGGTATCTTTCGCTCCTCTTTTGAAAGCTAACGTAATGGTACCCAAATTGCACCGAGTACCCAAAGTGCACCTATTTAGCAAAAATAGCAGCGGACATCTTACAAGATTTCCTAGAGACTACACAATTTGTATTTTTATGATTTGATACTATGTACATCTTTCAACATAGGTGAAAATATTTAGATATGCACAAAACGCTCACAGTATTTATCAATAGATGAAGTGTTTACTGAAAAAGCAAAATGTACTGAAACGTCGCCATGCGACGTCATCAAAACGTCATCTTTTTAAAATGATCAAATACAATATGTTACAAGTACCCATTTTAAAACAAAATGAAGAGTAAGCATGGACTTACATCCAATTGTTCAAAATATTTGAAGAAATTAAACAAAAGCTCTGTTATTCGACTTTTGACGATGCGAATTAAGCATAGATGCAATTTGGGTACTCCTCATTTCAGAATCATTGATGGTTTGGAGGTCAGTTTAGACCAATTTTTCTATGATTCCATATGGATTAAAAATCGAATTGGTATACCTATATAATAAAGAAGGATACGGCTACAAAATAAACACAGAATGGACATTTTTGTCTTTATCATAAAAAAACGTGGGTGAAAAAACTGTCAAAATAGGTGCAATTTGGGTACCGTCATGTTAACTGAGGACGAGATACTACAACACCCGTGAAAATAAACTCATCATAGATACCAGGACTAAATTTTATATATACGCCAGACGCGCGTTTCGTCTACAAAAGACTCATCGAAAAGGACCGAAAAGGAATCACAAATTACCATTTACAATGTGTGAAATAATATTATTGAAAATCGATGTTCAATATCTTTGGATGCAAATTTATTTGAACCGTACAACACCATGAAGAAAATGTTATCATGATTCTTAAATTATATTTTGATAAAAGTAAACTGGTGCAACAGCCTGCTCGTAAAATCTCAATTTAATAACACATAAAAGTCATGATTGATCTACAAAACCAACAAATGATAATGCTAAAATTGCAATGATTTTATAACTGACATACCAATTTAGTCGATGCATAATTGACGTTCACATTGAACTATCGAAAATGTGTGCCACTTGATGCTCCGCATAAACAGGGTGCAAATGACTTGAACTTTCTTTTACTGTTAAGTTTCTATAACAAGGTATCATGAATGAGTATTATATTGCTTGGGATGCGGATTGCAAGATTCGGTAATATGGGCTGTGTGTTGCGAGCTGCAAGCTGTGGGTTTCAGGCTGCATGTATCAAGTCAGTTAAATATTAAGGAGGATGGAGATAAACTGAAAAAAATGACAAAACCATGATCTGCAGCTGGTAACCTGTAACTTGCAATCCACAAATTAGTGAAACTTGATAAGAACTTGCTATTTTAAGACAAATAGAGAAGAAATTTAACATTAGTTACGGGTTTTTTTTTTAAACTTTTTAAAACTTTTAATCAGTCTTCAATATTTCTCGACACTGCTTTAAAACCAAATGCTTAGACGGAATATACAATTTCCCTTACATTTGATAATCGACATATTTTTAAATTACTCTTACTATGTATACATGTAGTACCTCGTTATTGTAATGATTAATTATAACAAACATTTCTAAAATTGTCCGTTTATGAATTTTAAAATTATAAAGAAACTAAGGTTACAACTCCCTCTATCAAATTTGACCGTTACATAGATTTGTCGATTTCTTTTAAGTGCTGTTTGAATATCAGTCTCTTCGTCTGTTTCGTTTCTTTTACATCATTGGAGATATTCGACTTTGAGTATTCCTGGTGTTGGTGAATCAAGAAAAGCGCTCCGGACACACAAACTTAACATGTTCACTTTTTACTTCTTTTTCTTACGATTGGCATGAAAACGAACTTATTTTTATCATAAATTACAATAAGTAGAGGATTTGAAATGGAATGTAAAGGAAGGACTTAAGGTCACTGATTACATATGCAGTTCTTGAGGTTCTGTACTGAAAATTTTTAAAAAATAAACAAGGTTATCAAATACTATATATTACAAAAAAAAGGTCGACCGGGTAACTTTTATATTACATCCGCCCTTCTCGGTCAATATGATTCCTCACCTGTAGTTCTTGATGTTCTACACTGAAAAAAAATCTATTATCTACGTGAGGTTTAAAAATTACTCAAATTACTTTCTAAATTATTTCTTAATGAGTGTATCTTGTAGATAATTTATAAATGGCTTAGATTATTAACAAACCGTTTTTCCAACGCACCGGGAGGATCATTAGAACGCTGATAAAATTTCATGCGCACTGTAAGAGATTGTATGTTAGTATCAAGATACTGTAAAGCTTTCTAAAATATGTTCTCATCTTTTTTATATCAAAATGTGCAAATTAAAATCAAAGTACTGACGTACTGAACATCGGATGACCGCAGGTTCTTGTGGATGGTCAAAAGCACATGTCATAGAAACAGATCACATCTCTATACCTGAAACTTGGGTTAATTTACAGAGATATTTTTTTCTGATACAAGTTCGTGCTTGGATGATGAATAAATGACAGGAAATTCAACCTCACCGTAATAACTATTATATTGTAGTGCAAGAAATCGGTATACCTTGGACTATTATACTTGTATAATAATAGTCGTAGAGAATACACTGGTTTGTTGTTATATATATTATTAATATTACGATTGCATGTATGTACCGATTATCAGGTTGTCTGCATGTTGATATCGTAAAATATCAGCTGCGAGACATAATATTAAGCTTTTTGTCGAGTAAGCGCAGCGAACGAGATCAAAAAGCCTTCATATTATGTCGAGCAGCTGATATTTTACAATATTAATATGCCGATAACCTGATAATCGATTTATCGGGCTGCATTTGCGTCTTTTGGAAGTATTGTCTTAGTTTCACCAGCAACCGGAAGTTGACTTGATAAGTTCGGGTCAAACTTATCAACGTCGGTTCAAACATTATGACGTCGCTTATATGCCCGGGTCAGAGTTATTAAGGCCAGGTCATCGTATTTGACGTCACAAAGCCGTGATATGGAGTTTTATTAAGAGCTGAGCAGATTGATATAGACAGTTGGACGACCGATGAATATCATTTTCATCTATTTGTTTATATGATAATTCTATTCTACTATTATATTAGTGCAGTGCAAGTGCATGGTGGACACTCTTCTGTAAAAAAATCAAAGCCTTAAAGGCTGTAAAAGCAATTGCTGCCATGTTAATGTTTTGGGACACTTTTATTTTTCATCTACATATATAAGAATTAAACCTGACAGGACATGGTTGTCCAGTGAAAAGCAAGAAGATTTGACTTTATATCAATAAAAGACTTAAGCAGGAAATATTAATATGTTTTATATTTCACAAGGAGACAACAAGTTTACCAGGCTAAAGTTGGGGTTAATTATGGATTATCCCCTGGTAGTGTTTGTAACTGGGCAATAATTACTTTTATTTATTTAATTTTAACAATTTTCTTAATTAATTTAAATCAACCATTCAGTTAAAACATTTCACCTTTCGAGACGCTAATGTTGAAAAATGGGACAGAAATAAAATAACTTACAAGTCATAAACATGTAAAAAATAAATATATATTTCAGCTTACTAAAAATATTTTCATAGTGTTACTTTGACATCATTTCTTAAAACTAATTCCCACACATAATTGTTCATTTGATATGTGTCATCCTCATGCGGTACGAGAAGTTTTCATGTCGCTAAATAGTCTTCTTGTCGCTTAATTTATTCTTCTTGTCCGTTCTTTACGCTTCTTGTCGCTAAAAGTTCTTCTTGTCCTTATTAGTGAGACCGCTATTTTTAGATTACAGGTGGTCATTTACACTACACGTATAACCTGTGTAGTGATTTTTATTTTACGATAAATTTATGAATGAACGATAATTTTATGAATGAACAAGAGCACCTGACCTCTTTCTGAAACACCAATTAAACATATAAAATCGTATTTATTAAGATATAATTCAGTCAAATTTTCACCACTAAATCAACAACTGAAATGATTCCATATTTTGTTGAAACATCGTACAACCGGAGAACAGAAATCGCAGGTATGAAAATGCACTTTTTTCACTGGTGTTGAAAACCCAAAACTAATTTGACTAGAATTTATGAATGACGGAAATTTAAGCGATAACAATACATCGGAGTGACCTCAAGGTCATCCTCTGTAAAAAAAGCATTCCGAAACACCTGTGAGATGATTTTAAAGCATTTAAATTAAAATTTTGAACATAAAACTACATTCAAGTCAATAACCGTTATCAGAGGAAACTGTATACGTCATTACAATATTGAAGTCAATGTGTTATGTCATGTTTTTATGTTCACAGTTCAGAGTTGGACCATGACTAATACGAGGGTTACTGGGCGAATGTAACATCCAATTCTTATTCTTCTGGAACTGCAAGAATAATTAAAAATAGAATTTTAAGCACCAATTTTTCCAGTCATCTTTCTAAAGTTATTTAGTATAAAAAAAAATATAAACGGCATGGAAAAATTATAGGTGCGCTTCATTTTCATGTTTCTGAGGGCAAATTAACTGTTCATTTTCAAACAAGTTCTCGGTTGTTTTTGCTATTGATATACATGTTTAATAATAATCATGTTAAGCCATTTCAATTGATAATTTATAGGGTGTCTTTCTATGTTGTGATGTTAGACTATTGTTTCAGATAAGATCGAATGTTGGTGCCTATTTATAAAACATCTAAACCCGATGCATTTGTTTGCACCTGTCCTAAGTCAGTAATCTGATGTTTAGATATCTGTAGTTGTCGTTTGTTCATGTGGTTCATAACTGTTTCTCGTTTCTCGTTTTTCAGATACATTAGACAGTTGGTTTTTCAGTTTGAATGGTTTTACACTAGTTATTGTTAGGGGCCCTTTATAGCTTGCTGTTCGGTGTGAGCCAAGGCTCCGTGTTGAAGACTGTACTTTGACCTATGACGGTTTACTTTTACAAACTGTGACTTGGATGGAGAGTTGTCTCATTGGCACTCATACATGTATCACATCTTCTTATTTATCTTTGTTGTTGTAAAAATAAACACAAATAAGATATTTGTATAAATAAACAGACGTTGTGCATCATGTTATCTAAAATTTCTTTGTTAAATGCAATAGTTTTGCAGCAGATCTCAAGGGAGGTCACGAAGTATAAATATAGAATAATAGTTATTTAGTCATTTACTTCTCAAATCAAATTATTGTTCGTACTATCAAACTGCATGCTGATGATATGTTTTCCTCAATTTTTTAATCGTTTCATGTTTTCGTATATCTAAATACTGCTAATATAATCTGGAAGTAATATGTTTAATGGCAATTCTTAATTTGTAATGCATCGGTTTAATTTTACTAATGCAAACATATAATGTGTGTGGATGAAAACGATCTTTGAAGAGTAGTAGATCAAAAGATGACAAAAATGCGTCAAGGTAGTTTACGGGTTGTGCTTGAGTCTTTAGTAAAATGAGTTGAAGGCGAAAGTGTTTGCTTTGAAAAAAAGAACGTGTGAGTCATGTATAAACAATCTGAAAAATACATGTAAAATTTCTACGATTATCGTCATTGCAGCTTCAACTATTGCTTGATTGCCATTTTGTACTTCTGTTGTTTGTTTTTTTTATCTTTTTATTATTACTTTAACCTGAAGTTATTTTTTGACTTTTGTCAAATGAGAAAACAATATATTATGACCAAAGGAAAACGATATAAAGAATTAGACGAAACACGACTGTTTTTAACAATGAACAGAAGCTACAAATGTACATGTATACCGGATTTTAAGCTGTAAAAAGTCCCGGTATTACATTCAAGTTTTGTGTTCAAAAGGGGAAAACTACTTAACTACACCTAAAACAAACTAGAGTCTAAAGAGCCTGTGTCGCTCATCTTGGTCTATGTGCATAGTAAACTAAGGACACATGTGGATTCATGACAAAATTGTGTTTTGGTGATAGTGCTGTGTTTGTAGTTCTTACTTTACCGAACATTCTTATCTCTATCTGTAATGAACTAGGCCAAGTAGTGACAGTGGGAAATATTTTGTAAAGATTTAAAAATTTATGAAAATCGTTAAAATTTGACTATAAAGGGCTATAATTCCATAAGGGGTCAATTGACCATTTTGTTAAAAGTTGACTTATTTTTAGGTCTTACTTTGCAGTACATTTTTGATGTTTACAGTTTATCTTTATATATAATAATATTAAAGATAATAACCAAAAGCTGTAAAATTTTCTTAAAATTACCAATTATGGGGCAGCAACCTAACGACGGGTTGTCCGATTCATCTGAAAATTTCAGAGCAGATAGATCTTGACCTGATAAACAATTTTACCCCGTCAGATTTTCTCTAAATGCTATAATTTAAGAGATATAAGCCAAAATCTACATTTTACCCCTATGTTCTATTTTTAGCCATGGCGGCAATCTTGGTTGGTTGGCCGGGTCACCGGACACATTTTTTAAACTAGATACCCCAATAATGATTCTGGCCAAGTTTGAATAAATTTGGCCCAGTAGTTTTAGAGGAGAGGATTTTTGTAAATGTTATCGACGACGACGGGCGACGGACGCCAAGTGATGAGAAAAGCTCACTTGGCCCTATGGGCCAGGTGAGCTAAAACGCAGACAATCACAAGACTTGAGACAAGGATGTTGAGTATGGAAGGGAATATGCGCCAAAATGATACAATTCTTAATTTGTGAAATGCAATTTCTTAATTCGTAACATGCAATTTCTTAATTTGTAAAATGTAATTTCTTTATTTGTAACATGTATTTTTTCCATCCGTTACATGAATTTCTATATTTCTTCATTTGTGAAATGTAATTTCTTAATGCGTAAACACAATTTCTTAATTTTTTGACGTACATGTATTTTCTTCATTCGTTACATGAATTTCTACATTTCTTAATTTATGAACTGTAGTTACTTTGTATTAGTCACGTTTTGTGAGATGTGTCTGACTGTGTAATTGTTACCACTGCCAGTCAATGAGAAGTTCTGTTTTTAAAGAAAACATACAAGTTACAGATTAACATGACATTTTTTTTGTTACAAATCAAGAAGTTTGACAAGTCTAGAAATACAAATCTAGAATAAAATAGAACACGAGGTCGCTGTGGAGCCATGTCAACTCGTACCTTCGCAACTAGTACCCAATATTTACCAACTCGTATTTCTACTCCTTTACGTTCGGTTACTTATAAACCGCATGGGTGTTTCCGGATATCTTAATTAAATTAGATTGAACAAAATAGTCTCAATTATAAAATTGAAAAGGGTTTTCAGTTCATGACAAAAATCACCACATGTACAAGATAAACAAAACTTTCAACTCGCTGCAAATTCTAGACGATCCCTAGCCACGGTTTGAGCTCAATTCTTTGCTAGGTGTCGATCACTCTACATCTGTACATTGAAGAACTTTAATATTTTGCTTAACTCTTTAAACTTCCTTTCTATTAGAAAAGCACTCGTATAGTAATAACCGAGAGATACAAATCAACACATTCGTTAGTTTTGAAACGGGCATTGCAATAGTAGCATGCTACCAGTGAAAGCGAATGTATGGCGTGCAAGATCTGAAGAAACTATCCATTAGATACAGCTGGTGGTACTTCCTGGAGGTTTTTAACTACTGAGTTAAACATTGCGGGAGAGAAGCATCGAAATTAAACTTCATTCTATCATAAGTAGCATGCTTTGGCTTACTTCTATTTACATTTCGAGTTGGATTCTGGTGTGATATGTAGCATAAACATCTAAAAATGTGGAATAGGTTCTACATATACAATGCAGTTCGTTAATTAAAACTCAGCACCATCAACTGATTGTCGAGTTTAGTAAATCATTAAAAACAATCATAATTGTATTTTAATAAAAATCTAATTTTAGAAAAAACAAACTCATTAATAGAGACTGTATTTTTCGATTTTCTAATAACGATCTTAGCGCCGTCTTTTCTTATGTTAAACATAATAAAAGGCAACATTATGGTATGACAACAAATCAGTTTATTGTTAAAAACCACTAACTTTTTGTGTTCAGCAGTAGCAGCTGTTTATAAGACAATGTTTTCATAGTTTAAAACAAAGTCTATATATCGATTGGTATAATCTAAAACCACATCTGTAAGCCTATACATGTAGATAATGCAAAAAACCAACTAACATCATTAGTTAGTCGATATCTGAAGTGAAATAAAATATGCATACTTACTTTTCGTTTTCGAACTCGATCTTAAGGAAACGTCACTCATTTTGTATCATATAAAGCATCCTTGTGTGATGTGTTCATCAATCAATATGAAAAAACATATTTGAAAAGGGGTATTAAAAACAAATTTAAATGTGACATTATGGCAGACAGCGTTGCTGATTTGAGTTCATATTTCAATGTTGATTCGTTGTTGTAGGCCGATCAACCAGAGGCAAACTTTTGAAGCATTTTCATGTCTTGAACAAATAACGACATTAAACCATGAAATAGATTTTACCAAGATAAAGGATCAGAATTTTAAACTGGCAGTAGAAAAAGAGGACATGATTGAGACGTGCACCACAGCACCTCTAAAAGGTTAATTTAAATTATACGCTTATGATTTGGATTGAGTTACCACAAATACTTCGCAGAGTTAACGCTGTCAAGAAGGGCTTGATTTATTTCTTTAACTATTTTAATTGAACATTTGATTCACAATCGTTATCAACTTTTAGATATCTATAAAAAAAAAAACGGTGTGCATTGAATTTTCGAAAATAATAAAAAGTAATGCATTATTTCATTTGCGCATTATAGTGTTGTTTTTCATAAGCACCGCACACAAGTTCTGTTGTGCGCCTATTTACCGTTTCACAACAGATGTGGACAACAAAACCTTTATAAAACATTGAATGAGACGACCTACCATCATTGTTCTTTTAAAAATGGTGACTTGGATGGACAGTTGTCTCCTTGGCCCTCAATCACATCTTCTTTTATCTACTAATTGAGACATGCAAAACGTATAAATATAACTAAAGCATTAAAAATTAATATGCTATGAAATATTATCAAAACTATGTTGTAACATTATAAATAAAATTCTCTTTTCAATATAGACCTATTATTTATACTCTTTACCTGTATTATTTGGGAAAACGAAATGTATGATCTTGGCGCAATGAAAATACATGGTATGTGGCACAAATTAAATGCCAATTGGTGCAAAAACCGCCAAAATATATGCAATTGGTACCCTAAAGTTATACACATACTTGTATTTATTCGTTTATATACATGTTTGGCAACTTTACGAAAGACTTTCTTTATCTTATAACCTAACTCTATAAAGCTGACATAACTAACTACATATATGTACATACACTTCTGCTTGAATTCAGCACTATATTAGGTTTTCTTATTAGTGGCTTGGGAAATAAGCTGCTATGACATAGAAGCAACACCACCTGCACTGTTTCAAGTGACAAAGACCATTCGACCATCTAGGCTATTTTAAAAATACAACCTACGTTAGTCGTCTATTTCTATGTGCATATAATATGTTGTTATTCGGTATCTTCACAGGGGATTTGAGGGCTCATATTTTTGTCAGTTTATAGTTACTAGTGTCATGATTTAAACATTAATTACCATTCTGATCTTAGTTTTCGTTTAAAGGGAGTATGGGCTAATATATTCTGTCAATTTTCCTAATCAATACACAGGATTAGTTGGGATTATTTCATAACAGTATTTATTTATATATGTATATACATAAAAGGGAGAGAAAAAGAGGAGTGGCGAATGCTATAAATATTTTCTGGAACTGTATCTAATTTGTATCTGGAAAATACAGATAATAAACATAATACATAAATAAAGAAGCTTCTTCTCCAGTAAGAGATGAAACAGATTCAGAATACATTTTATAATGTTTAAATATCAATAATTGCTAAGAAATTAATATATTATATAGTTGGGTTTCCTGGTCATTCACTTCATTTTTAACAAAAATATTCTTGTTCGATAGATTACACGATCGTTTTACGTATAATAAACAATGTATTCATCTCTTTTTCTTAAATTATGTGAAATCATTACATTTCTACATGTCAGAAGTAAAAAAGGATATGAACAACGCCCTAAATATATCATTTAAGCATTATACCTGCCAATCAAAGGAAAGTCATAATTACAGAAAAGCAACCTGCTTTCGACTTTGAGTGAATAATCAGCTCTTCAGAGTATACCTTAATTACCTTATTTACCTGTCTCTTCGATAAAGTGTCGATTGTTTGAACTAAGATCAATGCAAAGCTACTTAAGCGATGACTCGGGGAAACTGCTTTTACATAAAATAAGGATGGATTTTAACAACTAAATGAGATTTCTGTAAATTCTTGCGAAAACGGAAGTATTTAAAGGTAAGATCAATATGAATTTTAAGTTTTATATCCTGATCTGTTTCTTTTTTATGTAGTTTTATTACTCTCTTGATCACTAGTATAGTAACCAGATAAATATCAGTGAGGATTTTACCCGGCATTGTAGAAATTTGATATAATTCGTTAAACTATATTTTCAATGTATAATAATACCTTGCTAAGCGTAATATATTTTCTTTAATGTGTATTTCTTCATTTTAAATGTTTAAATCAAACTTCAGATCTGATCAAATGTTTAAATATGAAAAATTGAATTTTTCTTTGGAATATACAGCTCTGCTCAATACACATGCAATCTCATTGCCCAGGCGTTAGTTATAACAGTACATGCATGATTGTTTCCATTCAAAGCAAACCTTTCGGATATTTCATGTCTGATTTAATGCTTATCTCAAGGAATAAAAACTTGCAACTTATTGAACGTTCAAGTACAATTGTTTTACCTAGTTGACAGGAAAGAACTGTAGGATCGTTGCCGGATGTTTATGGAAATAGATGTTTTTGAGTTTTATCAATTGAGCAAGTTTTACAGGCCAGGACGGTTATTCAAAACAAGAACCAAGACAATATCTTACATTTTATATAAACACTAGTCTATAAAGGTTGATCGAATAATGTAAACCTCCAGGTTTTTTTGTTTATATCGTTAAATTGCTGTCTACGTATATCCATATTCAACTTTTCTCGTTTAAAGAAAGCCCATAATTCAATCAAAAGGATATTAATGGTTCTGTGATATTAACAGATGTAAAATATATCTGCTGTAGTTCTTGACTTTTACCTTTAACAATTGGATTTCAGTGTTACTATTTGGAGGATGAGGAACATGTGCCAGTCCATACATTATTTGCTTACACAATACATTATACATATAGTGTATATATTTTATAATTGACCGCACGACACAAGGAATCACACTGAATGCGCAAAGCGTAGAATGATTGTCTCTGATATAACATTAGTGACAAGAAGAAAATACATTTAGTTTCTTGTATGTTCTAATTCATTTACATTTATTTAGCACTTAAGGGAGCTACCATTTGATTTTTAGGGGGTGGGGGTGAAATTTGAAAAAAATAGGCAGGACAGGAGTTTTAAGTAAAAAAAAAGCAGGATGAGACACTTCAACAAAAAAAAGTCAGGACGACAATTTAGGTAAAAAAAAAGTCAGGATAAACTAAAAAAAAGGCAGGACCGAACAGAGTGAAAAATAAAAAGGCAGGACCGAACAGAGTGAAAAATAAAAAGGCAGGACAGAGATTACAGCTAAAAAATAATGCAGGACAAAAATTTTCATCCTAGCCCCCACCCCTCCACCCCATAAAAATCAAATGGTAGCTCCCTTAAGTGCATACAAGAAACTAAATGTATTTTCTTCTTGTACTCAATTTATTTTGATGAACCGCCATTGTATAACGTATTGCTAACATTAGAAGAGTGAATCTAACTTATAAGAGTTATTGCATGTGTAAAATATCAATTTTGTTAGACTGGGGAATCACGGTATTTAATTGCAGCCAATGTAAGAAATGACTGCTGTCAAATTGTAGTTTATAATAATTAAGTTAAGTATCTTCTGAGTAATTACAGATACATTTTACGTAAATGTTTTATGACATTTCAGATGATCTTCAACCTGGCTGAAAACCAATACCATAAGACGATATCTCAAAATCGTTTTCTGCTTGAAAATCTTTTTGGTTTTGTTTTCTTTAGGCGCGCTCGATTTTTATTTAGACTACGTGATGCGTTTTTGTTTTGCTTTATTATAAATCGTCAACTGCTACTAATGTGCGAACTAGGAGACAGTACTTCTAACTCCTATTGATGACCTCAATCTAATTTTTGGTATGCCGTTTGAAAGTAAATTGAAAAAGTGACACTCAGAAAGGTTATTAGTGCGAAGGAAACACATAAAATGTCAATGAACACATAAAATGTTAATGAATTACAAATAAGGACATGGTGGTCAAAAGTTTGAAAACAGTCAAGTTGCAAACGTTTACTTCTTTCAGTGTGTCAAAAGTTAACATATGTTCATAGGAAACAGACATATGGCAAATATTGTTTTTCAAAGTCTTATCCTTAAAAAACATTGAAAATTGTTTTAAAACTAACGACTATCACATTCAAAGCATGTTTGGAGCAACATCCTATGCACACAAAACTAGGACACTGATGTTACAGCATTAATCAATCAATCAATCAATCAATCAGTTGGAATAGCCTTAATTCATTTAATCTACAAAAAATGCATCAGGAGCCTGGATTCAGTGGTTGTCGTTTGTTTATGTGTTACATATTTGTTTTTCGTTCATTTATTATATAAATAAGGCCGTTAGTTTTCTCGTTTGAATTGTTTTACATTGTCTTATCGGGGCCTTTTATAGCTGACTTTGCGGTATGGGCTTTGCTCATTGTTGTAGGCCGTATGGTGACCTATAGTTGTTAATGTCTGTGTCATTTTGGTCTCTTGTGGACAGTTGTCTCATTAACAATCATACCACATCTTCTTTTTTATATGTACTAGTACATCAAATTAAAACAAACAATGAACATTGCCCTTTCCTGGATCTTAATATCTATATCTTTAACTTGAAGCTTAATACCAAACTTTATGATAAAAGAGGTGAATTTTTATTTCCTATTGTTAATTATCCATCTATGGTCTTGTTTATATATCTCAACTTCTTTTTTTCGCTCGTGTATTCAACAACGTTTTAAATTTGAACGAAAGAAATCTATGTATTACTTAAAAAAAATATTAAACTGGGGTTTTCGATATCACAAACTACTCAAAGCAATTACTTAATTTTATCATACGTACAGGTATTTCAAATACAGACGTGTGTGATTATATACTTTACAAAACACAAACATGTCTGGATTCACATCTCACGCAAAGTAAACTTTAAACAGGTTTATTCAGAAGGGACATGATAGTTACGATACCATTGTCAGGTCATCAAAGATGGCATAATTTGGTATCAATATTGATTCACTCATAATTATGCTCTTTGCATCGGGAACACATTTATTTTAAAACCAGTTGTTTGCATGATTCTGGGTTATGTTCCTCTCACATATTTTATGAATGGTATGATTCTCAACTAATTTTCATATGATGAAGACATAATCTTACAATGAGTTTAATTGAGGTCTGGAGCTATCATGTCTTCAACTGCTAGTAGTCATTTGCTAATTTAAGTATCATTGTCATTTTGCTTAGTTTCTTTTTGTACCTATTTAAACATCGGTCTCGGATTTAATTTTAACTGAGTTTTACTGTGTTTTTGTTTTTATACATAGGGCTAGAGGTACATGTATAGGGGGAGGGTTGAGATTTCACCAAACGTGTGCCATCTCGCTGCATGTCCATGCCACCGCCTGTGGCCTTTGTTAGACTTGTATGGCTTTTAATTTACTTGTATTCAATATATTTTTTGGAGTTTGGTATGGCATCAATTATCACTATACTAGTACACATTTTTGTTAAGGTACACATCCACGTAATTAAATATAAAGACGGCACAAACAGTCTGCGAAAAATGCACATCATTTAAGAGTAACACGTTTAAAAAATTTGTATTGTGAAATAGCAGCTGCAACTCGGATATGAATCTTTTTAAAGGATAATTGAATCGATCGATAATAAAGAAAATTTAATGCATGATAGCCACTTTTAACTTTTAGTTTATCAGTTAATTTCCTTTGCATATGTGCACTTTTCGTTAGAACCATTGACTACTTCTACAGTGTATATATCATTGTATTTTTTTCTGCTCGAAATCAATGTCTATCTTTCTAACCAAAAATGTTAGGCTTATCACTTGAATATGCCAAAAAGGCATTTTTTCATTGATTATTTTAGAAGTTTATCATTTATTGCAAAAAAACGTGTTTTCATTCTTTTTGATAACAAAAAGATCCTATAGATTGAAATGTATTAGGTCTGTGTTAGAATTTGGTTATCTCTCTTTTAACGAAAAATAATACCAATATTTGTAAATCTAGAAATCTGTTGACTCTTTTAATCATAATTTGAAGCGATTAGATAAGTATAATTTATTTATCTCTTAGTATAAGCTTTTTTTAAGAGTTTCGATGTATAGTAACGAAGGATAGAACAATTTAAACTAACCTTATGATATGGATAATGCTATTCTATATAGCAACTTGAGGACAGGAACTACAAAAATATAACTACACGTAAGCATTCACGGTGTTTTATAGTAGACAGCTGTCCTTTCTTTAAATCAAGGTATAAATTACCACCGAATTGTACACCAAACAATACCGTACGAACGAATGGCTGCATATTCTGAATGCAAACTTTAAGTTCTTTACATGTAGGTTGAATTGTTATGAATTCCGTGCGTCCGAATATTTAAAATGCTCATAAACGCTTAAACAAAAACATTTGATTGCCATAGATATGCAATCATGGAATGTAAAAACTGCAATTCGTAGCAGACTTCATTCCTCAAGACTAACACAATGCAAGATCTTGGAAACATGTTTGAGTAAATTGCTACAGAATTACATTGCAGAAAAATCCAAAAGAATCATTTAGTCTTTCCAAGCTATATACTAACAAACTGATGTAAACCAAAAATTATACCTACCAATGTAATGATTGAAACACAAAAGTATTATGAAATATAGCTTTTTTTATGAACTGAATAAATTTCTAATTAAAAAAAAAGATATTAAAGTACAGTTCCTCAGCTTGTTAGCTTTATAGGCAAAATCATATTAAAGTAAAAACTGGATATGAAGTTTTCGTTTTTTTGTCAAGGTTTTGCAGATGTAGAATATACTTCTTCACTTCATATTTATATTTCAAGAATAAATGTACAAATTATGATATCTGCGAGACTTGAAGCTTCTATATCTATTCATTTCCAACCAACTTCACTTCCATCCACAGTTTACTTCCTAAATTAAAGGCAATATCTTCAGAATATAGTTGTTTTCTATATTTTTACAAGGACGTACATGTTAGTTATACGTCCTTGGTTTTTATAGTTTTCCTCGTAC
Organism: Mytilus edulis; assembly: GCA_019925275.1. Taxonomy (NCBI): domain Eukaryota; kingdom Metazoa; phylum Mollusca; class Bivalvia; order Mytilida; family Mytilidae; genus Mytilus; species Mytilus edulis. The sequence goes on from CM034353.1 coordinate 53,614,735, forward strand.
TTTTACCAATATGAAACATGTATTATATACAAACAGCAATTGACAATATGCAAAAGTACTTGTAGAAATAAGTTATGTCAGGGATTACATTTAGTTTCTCTATCGTGAAATAATTCATTGAATTCTACTTCCGTCACACAGTCATGTAGAAAATCACATAAAGTACATGTCTAGCCCTACTTGTTTTTGGTAAGTACGCTTTTGCATATTCTGTATCGTTTAAGCACTTAGAGATTGATAAAAATAAATAGTTTTATCGATCATTCCTTGCAAATTATCAAATAGCTAAGCCTTGAACATGCTTCAATGCATTTCCAAGCTGTTTTGCACTCATTTCCATACTTTCGCCAACTGATAATGAAGTGATTTCATGATCACACTAACGATAACACTTTATGTCTTTTTGTAGACAGGTCGATGTCTTTTATTCGTGTGCATGGAATTTAGTAAAAGTAAAGTGTTAATTCAATCTAACCCAGGTCTGATTTCATTTACATTTACAACACATTCGTCACTTAAAAAGCAAACAAAAAACAATTAGAATCCCTTTGTCAAAACCCCGACACGTCATAAACTTTTGTTTTCATAAAACTACAAAATCAGTTGAAAATATAGAATTCTAGATTACTACAGGTGCATCTTGTGTTAACAACTGGTACATGTAGTTACAAAAGTAGTTGTTTATTCGTGTACCAAACTATATCCTGTATCAAAAACTTCTGGGCCAATAGTTGGATACCAAAATATATATCTTGATTTAACAACTGCTTGGCTGTTTGGCGGATATCAAACTACACCTTGTATAAACAACTGCTAGTTATTAGTTGTCTGGTAAAATACATCTTTTATAAACAACTGCTGTGACTAACCTACGTTTTGAATAACCCATTGCTTGGTTATTAGCCTTGATCATAACTACAGTTTGTTTTAGGAAATGCTAGTAACAAGCACATGTATGAGTCTTCTACTAATCTACAGTTTGTCTTAACAACTGGTAGTTACAAACAAATGTATGAGTTGTCTTCCAAACGGCATCCTGTATTAACAGCTGGTCGTTATAAGTAGCCGGAAGTAAGCCATAGTTTGCTGAATGTATGACATGTTTACTAAGAACCGATGAGCCTATCGTTAAGGTAATCAATGCAAATTCGAGAGTTATATTGCAGGTAAAAATAATTAATTGTATGTAAGGATTGTGATTTGGAGCTGTAACTTTCCATTCTAAACTTCTGTCGCTGATTGTTTTTTGATTGAACGTTCATTTCATAATTCCAAGTTTAACGAATGTCTTGATTCCATCAGTTCCAATAAGCTTTTCTTTAATTAAGGCCAGCACAACCCTGAAATATAAATACAAGGTTATGTAGATATTCGTTCATGAAACGTCACTCTACGACTACAAAAAAAGCAACAAAAGACGCCTATTATATAAGTCAATATTAAAACAATCTTTAACAATTAACAAGATAATATCTGAACTTCACCTTTGAAGTCGATACTTTACGACTAAACAGATAACTACGTTAATATATTGTATAAATAAAACAACGCCACCCACTGTCATTCGAATTGTAAGAGGTGTGCGAAGTAAGTGAGTGTAAACATATGGTTGATACATGTCCTCATGGGACATCGGCTCAACTGCATATTCAATAATAGATAAAATTCCTATTCACGTCCGGGTTGTCGTCTTCTTATACATATTTAACATCTGTTCAAATATATGCACTAAACTATCTCCTTGGTAATGATGTGTGTCCCTTTGTAAAAGAACATTTTCATTGTTGGTTTATTTCTTATTCACCACGACTGCCTCCATAATCTCTTAAAAGAACGTTAATGTGCAAGTTCAGAACGATTGAAAAAAACTAGATTGAAAAATAACACATAGCTTTTGCGCATATTTATCATTTCTTTTATTTTGTGAACTTGTCGTAGCAATTTCTCGATCTTCTTTAACACGTTTGTGATATCTTAGACTGAGAAAGAAACTGCTCACCCTTTCACAGAATCAAAGTTTGTCCCTGTTGTTTCGCTCAGTCTTTTGTTTTCTGCGTGGTGTTTTGAGGACTGTTGTTTTTTCTTCATTTCATTGATTTCTTTTTTCGGGGAGAGGGCCTTTTGTTGTAAATATTTTTTTTCAGTTAGTGGTCGTTAATTGTCCCATTCTTATCTTTTTGTTCTGTTATTCCCTAAACACGTTTTAAACCATAAACATGGCTTTTATCAAAACTTCAGGGGTCGACATATATCGATTCATAATGTATTTAATTGTTATTTGGAAAATTAGTGATAATGGTTGATCTTTGACAGTTTCGGTTAATTTCATTCACTATGATAATCTGATATAAAAGTTGGATATTTACAACTATTGGCATTTGTCCTCCATAACAGTAAATCAGATGTTCCCGTTACAGCGAACAATGTTCTTTGAATGAAAACCAAAGTGATAGTTAAAGTCCAGCCAAACCAAAACGCAAACTCAATAGGTGTTAGGACTATTTTATAACAGTCACATGTCTTTGTTGAGTCCCGAATTAACCCTTATTCTACATGTCTGTTGGGTTTTCTCTGCCATTGTGTTGCCGTCTCCAATTGTCAAAATAAATAAAAAAAATCCAACCAATAGAAAATGATCAAAATATTTCGAACCAGGTTTAATCACTGAGTGCATTTGTATGATTTTAATTTAAAGCAATATGTGCACAGGATTTATTTGATTTTAACATGTTTAACTTGGAAGAAAGGCCAACATAGTTAGTTGCACTATTACTAACACAATTCTATATCAATATTCTTGTAATTGTTATAAAATTCATCAAATAACATAATGTTGAATACTAGTATATCGAATTTTTACAAATTTACCTGTTATGTTACTTTTTGTGGCGTTGATCCATTCGTGTTAGAGACACAAACACTTCGTAATTCTATTAAGCTGTTTGTGTGTACTGTCCTTAATTATTTTAGTTGTTTGTTGTTATTCTGTGGTTAACATGTTTAAATGTACTTTTATTTGTTTAATTAATGTATTTCTCTGTCTTTCAAATTGTATTTTTGCATTGATTTATATTCTGGTCCCATGTAATATTGTCATTTTAGCGGTATGTTTAACATTGCAATAAAGCGCGGAGGTTAAGCTAGCCACAAAACATGGTTCAACCCCCATTTTTCTAAAAATGTCCAGTACGAAGTTAGGAATATGACTGTTGTTATCTAATACTAATAGTTCGTTTCTATGAATGTTTCATTGTTGTTTGTTATTCGTTGCCCCTCTGTGTTTTGTTATTTCGTTGTTTTCCTCTTATAGTTGATGTGTTTCCTCCGGTTTTAGTTTGTAACCGGGATTTGTTTTTTCTCAATCGATTTATGACTTTTGAACAGCGGTATACTACTGTTGCTTTTATTAATCCACCATTTTCTATATAAGAAAATGACTGTAAAAAGTCAGGAATATGACAGTTGTTATCACAGAATTTGCGCGAACCACATTTTGTTAAAAATAGCAAAGACAAAAACTAGCATTGCTATGCAAAGAGAATATAGTGTTTTCAGTATTCATAAAATAATTCAAACATCCCAATAAAACGAAGTGTGATTCTAATCTGCTTTTACCAGGCATTTAATACAACCATTGTCTGATTCAACTTTGATGTAGTTTTTTTTTTTATTTTTCATTCGTCAGTTTTTATTTACACAGTATAAAACATTGATCCGAAAATATGTGATTACTAGTACTATAAAATACAAAACATTACTGATTTAATCTTTTTATTGACTATTCATCCTTGGACTATGTCATTCAAAGTCATTTATAATAACACAAAGTAATGTATAACAGTATTGATATGTCAAATGTAAATAAGTGATTTGCATAAAAGGATTTGAGTCATACAGGACAGGGATAATGGTAACAATGTCAGTAATCAATATGTGTTTTCACATTAACTTCAAAGGTTTTACAATAATTCGGAACTTCATCACCTCTAGTCAACTTGGAAAAGCTGATATGATAACTAAATAAAATGTATATTCCAATGAAGATGCTTCTATACATCCTTTAAAGCCTCGGTCACACCTTACCGGATAGCTCGAACGGACGCCTAACGGATAACTTTTTTTTCAATCCGTTCATGTCCGTTAGACGTCCGTTTTTATCCGTTAGACGTCCGTCCATATCCGTTGCATGTCCGTTAAGCGTACGTTTTATCCGTCGACGTCCGTTCTGTCCGGAGGAAAATTTTGAGCATGTTCAAAACTTTGAACGGACGTCCAACGGATAAAATGTCCGTTGAACGTCCGTTAGGCATCCGTTTTGTACGGTACTCGTCCGTTTCGTTTCCGTTTTGTATCCGTTACGTGTCCGTTATACATCCGTTGGCGGTTTGGAAGATAATTTCACCAACGGACTTCTACCGGACGTTTAACGGATAAAACGGATGTTGAACGGATGAGAAACGGACTTCTACCGGACGTATAACGGATACAACGGATAATGAACGAATCTGAAATGGATAAATGTCAATTGAAAATTTTGCGTCAGAAATGCCAATTGTTGGTATGTCAGATTTCTCAAGGTTCATGAATTCTTATTATTCATAATCGATCTTAGAGTATAGGCACGTCTTCACAATCAATCAGTTCTTATTCAGGCCAGACACTACCCTTTGGCGGATTTTGAAGAACAAACCAAAACCAGTTACACAGACACATTTTAAATATTTATGCGATTTACATGTATTATTGTCGCCTTTGATTTTTCCGTATATCTTGTTCATCCGTTTTATCCGATACGCTTCCGTTAGGTGTCCGTTATATGCGATACTCGTCCGTTGGATGTACGTTCGACTCCGTTCTGTCGTACGTTTCGTTTCGTACGTTGATCCCGGTGTGTGTCCGTTATGCATCGTTACACGTCCGTTTTATTCGGTCAGTACATCAACGGACTCCCAACGGATAACAATTTTGTCAACGGACAACTTTTATTTTCATCCGTTAGGCGTCCGTTCGTGCTATCCGGTAAGGTGTGACCGAGGCTTTAAATAGCGATTACATTGTATTGATATAAAGATCCAGTCAACAAAGTAGAAAATATCATATAGCATTAAGAAACCATAATCAGGCATACTGGGAACTACTGACATACAAATATTAAAACGATATATATTATATTAGTACCCAGATAGTCAGTGCACCACTCAAATCTGCATACTAGTATTTGATCTAAAATGTAAAGTACAAACTGATATATTATTACATTGTGTTGATTTACAAGAAAGGCATACATGATATTACAAATTCTTGCCTCATTTCCAAATGATATCGATGCAAAGTTACAGAATTCACAGCTATAACCTTTTATTTAAATGAACATGTACACAAAGTGTTATCCTTGATTATCTTGTCTCGTTAGTCAATAACATAAATAGATCATCGTATAACCGAAAACACCATATAATTTGTGTAAAATTTATCGAAACAAACTTTGTTCTATAAACATAATAATACTTCTTCTGATCTATCGACTGTTGTAAATTATATAATTTGAAAACACATATTTTTCCACAAGCAAGCAATAAACATTAAATATTGATTTCAAAATCAAACAACTTTTTGTTAATAAATTAAAGATGTAAAATCAGTTTGCGTCAGAAAAGACTGGCGTCTAAAATATTTCATGCCATCTGAGATCTTATAGGAATGTAGCAAATTTCTTATAAGATTGATGGACACAGCCAGTAAATAAGGTTTATATAAGCTTGCATTCTAATACATTATATCGTGCAATTAACACAGTGGCAGTTAATAAAATCAAGACTTTTTGGCATTACTTATCTTCTAAGAGAAAACTGTCAAGAATGGATTCCATACTGATTATTCAGTTGATCCTATTATTAACTCAGTGTTCCCTTCAAGTTTACAAACTTATTAACTGTTAAAACAGCCATTTAGATAAAATACATCTTTAGAATTCCAATATGTTTGCATGTTAACGTTCGCTAAATACTTTTCGTTATTTCTATGCATAGGAATAACACTAAGAACGTACAGTTTTGTATTAAACCGACTATAGATAAGTGAAAAGGAAATTTGAGGACGATTGTCGAACGATACAAGTCAAAAGTAACAGTATAGTTGTTCGTAGCCAAAGTCCATAAGCCGAAAGGTACGATCTAAAACTTAAAACTTTGTGACGTACATTTTTTATCTGAGTATACCCCTGTTTTATGTTTATAGTCCGACAAGAATGAAGACATATTCTTTGTTTTAGTATACATACAAACGCTAGGTTTTCATCATATAATTGCTTGATCTTTATTAATACATTATTTAGGTAGTAAAATTGCTTGCATTATTAAAAACGTAGACATAAAATTTTGTTAGAGCTTTAAGAATTCTTACAGTAAAATATTCAGCTTCCGAAACGCAAACATATCAAAGAAATTGCCATTGATTTTACGGTCTGTGTTACGATGTTAAGATATCTTTATTTTTCATTTGGTGTCTTTTTCTATTGTATTTGAGTATGGGTGTAGCTATACATTGTTTTTGGCATGGTAAATTTGTAAAGTTAATTTAACAAAAAGATTATTTGAATAATTTAGTTATAAAAATAAGAATGCAAGAATTTACAATAAACTTTCATTTTTTTAACAACCCTAATTTTTCGTTTATTATAGTTGAACCACGAATTTAGATGTTCAACAAATGTACTATAAGCTCGTATGCAGATTTTTGTAAAACACTGAAAATACAACCTTTTCATTAATCCACGAAATAAATGAATCCATATTATATGTTGCACATGTATTAGGAACGGTGTCATTTTTTTATGGTCGTCGAATGATAGCGATAGTTTGTTGATTTAAGTTTGACATCGCAAGACCTGGAGATTTCTAAGATCTTGCTTTTCATTATTTCCTATTCACTAAGATTGATATTCATATGTAAATATCTTTTTCTGAATCGCAGGAATAATATTTATTACACGCATAGACAGTCTTTGTAGTCCTGTTGTAAAATTGCAAAATACGCATGGTTCAGACCTGTTAACATAGTTTCACACTTAGTAGGGAAGGTAATATAAGAAGCATATATTACATTGATTGTTTTCAGTATTTGTAATGATTGAATACTCTCTCCTGCAAAACCTGACTACAGATGTTTTTCTTTTACAACAGATACATGTACCTAAAGGTTAGTTGACATTATACCGTACTTGAAAACTGAAAAGCTTGTAAAAACTATATAAAACAAATCCGCACTCACTTTATATTATAGGTCTTAACTGTAACAACTATTTACAATACTTTTTTTTATTTTATACTAAATTGAACTTAAATATACAGCTATCAATGCTGCTTTATATGTGCTGTCTAGATCGGTCTAGCTCCTTTGAGAGTTCATGCGATTACCTCACTGTTTGTTTGTTTGTTTTTTCCTTTAATTTGTACATTCCTAATGAATAATGAGATTTGAACATCGGTAAACAACAGTTGTCTAAAGTAAATATTAATTAGCAGAATATTCGTTAAGTTGTTATCTGATAGTTTTACACACCCATTCCTTTGTGTCTGCTATGTTTGTAGTTTATAAGCTGCAGACAATGTATGTTCTTCTGTTTTGGTTTTGAGAGGTACATACATTTAAAAATGCTGAAATCTTCTAAACATCTAAAAGCAAATATTTGAATGATTTAAAAAAAGTATATAAATAGATACAATACAATACATATACATATAGTAGAAGGTCTATCTTTTAAAGTAATAACATTTTGAAATCAGACAGCGGGATGACTTACTTCATAAGGATGTATATCGCATATATATATCAGTGGGGAAAAGGACTTTTATCGAAAATGTCAAATGTTATTCAGTTGTTGGATATGAGATGACATAAAAAAGTAAAACAGTTAAATTTATAATACTGAATAGTACAACTGCATAATTGTAAAGATGATGCAAAAGAGCATAATCTGATTTTAGGCGACAATTTTGTTATTGATTTCAACGTTTCGCGTAATAACTTTTGTGAACTTCTCTTTCGATCGCACTAACTATCCTTTCCAATTACAATATATCAGATGGGTTCAAATATATACAGGAATTATTCATACAAGTAAAAAGGATAATTTGAGGATTGAATAAGCACCTTATCATTGAAAACTATTAGATAGTGGTTCCTGAATGTTAACACCTCCAATAATCATTTAAATATTTCATTTTTCTTCTTACTACGCTAATAGTAACATTGTCAATTCTATTAAAGATCCTACACTGCATGGCTCATTTTGTGAGATTGTTTCCTTGGTAGTAACATAAAAAGTAAAATATCAATATTTTATCAAGGAAAATAAAGAGCTGGCGGAAGGTGCAAATGTGTTTGTGTGCAATGTGCTAAATATTTACGTTTTTAAATATTTTTTTTAATTATATGTATTCTTTTGTTAAGCTCAACACTTCGGATGTTGATATATCAGTCATACTTATGATTTAAAAATTTAAACAGGCCTATATAACGTTATCTGGTTTTGCATGAGCTGTAGCATGTTTTTCGTTGTAGAACCAATCTACAATTTGGGAATGGATATTTATTGTAACTTTACTCGTGTAAAAACTTAATGAAATCTGAAATTAGAAAATAGACGTGGTTATCCTAATGAAAAGGGAAAAAAATCACGATTTGGAAACTGACACTTATAAAGCATGATATCGACACATTGATATATCACCTTTTGCAGTGACCTTATCTACTACATTGCTATTGAAATCCTTCTTCATTACTAAGAGATCTATTCATCTAGCTGCATTAACCTTTCGACATGACGATACTGTAGGAAAATATATATTTATTTTCATGTACAGTATTTTGGAAAGATAAGTGTTATTGTGTATTTGTTAGCATATGGATGTATTGACTTAGTGAATGAATTATAATGACCAAATAACTTTTAAATGGCCATGACTTCGATGTGTGGCTTAAAATAATGAGTGAAGTTGTATTTTGTATTTCATACTGTTAAAACTTAATTTTGTTTTACAGTTCCAATAAGAAATGAAGAGTTAATTCAAATTTTAAAGAGGTTTACATGGCAAGTGTTGTTAATTTCCACAAAATCGGTAATACTTAAACATAAAAAAAAGGAACAGAACTTAAAAAATCGTCCTGCTTGTTGTTCGAATTAGATGTTATTATAGGTTGTACACTTCTTTGTGCTATTATTTTCTACATTTTGATTTGAAAGGTACCCTTTATGAGAATATATCATCGTAATTTTTTCACTTAATTAAAAAGAATTCTTAACATATTACTTGAAGGTCTTCAGGGCTTTCCAGCAAAAATAAATTGGAAATTATGTTTGTTAATTTCATAAATTATCAAATCTCAATATAGATAAAGCACAATACCAGTTTTGTCAGTTATAGGTTGCACTTTGTAAATACAGCTGTTTCTCAAACACGCCTCTTTTGGGGAGTAATTGAATATTCATAGAAAATTGATTTTGTTTACATACTGGTTCCCAGTTATACTCTCTGTGTTCCATATCGCAGAGACAGAACTTGGGAATGTTACCAGTAAATAAACACGTGCATATTGTTTACATTGAAATTTGTGGTAACCTTTCATTCGAGGTAGGGGTCGTTAAGAAAATAAGTGTAAGTTTAAACTCTGAGAAGTTCAGGGCATATAAACGTTGAAAATATGCCGCACAGCCCTATATTTTGACCTTTGAAAAAAATTGTGGTGCATATGAACTTTCAATTCTAGGATAAGATTTTTTTCAAAACTTCATAGTAAAAGTTGTACAGTTTTAGCCGTAAAAGGAGTTCCTATGGGAAATTGCATTGTCAATATTTACAGAAATGCAACCTATAGGCAAAAGTAGTTTACCGATTCTCAAATTTCATTTATTGATTAAAACCAGAAATCAATACAACAAATAAAAATTAGGGAATAGCATGAAATAGCTTCAAAAGGAGTGATCCCCGTCGCATCGACAATGTAAGGGTATCTTGTTATGCTTGGTTAATATATGAGTATCGGTAACATTACAGAAAAGGAGGCTTTTCTGATATCTTAAGTTCTACGACTACGAAAACATGTCGCTATTAAGTTATGAAACAAACATATCATACCGGTCAAACAATTGGAAGTAAGATTCTTTGATACATTGTGTTAACATATCTCTTGGCTATTCATCTTATAAACTATTAATTATTTTATTTTTGTAGAGAAGACTTAAGTAACTTTAAGATATGATTTAAGAGGAACACAACGTGTTTTTGTCTTTCAGTATTATATTCAAACATTTTTTCGCATATTAATTTTAATTTTGATATGCTGTGTAATAAGAAATGCAATATGATATACAGTTTTCTTTGAATTACTCCGGGTGTGTGAAGTCAGGGTGCAATTTTCATTCGATTTTCATCAATACAAATTCATTAGTGTTTCTAACTTTAAGATTCGAGCGTTACTGATTTGTAGACAGAACGCGCGTATGGCGAACAAAATTGTAATCTTGGTCTATATAATGAGTTTATTTATAGATAAAAAAAAAATGCGAAAAAGCAAAAATGATCGACATACAAAAAACTCATAGTCATTATATATGTTATAGCCATAGCTCGCTCATAAAGCCTCAAGTTTCGATTCATTAACGATGGTGAAATAACAGTTAATAATATTTAATTACATTTCTGTTGTGTTTAATTATCTGTTATTGTAGGTTGTTTATTTTAACATTCAGTATCTTGAAATTAACAAACTGAAAGAGATCTTCTTGGTTTACAAATCAGACAGTCGTTCAAAAACAGTTTCGTCATACTATACTGTTAAAGTTGTTAGAGTATATGATATTTTAATAAACTATTGATGAACTGTCAGTATGCTGTGTAATGGTGTGAAATCATTGCTGGCTGGCAGATTTAACCCATATTTCTTCATGTTTAACGTCATTTTCCTCAATTTCCAGCCCACTGGTTCCTATTCTTCACAGCAAATTACAAAGTAAATGTCAAGAAGAGTATACAAGCCTAACATATAATTAGAAATTAAATGAGTAGTGAGGATATTGAAGGGTACGGTATATTTTTGTAATATTTCTATAAAATATTCATATCTTGTTAATAAAGTAGTAATATTATGTTGATAACAGCTAATTTTACTGGTGTAGCATAATTACCTTAAGATGGTTAGTTAATGTTATTTGAAAAGATGAAATGCGTTGATTATCGATATTTCAAAAAGTTTTCCAAAAACATCAGTTTCATTTCGAAGTAACTACAGTACTCTAATTCTGATATTTTATTAAATTAGTATGATTAGCACACGTGCTGCTAATCAGTTTTGTTGTTTATACTGAAATACAATGTGCACAGGTGAATAAACCCCTTTATTTCCGGGTAAGTTCAACATAATTACTTTTCATTACAACGTCTTACTTTTTTTTCACTTTAACTATAGCTGTGGTTTTAAAATTGTATATTAAATATACATGATTTTGTTTTCCAGATTCATCCATTCTTACAAGATTTATATACAGTTTATTGATTACCCTCGCATATAAATCTTCAAAGACATAACTTGTTAGATGTGGTCTTTTTCGTTAATTATCTTTAAGCAAGATTTCCATTTCTTGGTTTATAACTTTGTGTACATTTTAAGAGTTGATCTCCCACAGCATGTTGATATACTTTCTTTTACTTATATTTAGAGTGTATTTCTTATATTGAACGAAACTATTGCATCTATACGTACAATAAGTCTGATGTAGTGTGTTCCATATAAAAATAAGTTTATTATGAGCTAATTTCTAATAGCTGTGGTTTAACATCAATGATTTGATAATTTCCCAGCCTGATTAAGACAGATTAACCATGTGATCAAAGTTTGATCGTTATAGTATACGTTGAATAATTAAAGTCGATGTTGATGAACTTCCAAATATTTTCTTGATGACGAACAGCAATATAAGTTGTTTGTTCCTTTAATATACATTCGATATTTCCTGATATATCACAATAATATAGTCACAAGTGCATTCTTTTCCATTATTTTTATATCTCCGTCTGACTACACTAATTGATAATTTGTCTATACGTGACCCTACATTCTAAATTGAAATGCCGATCAGGTTTAGCCGTTTTCCGTTGTTCATAAACAATGTGCTTTGTGCGTGACAATCTTATAATAACTGTTTATGAATACGACTTTCGTGATATAAATTTGGCGCTAATATCCGTTAAATGATCAGTCTCTTCATTGTCTTATCACTCACTAATTGCTATGTTATAAAAGTTTTGTAAAGCAATGTAACGTAGTGTTATTTTTTTATAACATTAGAAATTTTGCCATTGTGTACAGATAAAAGAGGGACGAAAGATACCAAAGGGACAGTCAAACTCATAAATCTAAAACAATACTGATTTAAGAAAACTTTTTAAGGAAGGTTTACTGTTTGTCTTTAGAAGATCAAGTATCTCACACTTGAAGTCTTTTCAAGAGAGGAATTATTGTATGTAGTTATTAAGTTTAGCATACAAATGAAAATAGCACTGTATTTTATAGGCTTAGATCCATAAATCCCAGAAAACGGCCACCTACAGATGTATTTTTAACTTTAAATTGTTTACGTAAATACAATGTTTACCACTATCAAAACACATAATGTTTTAAATTCTTACATTGGAAATTTTTCATGTAAACTTTTAGTTATTTCTCTAATATGAAGCCCTTGGGATAATCAATAGTTTAAATAAATTTGTATCGTTATGCAATGAAATTAAGATAAATTGACTCAATACGATGGGCTAAACGCGTTGTAATCGATTGTATATTCAAATATTGAACATGCAATCCACCTTCTGTTTTCCTATATCTTGTGTAACTGTATTTGATCATAAAAAATATAACCTTTAAGAATTTAGTAAATGAAAATGTATTTATAAAATTGATGCAAAATGACTAATAAATCTGATCATTTATTATTTAACCTACTTGTCTATTGCTTTGTGATGTTGTTTATATTTTGTTTCACATTAGGCGGACTGAAAAGTTAACATATTCCTTGCAAATTACCGACATTTTTCAATGTAATGAGACCTCATGAGAATTACTAAACATGTTATAAAAGATCGATTGGCGTTTAAGATAACAATTGCAGAGTGCATTTCTTTACATTTTACACATTTTAACCAATTATTTTTCTTGCCGCCGCTATTTTTGTACAGAAATTTGATTATTTTCTGTTCAAAGTAAACGCAACTCTATTCACAAAAACAAGTGTAAAACTATTCACAAAAACAAGTGTAAAACCATAAAAACAATAGACACTTTTTATTGAATACTCACTTCATTTTCTAGAATTTGGATATTTTTTTTTAACTGGGAGATGAATGTTGCATTTTTTTTTTAATTGAAATTTTTGGTTAAAAGGAGTATTAGCTGTCTATTCGTGTTCATTGATTTCACTCAAATTCTCAGATTTGGATTTATATCATATTAAAACGTATATCCAAATTACAATATGATTGAAATTGACAATTAACAATAAACGGGCTCGATTATAATTATCAGCATATCGTGTGTATCTAAGTCCATTTAATCAAATAGTGAGATCGATAATAATATAACCCGATAAAAACAAAATCAAAACTTTAAATATATATCGATGTATAAGAAGTGTTTCACTTTTCAGTATGACATCAATATTCTTTTAATGGTTGAATACCATTTATGCATGCGTAACTAATCTTTATCTATTAAATGTGTTAAATTGAAGGTCACATAAATACAATTAATGATGTTGAAATTTCGAACTTGCCGTTTGATAGAGATAAGGTTTTGCTCATAAGAAAGCTATTAAGAGTTCCAAGTGATGTGGTTGAAATCATCCCTACGTAAATTTTACGAGCGTCATCACGAGTTTGTTAACCGTTATAAAATATCCATTTAGCAGATAATAGCGGCTATTTTCTAAATGTGAAAACCCCTTCCTCATTTCCCGATCAAGACCTACCGAGTTAGACTCTTTCCCTGGTTTGTACTTACACGAGCAACAACCCGGTGCAACATGTGGGGCAGGATCTGTTTACCCTTCTGAAACACTGAAATCAACCCCATTTTTTTGGTGTGTTTCGTGTTGCTCGCTCTTTTCAGTTTATTTTCGGCTTATGAGTTAAATGTTCCTTAAGTATCTTTCGCCTCTCACTTGCATGTTATGCTGATTAGTCAAATTGATTAAGGTTCCATGTTCTCTAAATGACACAAACGATAGTATCATTTAAATGTCGGTATATTTTTAAGAGACTGTCACAAAGTGTTCTTGCCTTCTTTAAAGTTGTAGAAAAACGTGTTTTAGGGACTTTCCGTTTTGAATTTTCCTCGGAGTTTAGTAATTTTGCGATTCTACTTTTTAGATATACCTCTGAATCGTATTAATTTTGCATCTATTTTTGTATGTAGACAAGCATAAAATTGAGAAAGGAAATGGTGAATATGTCAAAGCGACAACCACCCGACCATAGAGCAAACAACAGCCGAAGGCAACCAATGGGTCTTCAATGTAGCGAGAATTCCCGCACCCGTAGGTGTCCTTCAGCTGGCCCCTAAAATATGCATAATAGTACAGTGAAAATGGACGTCATACTAAACTCCGAATTATACACAAGAAACTAAAAATTAAAATCATACAAGACTAACAAAGGCCAGAGGCTCCTGACTTGGGACAGGCGCAAAATTGCGGCGGGGTTAAACATGTTTATGAGATCTCAACCCTCCCCCTATACCTCTAGCCAATGTAGAAAAGTAAAAGAATAACAATACGCACATTAAAATTCAGTTCAAGAGAAGTCCGAGTCTGATGTCAAAAGATGTAACAAAAGAAAATAAATAAAATGACAATAATACATAAATAACAACAGACTACTAGCAGTTAACTGACATGCCAGCTCCAGACCTCAATTAAACTGATTGAAAGATTATGTCTTCATCATATGAATATCAGGTACAATCCCTCCCGTTAGGGGTTTAGTATCATACTATCATAAAATATATGAGCATCACTGTTTTTGGCAAATTTAGAAGAAAAGTCGTTGCAACTAACATGCTAGTCGCCATAGTGCACTATACATAACCGATTAATTCACAGCACTAAACTGGAAATACATCTTATATAAAACTCATCCTCATATATATACAGTTTGAAGTGTATACTGAATGTAATCTGCGAGGCACAATAGGAATGGAAAACCTTTTCGTCAACAGGGCCGACATAATATGCGATTGAGCAATACGATAAACGTCAAAGAACGAGTATAATCTCTTATGTTCGGGAAGGGCCAACAACTATTCCTGCTCCACTATTGATAATTATTGTAATTTTGTATATTTCATCTTACACTGAACTGGATATGATGTATGGTCATTTCCCCAGTTTACGTCATCTGTTATTGGTTAACTGTAGAGCAAATACTGCTGATTTCCTCTTACCATTTGAAGGATTTGTTTGAAATGTTTGATCAGGGTAATTTTCTGGAACTTTTTGTTTTTCGTAGTAATTTCAATATCAATTACTGATTAATGAATCGTTTAGTATTTGTATTCCTTGTCAAAGTTTCTACAATTTTGTATCAATCATAACTGGTTAATATATACATACGAGATATCTAGAGAGAATCTTCTCAATGGTCATTAGTAACGTCTGACTGCAAACAAAATAAACTGTGTACAATATATAACGTACGATTATTATTCTTGAGGGTATACGCATAGATGGTACAGTTTGTCATGCTAAGCATATGACAAAAATGTGCACAATTCATATACTGTCTGTCAAACTACAATCACCTGGCCAATCAAAGAAACCCGGATGTTTAAAAAGCTCTTATAAACCTCCCAAGAAGATGTAGATTTATCCCATGCGCCGTTTATTCTGGTTATTACATTAAATGTCAAAAATGGTTTACATGAAGATAAAGAAAATGGCAACTAATGTGTTAAATAATCCATATATGAAACACATGTAAACTCTGTATTAAAGAAAATGAAATAACAACATGATACAAGTGTGATGTTTATTCCGTACCTTTGATTTATTTGAGATACAACGGATATATAATTTACTTTCTTGTACGGTAATGTCCAACCTTGCAAAGCCTCCTGTACTATTGAGCACGTAGTCATTTTGAGCCTGCTTTTAACATAATGTGCCGGTTTTTTTCTTTTCCTTGTTCAAGTTATCGTCATCATATTGGTATCTTCACTGTGGTTTTTTTTTTATTATTATGTCTTTTAGCTCTAGCCTCCTGGACATCTAAAAATTAAAACAAAAACAATTGGCATATTAACAGAATAACACAGGGTTTCTGCTCAAACGTCTTAGATTAATTGTGTCTTCAAGAAGTAAATATTTATGTATCTTCCAATCGCATAAATAAAGGCAACAGTAGTATACCACTGTTCAAAAGTCATAACTAGATTGGGAAAAAACAAGGAAACAACAGAAACACTCAAGTGCAACAAAAAATAAACGACAATACAATATACATAGAAAAGAACTATTAGCTAACAAATGCCATTAACCTGACTTGGTACAGGACATTTTTTAAGAAAAAGATGGTTGGTTGAACCTGGTTTTGTGGCTAGCCAAACCTCGCGCATTTATGGAAATGTTAAATATATCGCTAAAATGACACTATTGTATGAATGGAATACAGTACAAATAAATGCAAGAACATTCAGAACCGAAAAATACATAAATGAATAATATAATAGTTCATTTCGACATGTTAACCACAGAATAACGACGAATACGTAAAACATTTAAGTCAGTACTCAAACACCGCATAATAAAATTACGAACTGTCTGTCACACGTATTATTTTTAACGCCACAAAAAGAGAACGTCACATTAAATTTCTAAAAATTGTATAAACAAGATTATTTTTGTTATTGATGAATTAAACTATTTTTTAATGAGAGATTATGCATGTTCTTTCAAATTTGTTGCATTGTCTTTTATGAAAGAAGGAAAAGACAGAAGATACCAAGTGCACAATTATAATTGGAGGAAGAAGACAATACCATGACGTATAAAAAGAAAGCGACGAAAAAAGAAACAACAGTCTGCAAAACTAAAGACTTAAGCAACATTAACCCTTGTTTAGAAAAAACTGCATTTGTGCTCATTTGGTGAACGTCTCCCGTCTAATCTCATCATCATGATTTTGTTTCATTTAAACAAACCATTTTTGTATTTTTCTTCGTGCGTGAATAACTTGTATAAGAAAGTATCAGAAATACATTATTGCATCACATTAACAGACTATGTTAGCTTAGTTACATGTAGTAAAGTGGGGATTCTGAATACTACAGGGACAAAGAGTGTTATTATGTCCCTTTAAGACGACATGTTAATCAAACTTCTTGACAAAAATATCATTTTTGATGAATATTTTCCTTTTCGTACTTGCTGATATATCTATATTTATCTTTTCATCTTTGATCTTTCTTACCTGACAAAATACAACTTTCATTTGCTGTTAGATTGACTGGATCAGGATACAATGTTTTTTGTTTAGTTGTTTTTTATATATATTTCTTTATTCTCAAAACCGAAATACTTGGTAAAGAGACATTATAAGCTTTATTAATAATTATACGAAAGAAGGAATCAATATGGTTAAAATTATTTAGACTGATATGCGTTGAAGTTCAATATTAAAACAATGTTAAAAAGTTACCCTTGAGTCCAACCTTTTGTTAAATCAGTCTGTACAATTTACATATTTCTATTTCCGATGTGCATTAGATCATAAAATTTCAATATATTTTCTTTATGATGGCTATGATCAATGTGTTGTATATATATAATAGCGTATTAACGTCTTGCTGATGTATATAATCGTGGTTTTTATTGGGTCGATACGGCTTAACCAAGTTTCAAAGTTCTGTCTAAATTCTAATGAAGTCTTATAAGATTTTCTTGTTAACGTTTTTCTGTAATTTGTATGCAAACTACGGGGAATCGAACAAATCTGTCTGTTTTGAGATTAATATAACCTGAAGACATATTTTAGTGCAGGCTTGTGATTATAAATAATAATTATGTAGTTTCATTTTAATTCTAAAAATGTGTATTTTGTTAAGAATGTGTGATACGCAGCATTCAAAATTAAAAACAGACCCGCGTGTAATAATATTATAATTGGCAAAAACACACGCATTCATAAAATTGAGAATGGAAATCGGCATTGTGACAAAGAAATAACAACTCGAACAAAGCCGGCAGGAAACAGCCGAAGGCCACCAATGGGTCTGCAACACTTACATGTACACTTGGTTACATTTACCTTACTGTAGAAACATAGCATTTGAATTTTGTACATCCGGCTACAAGGGACGTTCGCATGTATGATTTAACAAATAATTGTACATGAAAATAATTAGATAGTAAGACACGTATCCATAAAGATGTGAAGAACTAGAGGTACGTACGGCTTTAAAACATAAGCCAAACTCGTATTGTATAGTAAGCTATAAAGGGTTCCTTATGGCAAAAATTGCAAACCGATGGCATGATGTATTATACCTTAATAAAGCACTAAAACTAAAGATAGCAAATAGCAACCAGCGACAACCAATGTGTTACCAAAGGCCTATAATGTATAAACATTTTGCTTTTTGTTGAAAGATGGTACTAAGTTATTGTGTTACATAATAATATGGCAAACATTCAAACATGTAAATTTCGACAAATAATAAAGTCATGAAAATAAGCGATGAAAGAAAGTGATGGTGCATTTACTAAATGCATGTATGCATTATTCTTTATTGCTTCAATTTTCATTTCATTTCATGTTGTCATTTATTAGATATTCATAATTCCCATCATTAGGATTGATTTATTATTGCTTGGTTAACCTGTTGTTGAAAATAGTTTATCCATATTTAAGACTACTACTGCAACGTAAGTCAACAGGGATTACGAATGTCAATGGGAAATGAGGGTATGTTGGATAGAGGCAGATTTTTATGCAAGTGACCACCTACGGTATATTCAAAGAGTTTATTAAAGATGCAAAAAATATGCATCGGATTTTATTTCCCCATTTTGACTTAAGGTGTCGCTGTGAGGCAAATTGGGGTTCCCCTATTTATTAAAAACAAAACTAATGTTTGTACCGATAAGGTCAATATTCAATTTTACTACACGGTCAGAATAAATATATAAGAGCAAAATTATAGCATAGATCACATCTAAGTTTACAAGCTCTATATATAAACCGTAAAATATACTGTTTGTAACACGCTAAGATTTCTACAGGAACAATCAAACTTTAAAACTACATTTTTGTATCTATAAAAAAAATGGTAGTGTCAATTAGGGTAACTAATTCTCTGACTTAATTGTTTATCAGTCACATGTATAAATAAATTATAGATATAGGAAGATGTGGTATGAGGACCAATGGGAAAAAACCTCCATCCAAGTCACACTTTGTAAAAAGTAAACCATAATTATAGGTCAAAGTACGACCTTCAACACGGATCCTTGACTCACATCGAACAGCAAGCTATGAAGGGTATCAAAATGACTAAAGTAAACCCATTCAAAACAGAAGAAATAAAAGGTCTAATCTATATAAGAAATAAGTATGAACCATATCATCGAACGACAACCACTGAACATGTGCTTATTTTGAAAGTAGTTAAAGAAGAGTATTGCTGATTAAATATCGATGTTGAACGTGTGGACTCACATCCTGTTCGTTCCAATGATATAAATGAAGTTAATATTCAAAGATTGTAATTTTTCAGCTTTCAAATTAATATGATAACTTCAAAAACCTCCCTGAGAGTTTTTTAATAATCAATCATCACAATCTAAATTAAAGTCACATGACCTGTACATGAACGTCAGATGCTGATCATCAGATCTGTCATAACTGCGATCTGCAAAGCAATGTAAATATTAATCATTTCATCTATTTTTGTTGTTTCCTATTATATTTGGTAAATGAAATCGATATAATATTAATTTATGTAAATATTACCAAAATTGCAGCACTAGACAAATCTATGTTAATTGATTACTATCACAGCTATAGAATGCGTCAATAAGTAGCTATCAGTACGATGTGTTTACAAAGATGGGACAATTTTAGCTTTGCCATGTTTGGTTTTTGGACGAATAATATTTCAGATTTGTATACATTCGGTAGATGGAAAGATAAATATTACCAATGTTTGTTTAATTACTCTGATCAATGCAGCGTTTATTTTCATCAATATTTACAATTAGAATCCAATAACGATAAAGAATCTGACTGATTCAGCTTTGAACTAATGCTTGTTAGTTTCGCATTTGTACTAGCAACGAAAGGAAAATGTGTGATTAATCAGTAAAATGAATTTCATTTTGATTAGACATCGACTGTGAATTAAGAAATAGTGTTTTACTTCTGCGGGAATCGTAAAAAATAATTACACTTAAACAAATTTAAATCTGAGGAAATGTCAATATTTGCGAATGGACATGAAATAAAGGAAAGAGTTAACGTTGAGTGCATTCTAACAACATATTGTATGAGTTCCTAAATAAGACGGTAATGAACGTCAAGATATTTTTAGAGTCTTTATGTAAGTGATTTTTCATGTATTATTATAAATTGTTAGCCTATATTTATCTTTTATTGTTATTATAATAATTGACTGAAATATTTTTGTCGGTGGATATTTTTGAAAATTCTATTTCGTTTAAATATAAATATATTTATAACATTATGTTTATATTCACATTCATGTAACAAAAACGTAAAACAAAAAAATTGTTATTCTTAATAATCGTGAATCGAATTGCCATTTTGTTCTAACATGTAATTTTATACAAAAAAAACAAAAACAAAAAAAATCATCTTTGTTGTTAAATTCGTACTGCTTAGATATTTTCAATAAACATTTGTACAATTGTTTTCCGGAGAGTTAAAAAATTGTGTTAAATCAATGTTTGAGAAGCTATTATGTTTTTTTTTTTTATATTACTCAATATTTTTATATACATTCAAACACCCAACCCCTTGTTTTTCATCCTTTGATTTTAAATGTACTTTAATCAATTTGCATGTGACATATAAAAAATACGGATCTCCTTTGCATGCAGATTTGGAATGAAAATTTTATAAGAAGGTAAAGGTATATGATTTTTTCTTATTATTTCACTTACATGGATAGAAATTTGGAACTAACAGATACCTGAAAATTAAAGAGACTGCATGAAGTCTTAAAACTGTAGTCCTACAAATTTATATAATATTTAAATTACATAACAAATTTAGCACTGAATATTGCTGTTGAAAATATAACTAATTTTACATGGTATCCTGAATCGCAGAACATTTCTTTCCAAAATTAATTTTTTTTTTTCGATAGATACTATATAGCTTTGCTTTCTCTTCAGTTTCGGTTTTGGTTAAGGATATCCTTTTTGGTCCTCATTGCTCTTCAATTCGGAATTTATTTGGCTTTTTCAACATTTTTTTATTCGAGCGTCACTGCCGGGATGCGTGTTTTGTAGACGAAACGCGCGTCTGGCGTAAGTGTAAAATTTTTGTCCTGGTATCTATAATGCGTTTATCTGATAATTTTTGGATAAATTTTCAAAATGCATTTTCTAATCTACCAAATAATAACCTTACGGTATTCATATTATAACATAGGATATCAGTGTTCGCAGTTTTGAATTTTGTCTCTGAGTCACATATTCCTGAAATTATTGCAAAACTTCAAAACAGTCGGAGTAGCATCATCTTGTGATCTTTTCATGAATATTTTGATATAAGCAAACGCTAAACCTATAGCCTATAAATCTATTCAAAATTTCAGTGTTAAATAAAATTGAGAATGAAAATTGGGAAAATATCAAAGAGATAACAGCCCGACAAACAAGCAGATAACAGCCGAGGCCACCAATGGATCTTCAACGCAGCGAGAAATGCCCGCACCCGGGGTTGGCCTCAGCTGGTCCCTCAATAAAAATGTGTACCAGTTCATTGAAAATAAAAAAATGTTTGCCTTGTTTGATCAAATAAGTCAATTTCAACAACCACGTCATGGTGTCGGACATCACACTTGACCTTTCTTTAAGTGAACAGATTGTCAGCCTGTTCGCTTATTAAGAAAAGCAACAGTATTTTAAATTGAAAAAAAAGTCAGGAGTAGTTTCAATATTTTCGCAATTTCAGGGGATAAATAAAAGCTTTCGTCATACCTTCGGACATCTATAATGTTGTCGCATGCTCGAAAATACAGGAAAATGATGTGTTGACTTTTTAGATTGGATCTGAATCTGCGATGCTGTAAAATGTATGAAAAAATTAAAGGACTTTCAGAAAATGACAAGTTCATGGGAAATTGGCCAGTATGACACCTCTTTGCATAATATGTATATTTAGTGGTGACCGGAAGAACTAGTTGTGATAACAAAAGTTATAAAATTCCCACCTAACTTCAGTGGTAATTTTTCTTTTTCTTTCTCTATTTTTTGGTAATTGTCTTTTAGCCTAAGTTTCATTGTTCGATGCCGTAATCACTGCCCAGTCAACACTGAGGTTACGAGTTCGAAGGTCGGTGGTTTTCTCCGGGCACTCCGGCTTCCTCCGTCAATTAAAACTTGCCATCACGAAACAGCCCAAAAGCGGTGCTTAAAATGGAGACAAATCACAAAAAATAAAAATAAAATCATTGTTCGATGAAAGCAATCTGGCTTCGTTCTTGGTAAAAACATCTTTTGCAATTATTTAAGAATAAGTAACTAACACATGTTGTGTCTATTTAGAATATCAACAGGTTGTTAATTGTAACTATTATCTTGCAATTAGTCATGTTCAAAATCTAATATTAGCACAGAGATTTTGGAATGTATTGTGGAAAGATATAAGCCTATTTACTAGACCTCCGATAGCTTTATAGTAAGTAAAAATCGGTCACAAACAATAATTCTGCACATTATCTATCTTTCTAGTCATCAATCAACATAAAGTATAATTGATAAACAGTTAAGAACTTGATATAACATACATTTTATGGTTTCAAGTTAAAGGTGGTTTTTGAAGAGTTCTTCTAATATTATCATTACATATAATTACGTTGATAATATAAGAAGATCTTAAGATAAGTCTAGTTTTATGGCAGGTTATATTTAAATTAGTTACCTTTTCAATTATGAGCGAATCTTCTTAAATCATGAACAGCCCGTTTATCAAAACAAATATAAAGTTCATGTAATAGCTTTCGGGAAAAGTCATTAAGTTGGAGTATAAAAACAGCCACGCACAAATACAACAATTAATGTAGTAAAGGAACAAACAGTTTGTTATCAATTTACCATTTGTCTTCGGTGTTGGTTCTTAAAGAGCTCAATGGTCTGTAAAATCGTGGTAATTAAATTTCAATTAAGGTGTTGTTGAAATATAAAAAAATGTAATAATTAATGTAATTGAAATACATTACCTCAATTGGCAAAAACATACATCATTCCACTTTATGATTTGAAATCGATGATTTACCAATATTATCGATATCGTGGCGTTATTTAACATTTGTCGTCCATTTCATCTTTATGTCCTTTGTGGTAACCAGCTGTACCATTCTTCGACGATCACGTGGGTTTCAGAGCAACTATTTTAAATAGCAAATAGATATTCAATATTATCGTATCTGTACCAGTATGGACTTATAGAATCCGAACAAAAAATGCCTTGTAACATAACATTGTATGTAAAGTGGATCCGAGATTAATATATAGCTGCTGAGCAAATGCATTCTTTTATTCCAGGAATCAATAACGAGGAAAGATAAATTATTGCTAATACAACACATCTAAGGAGAAAAGACCGGATCAATTAGAACTTCTAGGTAAGTTTATCTATTCTTTGAAATGTGATGTCTTGATAATTTCAGTTGAAGTTAATGATGAAAGGAAAAAAGGAATTGCAAGTAAACTATAAAATAAAGTTAAATCTTCATCTGTATTAGAAGTATTGGTGGGTTTTTTTTCAATTTATATTTTGAATATGTTTGCTGTTTGGTTTGTTATTTTGTTGTTTTGTTGTTTTGTTAGTTTGTTTATTTGTTGTTGTTTTTTTTTTTTTTTTTTTTTGTTAGCTCTTACGATACAGCTATATTCTTCTTCAGTGCTATAATATTCTATGAATATTTGTATCGTTTTGGATTTATTTCTTTTGAAAACTGAGATCGGTCTCCGCTGTAGAATCATGCGTAAATTAGATATAATATTAGGGGAAATCTGGATTTGCGTACTGCAAAATATATTTTTTTTTTTAAGTTTTGTATTTCGCTAAAGTAATGAAATAATTGTACATTCTAGATTTGTATTGTAATTCGCTATTTTCGTGAAGCAAATAATTTCTGTATAAAGTTCAATGCAGTAGATAAATCGGTTTGTTTGAGTATATGATGTTCTTTGCACTGAATATGTTTTTAAAATTAATTTTGATGGGTTTAAGAATCATTTCGAAATATATTATCATATACACATCAACCCTGGTAAAAGTTTGAAAAGCGAAGTTTATTCACACTTATTTGTTCTTGTTTGTACCATTTTAGCTTCGAGCAATTGTTATACAATAAAAATTGCGTTATACTCAGCATTTACATGACTTTTGTATACATGCCATATGTTTAAATTTCTAACAGGCGATGCGTTGATTATTAGGCGGAGTAATTCTTGAAACTTGACCCCAAAAATTGATTCACACTCGGACTTAGGTAACATGACCTGGATACTTTAGTTCACTGTCCTCTAAAATCGTATGTTAATGCTATGCTTTCCGGTAATGTCAATGTGTATGCCAGATTATCTCTCATTGGATGTAATATTACAATTACATAATGTGTTAGAAGAACGATATTAAAAGGGAATATGAAACATAAAACATGAAACAATATTCCAAAGATATGCTTCTTGTGAAATAAACATAAATTACAGAAACAGCGTATTGCTGTTCTTGATTCTGAAATAACTACAAGTCTTTCAAAGACGACACAATTCTTGATAATCTTTAATATTGATCTTTAATCTATATACCAGTATAATCAGGGGACATCAAAACATTAAATTAATATTTGGTAATGTTATCAACAAAATACTACCATTCGTTATCCGACATACACCATATCGAAGAACCTCAAGATATTTTCTTGACAGTAAAAACTTAGGTTGATTTTTATAGACGGAAAAATAGCACACTACCAGTTTTTCAATATAAATATATAATCTTGTAGATGAAGTAAATAAACTCATCATACATAAAACGGTGAAATGTTATAATTTGAACTAAGTCTCTTTATTTCGAGTACATCATGAGATTTATAATTCATCAACAACGGGGTTATAGAGGCCAACTGCATGAATCAAATGGGTTGAATAAATTTAAAAACCATATTCTTCTATATTTATTTAAACATGTATAAAGCACATTCTTCACGAACATTCACATCATAATCGTAAAATGTATAAATACAAAGCAGTTATCTACACTTCATACTGAGAGACATAATTACTGCGTGGACACAATAGAATAAGAGTATACAAAAGGGCGAAAAGAGTAGATTTACATATTACGATGATATTCACAATACAAAATAAAGTTGGATCATCAAAGAACTACATGAAGTTTTTTCATATATGTGTTCCACAGATGAAGCCGTGCTGGAGAGATGATAATTAAAATAAGAAATGACCCCCATTGTATATATGTCTGTATAGGTATAATATTAAACACCGGTTATTTTTGTAGCCCAGTGGTATCATTTGGGTACAATTATAATACTAGCCGTTTGATTACTTCTGGTCTATTATAATCAAGCATGAGTTTGAGTGTACGTGGATCAAAAGCATCAAATGGGAAAGCCTTGAAGCGTGACAAAGATTTGTATAAAATTAAAATTAAATCAACAGATATATTCTACTAATCTAAAATGAAATTTTGAAAATGATCTAGCACTGTAGTGTAAACACTAT
Source organism: Mytilus edulis (assembly GCA_019925275.1). Taxonomy (NCBI): domain Eukaryota; kingdom Metazoa; phylum Mollusca; class Bivalvia; order Mytilida; family Mytilidae; genus Mytilus; species Mytilus edulis. The sequence goes on from CM034353.1 coordinate 53,640,779, forward strand.
ATAAGAGATCAAACATAAAGAATTGACAATTTGCATTTTTATTTCATTATCTTGGCTGACGTATCCTGGCTAAGCCTGGATAGACACGTATAAAACTGTCATATTAAATATTTTAATTACTTTCTTGTCTGTTTGCAGTGTAATAGGGGTAAAATATATTCACTCCAGCGTCTAGCTGCATGATTGTCATTTTTTAAACTCGACCAAACCTTGCTTAAGTGCAGATTACCATGCATTGTCCGTCCGTCTGTTATGACTTGTCAACTTGACTTCCACAATTTCCTAACTGGAATGCTTAAATTTATTGGAGTGTTTTCAAACCTTCTCGAGTTGATCAGGAGTACGACTTTCGTGAAATATCAACAAAATTTACAAGAAGTTGAACGAAATAACTTTAAACGGAACATTTATTTGAATGCGTTACTTCTCCAAACCCAAAGTTTTAAAAAGGTTGATATCTTTAAAATTGTTTTATTTTATCTCCAAACTTGCAATTTAGAAAGTTTTTTTTATTGCAGAATTTTATACAGATAAAAATAATGTGAAAATCTTGGAATTGGGATTCTCATAAAATATTTTCAGAATAACAAGTTGATAAATCATATTTAACCTCGAATATGTTATTTGTAGAATTTCTGAATGCATATCATATTATATCAAATTGAAAATCAGTAGAATATAGAATATTAAATTGGAATTCTGATTTATTATTAATCAGACTTAATAAAACCTTGTGGAAATTTGAATTACAATATGAACATTTTTATAAATTGTGAATTGAATGGAGAGTTGTCTCATTGGCACTCATACCACATCTTCATATATTTATTCATACTATAGAAGAAATTGACTGAGATATTCATATTTGTAGTAGGTAACATCTGTATAGTACATTGTGTACTAGATGACTATTTTTAAACACTCAATTCATAAAAATAGTTGTGTTAATATTTAATTTATTTAAATGAAACTATCCTGTGTTATACTAGTCTAGCATGTAGAGTTATATAACTATCAGTACTTGCCTGAATGAAAACAACTTTTTCAATATGTTTCTTTATCTATACCCAGAACAAGTCGTATAAGTGCTCAGTTTGTTCTCAACACAGCTTAAGTGAGTTTTATGTTTCAATAATACGTTTTCGTGCTGAAAATACATTTGATATTTGCCACTGGAAATTGAATAGCCATTAACCAAGTCAAATGCCTTGACCCGTCATAATTCTAAGAAATTTCACATATTCCAGCATTTGAAAAAAAAACTTCTGTGAAGTCTGTTGATATTGAGGAGTAAAGATGTAATACTCTTCGTTGTTCATATTGTTTTGCCGACATTGATTGCTAAACAATACCATATTAGAAAATGTTGCAAATAAACAATTTGAAAAAGAAACTCTATAAGGCTTACGTCAAATGTAAACAAATTGTTTATCAGATTTTGCTAGTTAAACAGATCGATAAATTAATTTTATTCATTGAATTTTTGCAACTTATCCAGTATAATTGAGAGTAAAACAAAATCAACAAATATCCAGCACAATCCTGAATAAATCTTGTAGTAATTCTTTATTTTATCCTGGATATTACTTTAAATTAAGTGAAATCTAAGATTGTCCATGTAAAATCTGGATATCCAAATTTCAAGTATTAGATATTGATAATTATATTTGTATTGAATGTATTCAAAGAAGTATAAATCAAATTTCCTATTTGTATTCCTGAATCTGGCTGAATGCCATTTTGAACAGATTATTTCTTATCAAATTTGGACATATTCTGACCGGAATCGGTCATTTCCTTAATGAGCATCATGAAACAACGGGAAACGGATAAATAAACTAGTATTATCATTGACCATATTTCTGTCCGTTTTCGTACCGTCCATCTTTCCGTCCTTCCATCTGTCCCGTTTTCGTTTCCGCACTCTTACTTATAATGATGGATCATTATTTCTAAACAAATACAGCTGATTGGATATACAATGTTTGACAAATTAATTTTGCATGCACCATATTACAAAAACAGACATAAAATCAAATGTTATTTACAATTAAATACATTAAATCACTCTTATAGTACAATATAAAGTATTACGTAGAGTATGACATACATAGAAAACCAGCAGCGTATCTCGGCTTATGTTAAATATCTACCAATATTGTTTAGTTCTTTAATATTTTGAAGAGAAAACAACTTATCAGTTTGTAAGTAGAGTGGTGTCTCGAATTATTTTCCTCTAATAACAACATACATGTAGTTATTACATTACAATGAAAATTAAAAAGGTCTTCAATGGAACATGTACTACATAAGTACACGTATAGTCTTAATAAGTTTGCCTTATGCAAATTTTTGAAACTCACACACAATTCTTATGGACTTTCCAAATTGATTTTCCTCTAAGTTTAGTATTTTTGTAATTTTTACTTTTTTCTAAGAACTAAAACTCGTTGACATAGTTTGAATTTCGGTAGTGAGTCGCTTACCGTTGTATAGTTACATGAACATGTATGCCCCTGTATAATTTATTTTCGTTTCCGCACTATTACTTAGTTAGTTTGTCTCATTCAAAGTTTATGAAACTCATGCACAATGGTAGGAACCACAGTATGCAAACAGAGGTCAAATTTAGGTTGTATGTCATTTATCATTATAAATTAATCCCCTTTTTAACATGGAAAATTGAATGGTTCATCGGGGGCGGCATTCGTGTCCTCAGATCCAATCTTCTTTTATTCTTATTTTTCCTTAATTGAAAAAGCCTCGGTCACACCTTACCGGATAGCTCGAACGGACGCCTAACGGATAACTTTTTTTCAATCCGTTCATGTCCGTTAGACGTCCGTTCTTATCCGTTAGACGTCTGTCCATATCCGTTGCATGTCCGTTAAGCGAACGTTTTATCCGTCGACGTCCGTTCTGTCCGGTGGAAAATTTTGAGCATGTTCAAAACTTTGAACGGACGTCCAACGGATAAAATATCCGTTGAACGTCCGTTAGGCGTCCGTTTTGTACGTTACTCGTCCTTTTTGTTTCCGTTTTGTATCCGTTACGTTTCCGTTATACATCCGTTGGATGTCTGAAAGATAAATTCACCAACGGACTTCTACCGGAAGTTTAACGGATAAAACGGATGTTGAGCGGATGAAAAACGGACTTCTACCGGACGTATAACGGATAAAACGGATGATGAACGGATCTGAAACGGATAAATGCCAATTGAAAATTTCGCGTCAGAAATGCCAAGTATTGGTATGTCAGATTTCTTAAGGTTCATGAATTCTTTTTATTCATAATCGATCTTAGAGTATAGGCACGTCTTCACAATCAAGCAGTTCTTATTCAGGCCAGACACTGCCCTTTGGCGGAAATTTAAAGAACAAACTAAAACCAGTTACACAGAAACATTTTGAATATTTATGCGATTTACATGTATTATTATTGTCGCCTTTGATTTTTCCGTATATCTTATTCATCCGTTTTATCCGGTACGCTTCCGTTAGGTGTCCGTTTAATGCGGTATTCGTCCGTTGGATGTACGTTCGACATCCGTTCTGTCCGGTACGTGTCCGTTTCTCGTACGTTGCATATCCGGTGTGTGTCCGTTATGCATCCATTTCACGTCCGTTTTATTCGGTCAGTACATCAACGGACTCCCAACGGATAACAATTTTGTCAACGGTCAACTTTTATTTTCATCCGTTAGGCGTACGTTCGTGCTATCCGGTAAGGTGTGACTGAGGCTAAAGGAAATGTTGCTAATTTACAAAAAAAAAATGTATTAGTACTAAGGTTATACCAGGTTTCTTTTGTAATGTTTTCATAATATGTCAATAGTAAATCGGTATAACTAATAAATCTCTCTTGTCATATGCACTTCCAATAGTACCCAATTTCTAATTCTAATATATACATAAGTTAGACCGGGTTTTTTTTTCGTTTGAATTGTTTTACATTTGTCATTATTGAGCTTTTATAACTTGCTAACCTGTTTAGGTTATGCTCATTGTTGAGACTGTAAGGGACCTAAAAGAGTTGCTAACTTCAACGTCATTTGGTCACAAGAGTTTGTCTCATTCGCAATCATACCACATCTTTTTGTTTTTAAATTCATTGATTTATATATCAGTATTCTACGTTTATATTAAATCATAAATCAAAATGTATAAATTGAGAATTTTTAAACTGATAATGGTTTTAATATTTAATTTACCCACCATGATCCAACGATTCTGTAAAAAAAAACTAATTAAAAACCACATAAACTGGAATTTCCAATATTCGTCTGGACAACTTCTAATATATGTCGACTTTTTGCATTGAAATGTTCATTTTCTTTTCTTTGTCATAGACATACTGCTACCCTAAGGATAGCTGGTATCTAATGAACTAATTAAAGGAAGAAACGGTTTAACTGTATAAACATGTCCAAGTCTCACAAAAAAGGGAAGCTACTGCGTGAAAAAGAAATATTAAAAGAAAGGCTTTAATTCCTACTACTCATGCATAAATGGTCAGTGCGCGTATACGAGGGAAAAGTAATTTTATACTTGATTGCTGGAATGCCTTTGATGGTTTGTAAGAGGATAGTATTGAATAAGTGTCATCCTAACTCACTGTCAGGAATATCTAGAGTACATTTATTTCGTATTAATGCAATTTTCCAAATGTCAAATGGCTTTCTCTACACCATTATGGGAAACTGACATTTCATCAATACCAATAGTCGTGTCATTTAATAGATTGTATAGAGACTGTTATAGCTACTTGACTATTGCACATACAAGTTTAGATCACTTCTCTCTTTTACTACATTTTAATTGGTATATCTAAACTTTCAAAAAAAATTTATAATTGTAGAATCATTTTTGTTAAAAGATTCTTATCTAAACAGTTGCATGCAAGTGTTCTTTGATAAATTTGGTACTTAATAATATAAATAAGTAAGGAGGTTTGTTATGAATGTCAATTCCAAAAATTCCTCGTAAATCAAAAGAGACGATGTAACAACTGTAGCCTACCGTACAAACTTCTAAAATGGGCAAAACAACACCGTATAGTTAGCTCTAAATGGTACCGGATATTACAAGATTAGGAACGAAATAAAAGAATTTACGGTCTGATTTATGCAAAAACAATAAGCAAAACAATCTACGGATGCTATAAATCAACGTAGATATAACCACTGAATTACAGGCTCCTGACTTTGGACAGACATATCAATAATTTGGCGTGGTTAAACATGTTTGTGAGCAGTCAATCCTATCCTAACCTGGAACAGTGGTTAAACATCATAACGTTAAAACAAATTGTAAAAATCAGTGGTTGGAAAGGACTTGATTTATTGTTTTGAAATACAGACTTTCTGTCCAAGCGTTTACTAAGATGCTACAACGTTCCGTTTTAATTTCTATATTAATAGCTTTTCAGACGCTTATATACGATTTTATTGTAATGATACACAAACATTTGAAGCCTGAAATTTCTTTGGCAGAGTGTTGTTAGATCCTTGACGAAAACGAATCGTGGATACATTAATAGTATTTCAATCAGAATGCATATAGGTACGAAGCATAAGAAACACAAAGTACTTAATCATCGACGACATCACATTTCGGCAGATAGTCTTTTTTTTATTATTAAATACTCTACTTAGTCAAGACTCTAATTATAATACTAAAATAACGAGTAATTTGTCAGCCGTCATCACTAAAAACGAGTGAATCCAAGAGATTCACTTTATATATACTAAAAGTAAAATCGGATGTTGATTAAAAATTCACCTCTCAAGGCCCTTTTGATTTCACGTAATTAATATTGCCAATAATAAAAGTTCCGTGTCGAGTCCTACACCGATACCAAAAGTAATATCACCTGTACCTATTACCTTATCTCTACGTTCCTCATCTGACAGGCACACCACCAAACGGTGTATTTAGAATTTTGTTGTATACTGTTGAGTAAAAAATACTCCAATCCTGGCCCTCTTGTTTTCCAAATTATTAATATCACCAATAATTGATAGGTTCCAGGTCCCCATTTGCTTTCCACGTAATTAATATTGCCAATAATTAAGAAGTTCCGTGTCGAGTCCGACACCGATACAAATAGTATATTCACCTGTTACCTATAACCTTATCTGTACGTTCCTCATCTGACAGACGCACCACCAAACGGTGTATTTAGAATTTTGCTGTATACTGTTGAGTAAAAAATACTCCATGCCAGGCCCTTTTGTTTTCCAAATTATTAATATTACCAATAATTGATAATTTCCGGGTCGACGGGTTCAAACAGACATATTTTGAAAGCAGAGAAAACTGTGCATCTTATAATCGGCATGACTTTATCAGATGACAATACCAATACTAAAATAAGGTATACGCATAGTTATATACTTTAATTCAGTCACGGACCCGCGATATCACGGGTGTGTTCTAGTTATTATATAATTTTCTTAGTTGCATTTTAGACCACCCGAGTTGATTTGTATACGGCCCGAGTTGACTTTAAAAACTGTTCAAGTTGACTGATGGACCGACCGAGTTGCCTCCGGGCCGTGTTGCCCATCTTATTATACCTTCATCTCTGAGAAAAAAAAATCGAGAATGTATATCTTAGAAGACTCAAGTCACATATACATACAAAATAATTAAAATTTCTCTACATTCCATCAATTTTTCAATACTGACAGAAAATGAAACCGATACAGACAAAAGTCGCCATACATTTCTTCACTCGAACAACTAAAAGGTAAATTAATCAAATATTTGCCAGAAAAATGGGTCGATAAAAACACAACTACTTATTGGCACCAACAATATATCTATATATACTTTCGCAGCTCTCAGTGACTTCTATACATGTAATCCTTTACGGTGATATAAAAATTTCAAATTTGTTTTATCCTTTTCTATTTTTATAATCCTATTATAATTTCTATGCAATGCTATTCTGATGATTCAGTTTATCAACGGAAAGCTTTTTACAAAAGCTGTTATTTGTATTACTATCATAGTCGACATTTATATATAAATAAACGCAAAGCCACTTTAGTCTACTTTCTTAAACATACATGTTCGCAATTATCCACTCTTTTCACTTGGACTGAATGAGTTCTGGGTCTATATTCTTTTCCACAAAAAAAAAACACAAATTCTGCTGTTTGTTTAAATTATGTGAAATGCAAAAACTGCAAAGTTATCGAATAAAGATGCTGAATTGTTTTTTAATTTCCAGGTTTTTATTGATGAGTAACGTATGCTTTTTTCAGAAATACACATCAGAATTAAATTCTAGAGTTCAACTATGCTTTTGTCCCCTTATGCATTCTTTCTTTGTTTCAAAAATTTTGACATTAACTATTCAGTTTTGCAGCCGTACACCAAAATGTAATAAACGATATCAGTGGTGCTTGAAATATTTCTATTCTATTTTCCAAATTTTATTTTTCTGATTATTAAAAAACGTTTCCAAAAATGTGTGAGTTTTCTAGGAAGTTAAGTGTCTTTCACATTTTCATGCACGCAAGAATGCATCGACTTGGGAACGTTTTTGTTTGTAAAGGCGGTGAAATGTTCTATCTTTAACTTTGTAGTTATAAAAAAATTAATAATGCATGCGCAAGTCTTTTTCAATCCAAAACTAGTTATATAATCATTTGTATTTTAGTATCTTCATGCTTGGCATGGGTATTTGTATAACACATCAAAGTTAATCAAGGGTAAAAGGTTTCAGATTAAAACATATTTGTACTGAAATAAGCGATCCTTGTTATTGAATGCTACGGAAGCAGGTTAGTGTCAGGGTAGAGTTTTATTTTTAAGTCGATATAACGACTTAGCTAACCTGTTTAAACGACTTAGCTAAGTTGTTATAACGACTTAGCATATTTATCTTGTTATAACAACTTAGCTAACTTGTTTAAACAACTACGCTAACTCGTTTAAACGACTTAGCTAACTTGTTTAAACAAATTAGCAACTTGTTATAACGACTTAGCTAATTTGACTCGTTATAACAACTTAGCTTACTCGTTATAACGACTTAGCTAAGTCGTTTAAACAAATAAGCTATCTCGTTTAAACAAGTGAACTTAGCTAAGTTGTTTAAACGACTTAGCTAACTCGTTTAAACAACTTAGCTAACTTGTTTAAACAACTTAGCTTACTCGTTTAAACAACTTAGCTAACTTGTTATAACGAGTTAGATTAGCTAAGTCGTTATAACAAGTTAGATAAGTCTTTTAAACAAGTAACCTAAGTTGTTTAAACGAGTTAACTAAGTTGTTTTAACAAGTTAGCTAAGTGGTTTAAACAAGTTAGCTAAGTCGTTTTAACAACTTAGCTAAGATGTTAAACGAGATAGCTAAATTGTTTAAAAGACTTAGCTAAGTCGTTATAACGAGTTAGGTAAGTTGTTACAACGAGTTAAATTAGCTAAGACGTTACAACAAGTTAGCTTAGTTGTTTAAACGAGTTAGCTAAGTTGTTTTAACAAGTTAGCTAAGTTGTTTTAACAAGTTAGCTAAGTCGTTTAAACAAGTACGCTAAGTCGTTAAAACAAGTTAGATAAGTTGTTATAACAAAATAAATATGCTAAGTCGTTATAACAACTTAGCTAAGTCGTTATAACGACTTAAATATAAAACTCAACCCTGACACTAACTGGCTTCCGTAGAATACCATTAAATAGACATGCATTTGATTTTTATGAAAACAATGAATAATTATTTTTTCCTGAAGTATTATCGTTTCAATCAGTTCAGAGCGTTCAGAACTTCAAAGATTGATGATTTTAAAATTGACCTTATGTGGACGCGGCTGTTTTTCTTCTTGTTCTCTTTTGGTCATGCAAATTCTCGAGTATTAATACACACTTGACATTATTTTTTTGGTTCGAGGTATATTCAACAAGAACTGCTGACGCACCAAATTTTAATATATATATGGGAATAACAGTAATTTTTTTTACCAGAGCTGTGCAACCATTTAGACTAAAATCCACATATATGTTTACCCTACTGCATTAAAGTAAACTTGACTTATCATACTCCCAAAAAATTGAGGTTTGGAACAAACAAAAGATAATGCAACCTTGACGTCTAGAACGGCTTATATAAATTAAAATACAATGTTAAAGTACACAAAATAAAATTAATATGTTGATTTTGAAAAATAATATACTTATTTTTAGTTGTGTTATAGGTACTATACTTAACTAATGCATCTATTATTTATCAACACGACGATATTGCATGTTATTAAAAAAGTTTTAAGTAAACATATCGAATACCCAATAGATTTAAATAACTTTGCGAAAATCAAATTGTATACAGTCCTGGATATTGTTGATGCATCTTTTCTATTTGAAAGCCGTTTTGCGCATATACAAAGGTAATTTGATCTTGTTTGATAGCTTTGTTGTTCCAAGTTTGTGTTTGCACTGCTACAAGTATTGAATTCAAACTAATTTCTGACGTAATTTAGTAGTACTTCAACGCCATGATTGATGACGTCGGACAAGAAATACCAAAATATTGATTCGAGACGCAGTCACTGTTTCGGAGAAAACAATACAACAAATAAAATGTTTTTCTTTATTTATTTATCACAGTCTTTGAGTCCGTATAATGTTAAAGAGATCTAGCCTATTTCTTTTAAGTTGTATTACAAAACGTGACAATAAATATTCCCTTTTGCAATATTTCATTTAAAATATATACAAAAGGATGATCTATACATTTTGTGATTCCGATTGATTCCGTGCTGGTGGATGATCGAGAGATAAAATAACCATTAACCTTTCCATACATCAAAGTCCACAGAACTCATAGCTTTGTAATTGATATATGCTGAGCTATAGAAATATTCCGCTCGTCCTCTTGTGAAATTAGTGTTGCTTTCAGGACAATCAACTGCTTACGATTCAGATACCATGGTCTTATCAAACTCTAAAGAGAAATATGACACTTTTGGTTCCTTTCTATAAATTGCTTGATAGTATTATAGTTCGAATATTAAGCATAATTAGGTGATAACCGATCAACGTTGACTGTACATAGTTTCACAGAACTAAATAGCAGGGTTTTTTTTTCTTCTTGATAATTAGAATATATTGATTATTGCAACGCAGGTATAATCAATAAATTCTAGTTTCTTCTTATACAGTTATAAAACTGTAGTTTTTTTCAGTCTCTTATAATAATTTTAACAATGAATTTGTCAGATGATAGTCAGTGTCGGTCAATATTATCAGTGAGTGGACATACATTGTACTTGACCCTTAGTCCTGAATATATTCTCGTGATTTTCTTACGTTCGTGCCAACCACTAGTTTACATGGTCATGAAAATTTTTTTTTTTTTTTTTACATGTAGTATGCAAGCAAATGCTCAAATCATTTAAGTAATTACGTGCACGAATGCCATCCTTTCAGACGTTTCAGTTGAAGTACTGCTATAATAGTGCTTATGCGCTAGATTAATCTGGACTGCACGATCAGAGAATAAAAAGGCCATTAGGTAAATTAGATTTTTTAATAGTTCACTGCAAAGCATTAAAATGACATATATTTAATCTGGGAGACCAAAATGAAAGAAAATGGGCATTATGCAGTAAGATATGAATAAATGATTGTCTGAAATTAAACTTTTATTTATGTTTTAATGATGTTTCCTTTAAAATTTAGGTATAATAATTGGAGATTTATAAATACAGAGCATAACACGCGGGATTTAGGATTAACATTAAACTAACAGTCCATTAAATGAGTAATGTACAAAATCTGGCGTAAATTTCGAAAATATAATAAAATTGAGAATAGAAATGGGGAATGTGTCAAAAAGACAACAACCCGACCATATAACAGACAACAGCAGAATTATAGTCACCACCAAATACACTTTTTTGCTATTAGTAATATTCTGCATGACTAGGCAAACTTGACAATATGACCGTCATTAGATGCTTTACTTCGTGTTCTTCATCAACAAGCATCTTCTCCTATATTGGTATATAGAAACTGACTCGATGAAACCATAATCTTTCAGTCAGTTTAATCGAAGTCTGGAGCTGGCATGTCAGATAACTGCTAGTAGTCTGTTGTTATTTATGTATTATTATCATTTTGTTTATTTTCTTTGGTTACATCTTCTGACATTAGACTCGGACTTCTCTTGAACTGAATTTTAATGTGCGTATTGTAATTCGTTTACTTTTCTACATTTGCTAGAGGTATAGGGGGAGGGTTGAGATCTAACATGTTTAACCCCGCCGCATTTTTGCGCCTGTCCCAAGTCAGGAGCCTCTGTCCTTTGTTAGTCTTGTGTTATTTTAATTTTAGTTTCTTGTGTACAATTTGGAAATTAGTATGGCGTTCATTATCACTGAACTAGTATATATTTGTTTATGCCCGCGTCACACTGTTCCGATTTTTATATACGATGGACACCCGAATGCGAAAATTGTAAGTTCGTACGAAGTTGGTCCCGATCTCGTTAAAATACCAAAAAGTGACCGAAGCAAGTACGATGAATAACGAAGTCTATACGATGGTGCCGAAATTATATACGATAGCAAAAGATGGACATACGAAGGTTAACCGAAGACGGGTATTTAAGCTTCATATCGCAGCCGAAGCCTACACGATGAATCACGAAGGCTACACGATGGATTACGATGATGGTGCGTTGGCCATACGATGTCTAAAAGACTTCGTGTACAACTTACGATGCATTTAAATTATATGCCGAAGGCATCACGCGTTTTAAATTGTTTGATCAATATTGAATATATATTATATTGTACATTTAATTTCTTGTTTAATCATAAGACGGAAGACCGTGGGCTTGAAGGGTAAAACTTGACTCTTAGTCTCTGCATATAATGCCACCAAAATCAGGGAGAGGGAGAGGAAGAGGAAGAGGAGGGTATGAGTCTAGCAGGAAAGTACAAGACCAAAAGAAAAATAGATATAGAAGTGGAAAGTTCGGAATCGGATACCCATAGCACAGAGAAAAAGAGACAAAGAACATACTATTAGTCTGAATAATCACCCATAATTATGCCCATGTTTACTGATCTATCTTAAAGGTAAGGTAATGGGTTCGTTGATCCCTTTTATTCAAAAAGAGCTCTTTCCAGGAGAATATCATAATAATATAGACAAATGAAGGATGTGGGGGGAGCAACAAATGCGGCAAAATATGACATATAGAAATCAAAATGGTTATGGAGTAAACATTCGTGTGACAACAACTCAGACGATACATAAAAAATCAGAATAATGAAGAAAAAGTTGGTTTCCCTATATACGTGTACCTGCAGTGTTGGTGTACGAGGCGCGTTTATGATTTTCATTATGTTACTTGACATGAAAAATTGACAAAAAATAATATTTTACTTGTAAAAGTAAATCATGAGCCTGTAATAGCTGCTCTTCTTGTTCAATTTGAATTTATAGAAACAAAGCTGTCGCCTTTCTTATTCTCAAGGAATCATATGATATGAGCTTTATGTTTTGTGAACGTCTTCTTTAACTGTCGTAATTAGACTGACCAGTGCATATCGCGCATGGCACTTTAAATGTATTTTAGCGCGAAAATTAACTTACATTTAGCTGGATTTATTGCCGTCGTATTTCCATCTTGTCGCCTTCGTACTTTTATTCGATGGCAACTCGACGGGATTCCAAGGTCTTCACGTGTTGCCATCGTAAGACCTTCGGGTAGCTTCGTGATTCATTCGTGTAGACATCGTAATGTCAAAACTGCCCGATGGAAACGATGGAAACACGAATGCAATACGATGTTCAAAGATGCATTCCCGGTGACTTTACGATGGTGAGGATGGTGATACGAACTCAATACGAACCCTCAACATCGGACGCACCTTCGGGATTTTTTAACATGTTAAAAAATTTAGAACCCTTCCCGAAGTTGTCCCCGAAGCATAGAAAAAGTGGCCGATGGTTCTACGATGGTTAAAGATGGCACTACGAATAGCCGATCTGGATACGATCAGTCCCGATTTTGAAAATTTTCATAATCGTGTTGCCATCGGCGTCAAAATCGGGACAGTGTGACGCGGGCATAAGGGGCCAGCTTGAAGGACGCCTCCGGGTGCGGGAATTTCTCGCTACATTGAAGACCTGTTGGTGACCTTCTGCTGTTGTTTTTTTCTATGGTCGGGTTGTTGTCTCTTTGGCATATTCCCCATTTCCATTCTCAATTTTATCGAGTATTGCATAGGATAAATATTATAACTCGTGTCATTAAGATCCTCACCATTTCGATAAACTTTATGTATGCATTCATTTGTCTTGACTGTTTGTATGTCTTCTATATGTATTCCATCAACATATGTATAATAAAAAAAGCCATGTTTGATGTCAATTATTTCAACTTGAGTCATTCATGTCGTTAAATCAAGATTTGATATTAAAAAAAATTGCTTTCACACATCATGGTTAAATGGTGCACGTTATACAATAGAATAATATGCGCTTGATTTCGAAAACTGTTTAAAAATTTCCTATCTCAAACTATTTGCAGATGTATTAGCTGCGTAAATGATATTGACAAATCAAACTTTTTCTACAGAAAACGAAATATTGAAGAATTTGGATCAAACCGAAAACCAGGGTAAACATGTTTGTCAAAAGGAAAGGAATTAGGACAATCCTTTTCCATTAGTAGACGTATCACCCGTCAAAGCAACTAAATTTGATGATCATTCAAAACGAGGAAAGCAATGTGGATACGACACATGGAACATATTTATGATCATCTATTTAGCCAAGTCAGGATGGCGTCTTTAAAACTTTCGAAAACATTACTTAAGCTTTACCATTAAGAGCCATTTGTAAGTCCGTAAAAGTGTTTATGCTGGGATTCTAAGTGATTGTCGGTTCATTATTCATTCATAGAGTCTTTTAAACACAAACAACAACATGCTTTTGTCTTCGTTATAACATGGTACATGTTCATTTTACATACATTAATTTTCAGCGTTGTTGAATAATATGTAAGTAATATAACAACTGACCGGATTTTATGTTCTTATAGGAGAAAAACAGAATACCCGAATCAATAGCAATGGATGCCAGATTTTCAAACATATATGATACTAGTACTTTCTTTTTCTCTCTGTTGGTTGTGTTACATTTTAGATTATAAAAAAAGTAAAATCCCCAAAATACTGAACGCCAAGGAAAATTCAAAACGGAAATTCCCTAATCAAATGATAAAATCAAAAGCTCAAACACATCAAACGAATGGACAAACCAATGGACAACAACCATCCATTCTCAATTTCAACTGTCATATTCCTGACTATTTAGAATTAATTGCATAACAGTGTGGTCGACAGTAAAACGTTTGTAGGTTGTAACTTGTTTGTCAACGGCTATGATTTTATGCTCACCCAGTCTGTCAGAGGCCTTCCAGTGGGGATTGAAATATTCACTTGTTACACATTCCGATACATAAAATGAAACTTACTTTTTACAAAGCTTGAAAGGAATTTGTTTTAAATATTTATTATAATCATCACATACAACCGTGTCATTTATAAGAATAATAATGTTCAGAGATGATATTATTTAATAATAATAAAAAAAAATAGGTTTATCCATTGTAAAAAAAACTATTAAGTTGATGGGGTTAATTCACAAAATATCTCATTGATTATGAGCACAACTACTTCTACGGTGTGATCATTTAAGAATGGCCTACTATTTATTCAATGCGTATACATGTGGGTTTTGTTTGTGAAGAGTTCTGGATAATTAAAAAATCATTTTATTTCTTTGTTTAATACCATAAAACGATTCATTCATTCAGATATTTGTCACTTTGCCTTATCTTCAAGTCCAACACAATTTCTCACGTTTCTTACAAAACTTATATTCTTGTGATGTATTCTTTTGTTGAAAAAAAAAATGTATAGATATATATAGATATAGGAAGATGTGGTATGAGTGCCAATGAGACAACTCTCCTCCCAAGTAATAATTCATAAAAGTAAACCATTATAGGTCAAGGTACGACCTGCAACACGGAGCCTTGGCTCACACCGAACAGCAAGTTATAGAGGGCCCCAAAACTACTAGTGTAAAACCATTCAAACGGGAAAACCAACGAGAAACGAAAAACACATATGAACTACATAAACAGACGACATCATGCATTGTAACTTTTAAAGCCAATTAAGTAAAAAAAATAATCTGAAAGAACGTGCGATATCATATTAGGAAAATTGATGGTCAAACCATAACAAAAAATAAAGTAAAGAATTTTAAGTATTCAACCTTTATAGCTTGCTGTTCGGTGTGAGCCAAGACTCCGTGTTGAAGGCCATTTTTATTTATTTTCAAATTACAAAGGTTATTCCTGATTAGTATTTTTAATTATTTTATTTAGGCGTTTAGAACCTTTGGTGACCTCACAGTTTAAATTTCTATGATAAGTACGTCGTGATCAGTGGGCATTACAGACGAACGTTCACCTAATTTTCCCCAGTCAATGAATGGCCATAGCTAAACTGTTATGAATTTCATTCTAAATTGATAACTCCGTTCTATTTGAAATAACCGTACTTTTCTATATTTTTTCAATGATATCGAAATAACCGTACTTTTCTATATTTTTTTCAATATTATCGAAATAACCGTACTTTTCTATATTTTTTTCAATATTATCTGTGCAAAGCTTAAGAACTAGAGGCTCTAAAGAGCCTGTGTCGCTCACCTTGGTCTATGTGAATACTAAAGGAAGCAGATGGATTCATGACAAAATTGTGTTTTGGTGATGTGTTTGTACATCTTACTTTACTGAACATTCTTGCTGCTTAAAATTATCTCTATCTATAATGAACTTGGCCCATTAGTTTCAGTAGAAAATGTTAGTAAAAATTTACAAATTTTATGAAAATTGTTAAAAATTGACTATAAAGAACAATAACTCCTAAGGGGGTCAATTGACCATTTCGGTCATGTTGACTTATTTGTAAATCTTACTTTGCTGAACATTATTGTTGTTTACAGTTTTTCCCCATTTCCATTCTCAATTTTATTATTGCTGTTTATTGTTTATCTCTATCTATAATTATATTCAAGATAATAACCAAAAAGAGCAAAATTTCCTTAAAATTACTAATTCAGGGCCAGCAACCCAACAACGGGTTGTCCGATTCATCTGAATATTTCAGGGAAGATAGATCTTGAACTGATAAACAATTTTACCCCTTGTCAGATTTGCTCTAAATGCTTTGGGTTTTGAGTTATAAGCCAGAAACTGCATTTTACCCCATGTTCTATTTTTAGCCATGGCGGCCATCTTGGTTTGATGGCCGGGTCACCGGACACATTTTTCAAACTACTAACCCAAAAGATGATTGTGGCCAAGTTTGGATTAATTTGGCCCAGTAGTTTCAGAGGAGAAGATTTTTCTAAAAGATTACTAAGATTTACGAAAAATGGTTAAAAATTGACTATAAAGGGCAATAACTCCTAAAGGGGTCAACTGACCATTTTGGTCTTGTCGACTTATTTGTAGATCTTACTTTGCTGAACATTATTGCTGTTTACAGTTTATCTCTATCTATAATAATATTCAAGATAATAACCAAAAAAAGCAAAATTTCCTTAAAATTACCATTTCAGGGGCAGCAACCCAACAACGGAATGACTGATTCATCTGAAAATTTCAGGGCAGATAGCTCTTAACCTGATGAACAATTTTACTCCTGTCAGATTTGCTCTAAATGCTTTGGTTTTTGAGTTATAAGCCAAAAACTGCATTTTACCCCTATGTTCTATTTTTAGCCATGGCGGCCATCTTGGTTGGTTGGCCGGGTCACCGGACACATTTTTTAAACTAGATACCCCAATGATGATTATGGCCAAGTTTGGTTAACTTTGGCCCAGTAGTTTCAGAGGAGAAGATTTTTCTACAAGATTACTAAGATTTACGAAAAATGGTTAAAAATTGACTATAAAGGGCAATAACTCCTATAGGGGTCAACTGACCATTTCGGTCATGTTGACTTATTTGTAAATCTTACTTTGCTGAACATTATTGCTGTTTACAGTTTATCTTTATCTATATTAATATTTAAGATAATAACCAAAAACGGCAAAATTTCCTTAAAATTACATATTCAGGGGCAGCAACCCAACAACGGGTTGTCTGATTCATCTGAAAATTTCAGGGCAGATAGATATTGACCTGATAAACAATTTTACCCCATGTCAGATTTGCTTTTAATGCTTTGGTTTTTGAGTTATAAGCCAAAAACTGCATTTTACCCCTATATTCTATTTTTAGCCATGGCGGCCATCTTGGTTTGATGGCCGGGTCACTTGACACATTTTTCAAACTACTAACCCAAAAGATGATTGTGGCCAAGTTTGGATTAATTTGGCCCAGTAGTTTCAGAGGAGAAGATTTTTCTAAAAGATTACTAAGATTTACGAAAAATGGTTAAAAATTGACTATAAAGGGCAATAACTCCTAAAGGGGTCAACTGACCATTTTGGTCTTGTCAACTTATTTGTAGATCTTACTTTGCTGAACATTATTGCTGTTTACAGTTTATCTCTATCTATAATAATATTCAAGATAATAACCAAAAAAAGCAAAATTTCCTTAAAATTACCATTTCAGGGGCAGCAACCCAACAACGGAATGACTGATTCGTCTGAAAATTTCAGGGCAGATAGCTCTTAACCTGATGAACAATTTTACTCCGTCAGATTTGCTCTAAATGCTTTGGTTTTTGAGTTATAAGCCAAAAACTGCATTTTACCCCTATGTTCTATTTTTAGCCATGGCGGCCATCTTGGTTGGTTGGCCGGGTCACCGGACACATTTTTTAAACTAGATACCCCAATGATGATTATGGCCAAGTTTGGTTAACTTTGGCCCAGTAGTTTCAGAGGAGAAGATTTTTCTACAAGATTACTAAGATTTACGAAAAATGGTTAAAAATTGACTATAAAGGGCAATATAACTCCTATAGGGGTCAACTGACCATTTCGGTCATGTTGACTTATTTGTAAATCTTACTTTGCTGAACATTATTGCTGTTTACAGTTTATCTTTATCTATATTAATATTTAAGATAATAACCAAAAACGGCAAAATTTCCTTAAAATTACATATTCAGGGGCAGCAACCCAACAACGGGTTGTCTGATTCATCTGAAAATTTCAGGGCAGATAGATATTGACCTGATAAACAATTTTACCCCATGTCAGATTTGCTTTTAATGCTTTGGTTTTTGAGTTATAAGCCAAAAACTGCATTTTACCCCTATGTTCTATTTTTAGCCATGGCGGCCATCTTGGTTTGATGGCCGGGTCACTTGACACATTTTTCAAACTACTAACCCAAAAGATGATTGTGGCCAAGTTTGGATTAATTTGGCCCAGTAGTTTCAGAGGAGAAGATTTTTCTAAAAGATTACTAAGATTTACGAAAAATGGTTAAAAATTGACTATAAAGGGCAATAACTCCTAAAGGGTCAACTGACCATTTGGTCTTGTCAACTTATTTGTAGATCTTACTTTGCTGAACATTATTGCTGTTTACAGTTTATCTCTATCTATAATAATATTCAAGATAATAACCAAAAAAAGCAAAATTTCCTTAAAATTACCATTTCAGGGGCAGCAACCCAACAACGGAATGACTGATTCGTCTGAAAATTTCAGGGCAGATAGCTCTTAACCTGATGAACAATTTTACTCCTGTCAGATTTGCTCTAAATGCTTTGGTTTTTGATGTTATAAGCCAAAAACTGCATTTTACCCCTATGTTCTATTTTTAGCCATGGCGGCCATCTTGGTTGGTTGGCGGGTCACGCCACACATTTTTTAAACAAGATACCCCATTGATGATTGTGGCCAAGTTTGGTTTAATTTGGCTCAGCAGTTTCAGAGGAGAAGATTTTTGTAAAAGTTAACGACGACGGACGACGGACGACGGACGACAGACGACGGACGACAGACGACGGACGACGGACGACGGACGACGACGGACGCCGGACGCAAAGTGATGGGAAAAGCTCACTTGGCCCTTCGGGCCAGGTGAGCTAAAAAGTAGTGATGCAAGGTTGGGCTTGCGTCATGTGTAATCATATTTCGTTCAGAGAGCAAATCCATTAAATGGGAAAAGTTTTTAGAGTAGATTTGAATAACACAATAATTCAATACTATAAAATAACCAATAATAGATGTCGGACTGCACATTTTACTAGCCTATTGCAGTTTCTAAAAGCTCTGAAAATATTTCCTAAAAAGTTCACATCTTTAAAAATGAACAAAAACATCAAGACTTTAGAATGGTTCTAGTAATTCTATCATTTGTTGCCGGAAATATCCAATAAACTCAGAATTTAACATAATTGTCGCATAATAAAGATATGTAATTTTTCTTCTCTATTCTTTAGTAGCTTGCATGTATATGAGTTAACCTAGCTCTCTTTAAAGAGAACAACAGAGGAACCACTGAAAACTACAGTTTTGTTATTAACTCGTGATTGAATAGATCATTCATTCATTGATTTTAAACTTATATTTTTCAACACAACATGCACGTCACGGAACTGTATGTTCTCTACAAAAAGAAAAAAAATGCATATACGTATATTTTTCTCTCATTGTACAAACGTCAGATATGAATGATGAAATTGAAAAGCTGAATTTTTGCATGTTGTTAACCAGATGTATTTGTGTTCTCTCTATAAAATAACATTGCGAAGCATATGATTTATGGAACAGTACTTACAATGCAAAATCCATACAGAAAACCCGTAAAAGGTTTCGCTTACTAGGCAGATTATTTGCAGACTAATATACAATATACAAGTTTTTCAATTAGAATTGCACAAAATGTCAATGCAATGTGGCTTCAACTTGTTTCAATTAACATGCTTGACTGTTAAAAAAATGATTGTATGACATATTCATTTTCAAAATAGATAAAACGCTTTATGTTCATAGTAATAAGGGCCATTTCCAAATCACGTTATATTACATCTACTTCCAACATTAAAATTGCTCTCAGTTAGTATCTAATATATTTGGCGCCATGTAAATTTTATTTCCATAAAACAGCACGAAGAAGGGTAAATGAACAGAGCTTCTATTGTTAAAGTGTCACTTATAATTTATAATCGTGTTCATAACTTTGTGTTGTTAATTCGTAACTCAAAATGTTGTTAAAAGCTCTCATCAATTTCTAGAGAATATTCAAACGATATTTGTTCACGCTATACAAAAAAATACAATACAGAAGTTGGACTATTTAAATTTCTGGATAACGTGCGTTCTCGTATCACCTGGTAGTAAAATGAAATTGCCATGCAATAAGATTAAATACATCGCCTACCATTTTGAAAATTAAACACCGTGTTTTATAACCCAATATTACTAAATATTCTTATTTATATTCACAAGTCATTTCTACTTAGAAGTTTTAAAAGCATCATTTATTTTCAGCATCAACAATTTACAAAATTCCAATTTTCTGCAATATCTTTAATTTCAAGTACAAAACTTTTCAAAGTTAATTTCCAATTATCAAAGGAAGTCTTAGCCTTCTATCATAATATTTGACAGTCATTCAAATTCACCAATTAAACTTCTTTAGGCTTGGTTTGGCACTTACACATTTAACAAGATTGGAAACAGTTTTACAGTAAAATAATTTGTTTCTTTCATATGCACTTGAAGGAAGTCTGTTTATTGAGATTTTAAACACGAAACTTTTACTCGAACTAGTCTATTGAATTGCGCATTAAACGTTTAGTTTTCTTAAGCACACTATGTTTAGGTTCCTAATGTTAAAGAGAAAATTTTATTAGTATTTGAATTCAATTCTTTAAATAGAGAATTTCTTGACGCGCTTTGCAGATGAGATAAATTGATGTACTTGCAAAAATAAATTATCGTAAAACTATTACGTACTCAGATATAACGTATAAAGGGTTGTTTGGGTACATGTAGATGACGTTAAATGACGACAGTCAACGTTTTATAATTGTTAATTGTGATTCTCTTTTAAAGTTTCGTAAGCGATGTCATTGTACTATGTAAATCAGTTGTATGGTTCTTTGTTTTGCTTAATCTTTATTTCCTGCATGTGTAGTGTTTCGAAGACTTGATGTTTTCTTTCTTTTTTTATTTTTATGTGTGAGGTGTTGTCTAAATTTGATTGCTTGCCCCTTGGTATCTCTCTAATATATTATATATGTCTTGAAATCATATATCTGTAAATAATTACATCAAGTGAATGATTCACGAGAACCCATTAGTTAGATTGGCTAACAACATTCGCACGTCATTCAAAACCTAACCATCACATTTCATTCTTGATGACACGTGTATTCACAAAAAAGTGCTCAACTTTGTTATGCTCTTATTAACATAAAAATGTAACTATAAGAAAGTGAGAGGTTTAGCTAGCTTTAAAACCAGGTTTAGTAAAATGCCTGTGCATTGTCAGGAATATGACAATTGTTATCCATATTCGTTTGATGCGTTTTGAGCATTTGATTTTGCCATTTGATTATGGACTTTCCGTTTTGAACTTTCCTCAAGTTCGGTATATTTGTTATTTCACTTTTTATCGGAGTATTTTTTGTTGTTTGGGGAATTTGATGTTAGTCATTTACAAATGTATTTACTAAATACTATTTACCCATGCACTATTTCATTTCACAATAGAAAACATTTGCCGTTAAAAAATATCAGAAATATACTAGAGGAGATCTCATGAGTAAAGAGCGATTATTTTTATGTCATGAGTTACAAGTTCAAGTCTTAAATATTATTATGATGTCTACATGTAACTCCAAATAACTTTGTTTAAAATTAGCTCCATCAGCGTAAATTGACGGTACCAGTTAGCCACGATACAAGAGGAGGTTATTAATTTTTTTTTTATCAAATTTTGTTTAACAGCGGTATATTACTGTTGCCTTTATTAACGTCTCCTTCTATTATTAGTGACATAATGAAAAACAAGGCGGCATAATGTTAACCTCCTGTTGTGAATAGGACAAATTTAAAGTAAGGATAGCTTTTGCAATAGTTTTTAAAACTAGCAATATGTTCTGTGAGTTTTGTGAATATGAATAATAAACGTTATTGATGTTTTACTCATAATGAAAGTTTATCGACAACCCGATTTAGTCTTATGTAGACGAAACGCGCGTCTGGCGTATTCAAGTATAATCCTTGTACCTTTGATAACTGTTTACACCACTGGATCGATGCCACTGCTGGTGGACGTATCGTCTCCGATGGTATCACCAGCCCAGTAGTCAGCACTTCGGTGTTGACATGAATATCAATTATATGGTCATTTTTACAAATTTTCTGTAACAAAATTTTGAATTTTCGAAAAACTTAAGATTTTCTTATCCCAGGAATAAATTACTTTAGCCGTAATTGGCACAACTTTTTGGATTTTTGGGTCCTCAGTGCTCTTCAAATTTGTACTTGTTTTGGCTTTATAACGTTTTTGATCGTATGGTCACTGATGAGTCTTATGTAGACGAAACGCGCGTCTGGCGTATTAAATTATAATCCTGGTACCTTTGATAACTGTTTACACCAACGGGTCGATGCCACTGCTGGTAGACGTTTCGTCCGCGAGGGTATCACCAGCCCAGTAGTCAGCACTTCGGTGTTGACATGAATGTCAATTATATGGTCATTTTTATACGCCCGTCAAAATTTTGACGAGACGTATTATGGTATACAAATGTCCGGTGTCCGTCCGTCTGTCTGTCCGGCGTAAACATGTCGCACCGTAACTTGAGAACGACTTATCCAAATTTCATGAAACTTTACATAGTTGTTTCTTATGATGGTCAAATGATCTGTATACTTTTTGGTGAAAATAAGATTAAAACTTTTTGAGTTACGGCACTTCGTAACTAAAACAGGGGTGTGTTTTTTTCACATGTCGCACCGTATCTCAAAAACGATTCTTAATGATGGCTTAAAACTTTAAACACTTTTTAGTTATATTAATCTTAATATCTGTATACTTTATGGTGATGATTCAAAATTTTATTTTTGAGTTATTGAGTATTTTGTAAAAAAAGGGGAGGGGTTTTTTACATGTCGCACCATATCTCAAAAACGATTTATGATTATTGCTTAAAACTTTACACATGTCTTTGTTATATTAATCTGAAGATCTGTATACTTTTTGGTGATGATTCAAAATTTCATTTTTAAGTTATTGAGTATTTTGTAATAAAGGGGGAGGGTTTTTTTACATGTTGTGTCGTATCTCAAAAACCATTTATGATTATTGCTTAAAACTTTACAAACTTCTTTGTTATATTAATCTAAAGATCTGTATACTTTTTGGTTTTGATTCAAAATTTTATTTTAGTGAAATTTAGTTTTTTGTAAAAAAAAAAACAGGGTTGGGGATTTCACATGATCTCGCCGTGTCTCAAAAACAATATATGGTTATTGCTTAAAACTTTCTCAGAAACTATTTATGATTATTGCATAAAACTTCCACACAAGACATCGGGCGTATCATGCGCTCATGGCGCAGCTGTTTATTATAAATTTCTGTAACAAAATTTTGAATTTTCGAAAAACTAAGGATTTTCTTATCCCAGGAATATATTACCTTAGCCGTATTTGGCACAACTTTTTGGAATTTTGGGTCCTCAATGCTCTTCAACTTTGTACTTGTTTGGCTTTATAATTTTTTTTATCGTAGCGTCACTGATGAGTCTTATGTAGACGAAACGCGCCTCTGGCGTATTAAATTATAATCTTGGTACCTTTGATAAATGTTGCCAGACATACAGATGAGGTATCCACGATAAAGTTTTGAAAGGATAATTCGTTAAGAATATATTTCAAAGAAAAGATTTTATATTTTCTCTGAGGTTAACGGTGGTTTACATGAAATACGGATTCAAGAACTCAAATGTGGAAAGATATACTACGTGTGACCAAATACCACATGACTTATTCAAATCGAAACACACATACATAAATTAAGCATTGTATGGTCTCTAGTTTAATTATAAAGTTAAATCACCGAACTCCGAGAAAAAATCAAAACGGAAAGTCCCTAATCAAATGGCCAAATCAAAAGCACAAACACTGCACAAACGAATGGATAAAAATGTTAAATTCAGTTCCTTGTTAAAATGTTTGCAACCAGGTATCCACGTCGGGTGCCACCGGTAAAACATATGTTTCTTCCAAAGCTCGTTTTGGTCAATCTTATTTTTCTGATATTCAAAGAAACTGAACACTAAGAAGTTCCTTGCTTCCGCTTACAACGAATTTGTATATGCACGATTATTAAGGTCTTTCCTTTTACAAAAGGGAAAGACCTTACTGTATTTCTTCTGTTTATTAAGGTCTTTCCTTTTACAAAAGGGAAAGACCTTACTGTATTTCTTCTGTTTATTATTATTATTATTCTTCCGCCAAACTTTGACGAAGTTAGCAGCCTTAACCGTAAGACGTGTCGCTTTCATGTTTACACTTTGTATCGGTGTCATGAATACCTATCTGGAACTCACCCTGTTAGTCGAAATATTTTGTCGGTTCGGAGTAATCCCTCCGAAACCCAAAAACCTTGTTATCGTTCAAACCGTAACCGTAATAGGTAGAAAAAAAACAAAGGGTGAAATTTGTTCAGGACCAGACCCCGGTTCTTCGTCACATTTGGATCGAAAAGATTCAACGACTCATTGGTAGGGTTATGCCCCTATGAAAATTAACCGGTGTCGGTTGGCCACCAAAACTCAGAAACCGTAAGTCGTAGACACTAGGATCTTCACATTCATCATCAATTCATGTGACTTTGAAAAATATCTCAAGGTCAAATGTGTATGTTGACCTTGACCTTTGACCTAACACCTTGTTATCAGAACATCTCAGAAACATTATACTTACAGAAGTTTTGAATAGTGGAAAATGTTTGGGCATTAAGGCGCAACTTTGTTACATTTTGACCGAAGAGATTTGACCTTTCTGTAAGGGGCATAACCCTGATTTAGGTTTCTGAAAAGACAAAATCAGCTTTTACTATATAACCAAAGGTCCTAGACCATGGGTCTTCAGCAATGACATTGGGGACTAATGACCTTGACAAAGGTCACAAGGTCAAGGTCAAGGTCATGTCCCAGATAGCGAATTATGTGTTTTTGACCTTATTTTAAGATTTTTAGTGTGTTTTAAATGTTTTTAAGGTTGACCTTGACCTTTTCAATACATTCTACGTCTATTTGAACATGTATTTTACATTACAAAAGGAAAGACCTCTCAATTGTTCAAGAACAATTGACATTTTAATTATTATTATTATTCTTCCGCCAAACTTTGACGAAGTTAGCAGCCTTAACCGTAAGACGTGTCGCTTTCATGTTTACACTTTGTATCGGTGTCATGAATACCTATCTGGAACTCACCCTGTTAGTCGAAATATTTTGTCGGTTCGTATTATTATTATTCTTCCGCCAAACTTTGACGAAGTTAGCAGCCTTAACCGTAAGACGTGTCGCTTTCATGTTTACACTTTGTATCGGTGTCATGAATACCTATCTGGAACTCACCCTGTTAGTCGAAATATTTTGTCGGTTCGGAGTAATCCCTCCGAAACCCAAAAACCTTGTTATCGTTCCAACACCGTAACCGTAATAGGTAAATGAAAAACAACCCCAATGATCGGTTCAAATATTTGTATCCATGAATTCAACCGGTTCTTGCACAAACTCAGAAACGTAAGTCTAACACCTTGGTAGTTATCACCATCTCATGACATAATTCAAGTGTTTGAATATCAAGCAAAATTGAGTAGCTTATGACCAACCTTTAGAACATTCACCATTATACACAGATTTATGTGATTTGAAAAATTCTCAAGGCAAACTTGTTAATGTTGACCTGAATTTGACCTAATCACTGTTATAGAACATAAACCATTATACTTCAGAAGTTTGAATTGAAATGGGCATTAACGCAACTTTTACATATTTACCAAGGTTGACCCTAAGGGCTACCTGATTGGATCTGAAAAGTCAATAGTCATAGTCAAGGTCTGCCCAGATAGCGAATTATGTGTTTTTGACCTTATTTTAAGGATTTTTAGTGTGTTTTAAATGTTTTTAAGGTTGACCTTGACCTTTTCAATACATTCTACGTCTATTTGAACATGTATTTTACATTACAAAAGGAAAGACCTCTCAATTGTTCAAGAACAATTGACATTTTAATTATTAAAATATTTCTTTTTGATAAAAAGCTTTTGTTGTCAGTTGTAGTGCTGGGTATTTTGCATATAACTTTGTCTATTATTTGAAAAAGATCACATTTTGGCGTCTAGGTGGCTCTTTTTATGTTACTATCCTGTTGATTTTTTTCCTTTTCTTCTGTAATTCATGCGCACTTCTTTTTAAAATATAGGATATGATTCTTCATTGAATTTAACAAGTGTTTTATATATAGCTCTTAATAAGTGAGGTAAGTAAGGAACATTGCATAGTCACAAAAAAAATCCCTATATATAGCATTAAAAAAAGTAAGGACTGACCTGAAATATGTTGTATATATAATAAAGAATAGTTTTTTTATACTTAAAAATGTCATCAAAATTAGTGTTAATTTATATCTACTTTATTTGTTTTCAGAATAATACATAGAACAAAATGTAGCTGAACTATGGCATATCTTTTACTGCTTTTAAACAGTACTTATAATATTGAATGACTGTGGAATTATGCATCCATCTTGAAAGGGTAAGTGATTTTATTGCGTTTTTAAATTTAATCAAATTTTGAACATTCCTTTTGTAAAGCTAAGTATTAACACATTGCTATAATAATTTTGGACAAGGACAAGTGCATGTTGGAGACAGGTGAATGTTATTTTAATTTATTTTGTATAAAGCAAATACGTACACCAAACGTTTGACAATAAATGTTCACTTCTAACTTTTTTAATCGGTGACTTCAATTGCCAAAGTTTGCAACCACGTATTTCTTATCTTTTTTCTTAGAATTATAAATGCATAACCTTTCTTTTAACGATTAGATTCACTTTAAATGGTTGCATGTTTACATTTTATACTATTGTATCACATAGTTCCATTAATAAGTGTCCAACATCACCTATGAGAGATTAATTTGAAATTATCATGGCATCACATTGAATTTTGGAGCTCTTATGTTCAATACTACCACTTTCAATTGCAATGCTTGTCGACTACAAGACGTAATCACAAGTCATGTAGCCAGTAGTGGCATGTAATAATTTTTATTTTCATATTTATTTTAATTTTTAGTTGGTCAAATAACTTTAATTTGTTAAAATCCAATATTAATATCCTCTTAATTACATGTATTTCTTAACTGTTATTTCAGTTGGCGCCTTTTTAGTCTTTTGGCTGGTTCATTTCAATTAACTTTTAATGCTTTCGGATTTCCAATATTTGGTTTCGAGCATCACTAGTCAAAAATTACATTAATTAGGAAAAAAGAAATAAATGTGTCTGTTAAATTCCTGTTCATGAATAAAGTTAGACTTTTACATAATTAAACTTAGCTATATATAGTGTTCGGATTTCAAAATAAGACGAGACGTTTTTCTCATGAACAGAGTGACATCCCATTCATCAACTAAAAACTATAGATCGAAGATTGTTAAGCAAAAATCTCCACATCTTGGTTTACATGTATTGCCCCTAAATATCAAAATATATAGAGCTAAACATTTACTTTATGGTTTGATAAGATATTTATATAATGCTATCAACTTAGTAGTTTTAAATACGTTCTCATTTATTTTATAAATTATGGTAACAACTTCAATGATCTTACAACCAACCCACATAACGAATATAATTTATTATTGAATCAAAAGATATCAAGAAATAAGCTAAATATCAACAAAACATAACCACTTGAGCAATAATTACGATCAAGCTGTATTAAAAATATCAGCCGTTGCTACTTTTTTTTTCATTCAAGCGTAACAGCTTGTAATTCTTTTGTAGCATAACGCGCGTTTTGGCGTACAAGATCATAAGCCTTCAGTTGATTAGTTTTTATACCCCACGCAACGAAGTTGCGGAGGGTATAATGTTTTTGACCCGTCCGTCCGTCCGTCAGTTAGTCCGTCCGTCCGTCCGTCAGTCCGTCCGTCCGTCAGTCCGTCAGTCCTGTTTCTTGTCATCGCAACTCCTCTCAAACAACACAACAGAATTTCACGAAACCTTTTCAGATAATAAGGACATACTATGTAGTTGTGCATATCGACGGGAAATTGCGATTCAATTTTTTTTCTAGGAGTTACGCCCCTTTGAACTTATTTACTTTAATGTACTACTGCAACAGTTTGTCATCGCAACTCCTATCAAACCACACAACAAATTTCACGAAACCTTTTCAGATAATAAGGACATACTATGTAGTTGTGCATATCGACGGGAAATTGCGATTCAATTTTTTTTCTAGGAGTTACGCCCCTTTGAACTTATTTACTTTAATGTACTACTGCAACAGTTTGTCATCGCAACTCCTCTCAAACCACACAACAGAATTTCACGAAACCTTTTCAGATAATAAGGACATACTATGCAGTTGTGCATATCGACGGGAAATTGCGATTCAATTTTTTTTCTAGGAGTTACGCCCCTTTGAACTTATTTACTTTAATGTACTACTGCAACAGTTTGTCATCGCAACTCCTCCCAAACCACACAACAGAATTTCAAGAAACCTTTTCAGATAATAAGGACATACTATGTAGTTGTGCATATCGACGGGAAATTGCGATTCAATTTTTTTTCTAGGAGTTACGCCCCTTTGAACTTATTTACTTTAATGTACTACTGCAACAGTTTGTCATCGCAACTCCTCTCAAACCACACAACAAAATTTCACGAAACCTTTTCAGATAATAAGGACATACTATGTAGTTGTGCATATCGACGGGAAATTGCGATTCAATTTTTTTTCTAGGAGTTACGCCCCTTTGAACTTATTTACTTTAATGTACTACTGCAACAGTTTGTCATCGCAACTCCTCTCAAACCACACAACAGAATTTCATGAAACTTTGTAGATAATAAGGACATACTATGTAGATGTGCATATCAACAGGAAATTACGGTTCAATTTTTTTTCTAGGAGTTATGCCCCTTTGAACTTATTTGCTTCGATGTACTTCTGCAACAGTTTGTCATCTCAACTCCTCTGAAAACACACAACATAATTTCATGAAATTTTGTAGATAATAAGGACATACTATGTATATTGACAGGAAATTATTATTCAATATTTTTTCTTATACTTATTTAATTTCTCCAATGACAATGTGGGGACGTGGGGTATGTGAGCGTGCTCACTAAGGTTCTTTAATTTTTAAATGATTTGAATTCGTATGGATTTGTCAATGTCCGCGATAGTTGTGTATCTTTTTAAGGTTGACGTTATTTGATCTGGTTGTTCCTATTACAACCACAGCTAACAGCTTAGCTACCTGTCTTGTTTGATTACAATTCCACACATTTGTTTTCAAATAAAAAAGGATATTATATCAAATACTAATTCTAATGCAATAAGTTTGTAACGATAGTTTTCATTGAACGTTAACAAATATTTTGAGGGGTTAGATTCCACGTTCTACAGTCCGTAACTAAGAAAGCCACCATTTTGAATTCCGAATTTTGTGGTGTATGTAATATCTCAAAAAATATACAAGATAGTCACATTTTGAGCCTCAAAATCTTCTCTTTGTCTATATTGAAACCATTCTCCGCTCCGCATCGCTAGGTAAACTCAATTTGCGACACTAAAATCTACGTTTTACGAAGGCCAAGTTTAAAATACATTACAGTTGTCTCCTAAATACCATGTGAGCAAATCAAAGAGAAAAAACAAAAAACAAGTTGTTTTTATCGAATTATCGAAATGTGGAATTTTTTCTGTCATTATAAAGTAGATTGCAAGTAGCTTGCGTTGCTAATTGATTATAAAATTGATTTCATCGATAAAATTATCAATGTATCAACTTATTTTTGATCATTCTTAGAAAAAATCATTTTTGTTTACTAACTGTTCTTCTTGAGTTTAATTGGTTATGTGCAATATATCCACCCGTTCTATTCTTTTGCACAGTTTGTATTGTGGTCAATTGATTGTCTTCTTGTCAGATTGAGTCGATACTTTGTAATTTTGTTTGAAGTGTTTATTCTTAAGTGTTTATCAACATTGTAAATCAACTCTAAATGCTTATTATCCAGATGGACAATCTCAAAGAGTACCTTCTAACTACTGCCACTTAATTATTGTACTAGCAACGCACAACTTTGAATCGCCTAAAAACATTGCTATAATGATTTATTATGATGTTCAAATTGGTTACAATCAATACAAGAGTTCAATTAAATTTGGATTGTTACCGCTGTCTCGCAAAATCATGTCTTCTCAAGAGTGGAAATAATGCTTTAATTTCGCGGTTGGAGTACTATTGAAGGGAACGGTTATTGTCGTAAGAAAGAAATTACAACCCATTAGGCTTTCTGTACCTATTATGTCCTGGCGGAATTACAAACCTGTTATGTTCCTAATTCTTGCTTATTATTTAATCAGACGATTTCATGTTGCATTTTAAAGTGTTACAAGATACAATGTATTTGTTATCAAATTACAACACGCAAACGCAAATTTTCTTTTTTTAAGTGTTATATAAATGTCATGTAATATGTCATGGAAATGGCATCATATAGAAAAGACAATTGAAAAATACTTAAAAGGTTTGGCAGAAAAAAATATTGTAAAAACACTACATTTCTAAATGCCTGTACCAAGTCAGAAGTATGACAATTGTTACTCCTTCATTTGATGTGTTTGAGCTTTTGATTTTGCCATTAAATTAGTTTGATTAAGGACTTTCCGTTTTGAATTTTTCCCGGAGTTCAGTATTTTTGAGATTTTACTTTAACCCATATTTTTAACACTGTATTATTAAAGAAGGAATATTCAGCTGTTCTGTTCTTTTTGTTTTCCAAGCTCCCATCAGTAAATGTATATTCTTACTTTTGAGATATAGTTTTTCATATGAGACGTAATTTTTCTGCTGTTTCAGAAATTTCATATATTCAAATGTGACGTAATTTTTAATGCCTTTTCACCATCGTATGTGACGTAATTTTTAATGCCTTTTCACCATCGTATGTGATGTCATTTTCATAATTTACTACGTTGAGGCCTGGACTGAATCGGGTGTGTCTATTCTGTGTTGGTCATTCATTATGTATTCGTGTTTGTTTTATGTAATGAGTGAATACTTCAGTTTCATTATGTATATCTGTTATATTTATTTGATAAAATTTACTGTTTGCAATAGCATTAATTGTTCTAAATAATAAGGATGTTCTTATCCCAAGCATAAAAACTTAGCCGTATTTGACACAACCTTTTTCAACTTTTGGTCTTCAGTGCTGTACAACTTTGTACTTTTTTTCGCTTTCGATCTTTTATATCTGGGCGTCACTGGTGAGTCTTGTGTGGACGAGGCGCGTTTTTGGAGTAAATTTTAAACCTGATGCTTTTTGTTATTCATTAATCATGTGTTTCTTTGTCTAATACGTTTTCCTATTTATTTGTATTGTAGTCCTGTAATATTATGTTGTCATTTCTATGTTATATTTAACATTGCCATTAAAGTGCGAGGTTTGGCATGCCACAAAACCAGGTTCAACCCACCATTTTTTCCTTTAAAAATGTGCTGTACCAAGTCAGGAATATGGCCATTGTAATATTATAGTTCGTTTCTGTGTGTGTTACAATTTAACGTTGCGTCGTTTGTTTTCTCTTATTTTTGAGTGTAAATTGACATTGCGATAAGACGTGTCACGGTACTTGACTATCCCAAATTCATGTATTTGGTTTTGATGTTATATTTTTTATTCTCGTGGGATTTTGTCTGATGCTTGGTCCGTTTCTGTGTGTGTTAGTTACATTTTAGCGTTGTGTCGTTGTTCTCCTCTTATATTTATGCGTTTCCCTCAGTTTTAGTTTGTTACCCCGATTTTGTTTTTTGTCCATGGATTTATGAGTTTGAACAGCGGTTTACTACTGTTGCCTTTATTTATCCATCATAGGTTTTGGTTAAAAACAGAAAGTGAAAATTTTTGATAACGATATGCATTTATATTATCACTGACTGCGTGATTAACGTGCAGAGGCAAAAATCGCATGCAAGCTCAGGACAAAATTATCTTTTTAGTAGATAGCGTATCGTGGAAAAAATTGTAAGATCGAGTCCTACTATTTCTATTAAAGATCAAACATGCTTAATTCAAACGAGATCAAGTGAATTATCAATGTTTCTTCCAATTTTTTTTTCTCGAAACATTATTCTAAAAGATTAGGATTATACATGTTTATCACAATCAACTACACGTACATGCCTGCGATTAAAATTTCCAGTTCCAGCAGATGTCTGACATGTAGGTATTCAAGTGCATGCCCGTTCGTCTGTATAATGGATTGTTGTTTCGCAGGCAGTCTTAGTGTAAACTAGGGAGATTTTTTTCTAGGAAGAACATTAATTCAAACTGATAAAAGTAAATTACGTAATATGTTAGTACGTCTTCAAATACCACCACTGACTTATTTTCTCGTTTGAACAGATTTATTGTAGAACATTGTCAGCTATTAGTTTTATGTAGCATGAAGATAAATATTTTAGCTATGTCATCAATTTGTTTTTCTAAGACAATGGATCTATGGGGTGCATTCCCGATGAATGTTGATGTATATTTTCAAATCAAATATTTGCAGTGTTGAAAAAAATCAAACCAATAAACAATTTATATCAGGATTACATAATATTATATAGTTGTTTATGATAAACAATTTAAAATATAGACTAGCTTGTTATTTGCCCTGTAAATAAAGGCAACAGTAGTATACCGCTGTTCAAAACTCATAAATCCATAAAAGTGATTCGTAATTCTTTTTAGAATTACGACATCGAACTCCATCCGCTAAAATAGATATGAAGTTTTTCTTTTTAAGACCTTTTTAGTCATGTTGTTTTCCTGTATCTTTGACTTTCAAAATGTTTTACTAAAAACATTTAAATTTTAGTAAAAGAAAATATGTCAAATTTACCAAAGTCGCCATTTTAACATTGACATCAAACTGTAAATTGTATTTATTACTTGTGTTTCCTTCGAGAGAACCATAGATCCCTAAAATCATTCTTTCTATTACTTGAAGGGGATTTAGTTTTCCAGGTAGAGTTTAGTTAACTTGTTTGTCTTTTCGTTGTTTCCATGATATATCATATTGTCCATGACTTGTGTGCTTTGAATGTCCCCTTTGTATCTACCGCGTCTTTTCTATACCTACATTACGTATTGTTGAAAACAGATCAAAGTGTAATATAAAATGTTATATGTTGGTGTATACATCATTAACTATCTTGTAAAAAAATATATGAATTATCATTAAGGTAAGGTTTGCATGATACGTGTATTTTTTTTTTTCTTAGTGGTATTATACCAATATGATACATCATTTTGTTCAGGGAGGAGTACCCGATAATTTAATGAAAAAATATCGCCCATCCTGTTTTTTTGTAAGAAAAGCTCAAAATTTCGGTTTTTGACGTTTTTTAGGGAACATTTATTGCACTCTACTGATTCAATAATGTATGCAAGTGACAATAAGCAAATAAAACTGAATAAAAAATGTTTAAACGATTGTTGTCTCTTCATTACTAACAAATTTCAAATCAAAAGTTCATAAAAAAGTACTAAAAATCAAAAACAGAAAAAAATCCTATTTCCCGGTATTATAATCTTATATTTGAAACACGGTTACACTGAACACAACTTGTACAATCATTCTAATTTTATGGATTATTATTGTAACATTCCTTAGTTCTGAGCAAAACATTTGAGTTATCATGGAAATTTTGAGCATTTTTTGTAAAGATTCTATGTCTGCTTCATTTGAAAAGTAAAATAACAAAAAACAAAAAAACTCAAGGTAAAATTCAAAACGGGAAGTCCGTATTCAAATGGCAAAATTGAACATTAAACGGATGGATAACAACTGTCATATTTCTGACTTTTTTCAGGCATTTTCTTGTGTAGAACATGTTGGCTTTAACCTGGTTTTATAGCTAGATAAATATCTCACTTGTATGAATGTCGCAAAAATTGAATTAACATTTTACTAAGAATACTGAAGTTTCTACTTATTTTGCTATCGTCTTTGTTAGCCAATATATTTTGCTTATTCATCTGGAATTATGGAGGTGTTCTGTTTTTTTTAAATGGCGTTGTCAAAATAAACCTTACTTTGGGGTTTTCCAACATTATATACTGTGTCCTACTGTTTGTAATGGCATTTTAATCAACTTGTATTGCTTACCTAGCCATTATGTAACTTGATTATTTCAGTCTTCTGCCTTTTGTCATACCTTAACGTTCATGTGAACATTGACAATCAATTCCATGTACAAATATTTCAGTATTTTTTTTGGTTACATTTATAAACGATCAATTTCAGATCATTCAACCCGATTATCTCACGTGAAATCACAACTTGCATGATCGAAAAGCTTTCCTGGTTTTAGATGCTACTTTTCTAATTGAAATTCACACTTATGTAGGATGTGTTATTATAAATCAATTGTTTACAAAATGATTTCCCATGTAAAATGTGTGATTATCAATATAATTCAGAAAAAATGTGATATGTAGACATTAGCCTTATCATTTTTTTTTCACTTGCTGAGCAAATACTATAGTTGTATAAGCCTACCCAATTTCAGTTTAACAGCCGTCGACAACACTATAAAGTATCAATTATAAAATTCCCATTAAAGGTCCAAATGAAGAGAAAATCAATTATCTAGTTAATTTTATTAAATTTGTGGTAAACAAACATTATGTAATCATAATAGTTCATATATTCCTATTGTAAATATCTAATACAACTTTGATTCAAAGACAAACTAAATATACCTGTTTTAATAAAACAAAAATCGATGTTAATGAAAAAGGAAAAAGGTGTGTAATGACACGGAAGTAAAATCTATTATGCATATGGCAGTGACATGATAGTACAAATAACCACATATTGCAAACAGTGAAATTTAATATAAAATGTTTCGAATTACATTTAAATTGATTCAGTATTTAATTAAAATCCGAAAAATGTTATAATTTTCTAAGTGACATGTAAAGTTGCATATCTCTTTTTGTTGAAAGCTATTTTAACTATCTGCATAATTCAATCAGTGTTTTGGAAAATTCACTATTACAATCGTTATCGCTTCATTAGGTCTACTGCACATTTTCTGCATAAAATACAACTATTAACAAATGGTATAAGATGACAGCAATTATAGAAGTTCAATATGCTTTTAATTGTTATCTTAATAATCATCATTTTTTTCTGGATTTAACATTTGTTGCTCCAATTGACCAACTTAAGAACCCAATTTAATTGGAATTAGTATTTCCTAACTGATAGGGCGATTGATTTTATCCTGTTTTAGTATTAAGGTTGTAACACTCGGTAACCAACTGTTTCTCATTACTCGTAATCATTCCACTTCAGAACACGCGTTGGGAAGAATATATCGTCCTCAATTATTTGTAGTATTGGACACGAATATTTAATCACTTGGAAAAAAGCGATATAGTCAGTTAGTGAAATGAGAGTCCCATTATATTAGCACACTTCAGAAGCGATCACAAATGTTGATGGAATCTTATTAAATATCTTTAAGTCGTATTTAGCACAAATTTTCGGTATTTTTGGATTTCTATGCTCTTCGACTTCATATTTGATTTGGCTTTCCATCTACTTTGAATCAAGTGTCACTAATGACTATAACGTAGACGAAATGTTGGTAATAAGTTATACGTTTGATGTTTTTTCGCTGTTTTGGAATTATTTTTATTTTGCATGCAGAAACTGGCACTCAAATAAATAACAAACCCACTGCAAGGTAAAAGAAACTTAGTTCAATTGACATATGCCTTTTAAGAATTTTTCATCACAGAAAAATGTAAAAGTAATAAGATGCTATAGATTAAATACGTATTGTAACATCTCATGCATACATAGTTCTAAAATAACGATAATTTAGCCTGTGAAAATATGTCTGCATTAGTGACAATTTTTGCAATATTGCATATACCTTGTAACATTGAGATTCCTATAAAGGATCTTATTGAGCAAGCAACTAAACGGCAACACACCAAAATATATTAAGGTTGACTTATACCGTCGAATTATTAAAATGATAAACTTTCACATTGGAATTTATTCGAGCTGCATTCGTATGATACAAGTTTAAATATAGAATCAAAATAATCTTGAAAATATGATTTCTATGGAATATGTCCTCATTAAATGAAATATTTTAATAAGAATTAAATGACTTAGCTCCAATTTGCTGATAGGTGCATTTATTGTGTGATCTATGCCCTAATCATAGATATTTTTACACATTGAATCGAATATTATGTAACATCCAACTTATTTGTGATTCCAACTGTGTGCTTTTATTGACAACGACCCTATACCATGTCTTCTTCGTTTTGATATCCACGAAATTTGTGTCATATACTGTTCGAAAAACGACGGACAATCAATATATGGCTCTTACATCAGTTTCAAATCTTTCTACTCCGACAATCAAATTCAACCCTATGACCAAAGCAATTAATCAACCAATCTAAGCACTCACTTTGTTGATTGCATTGTATGTGAAATGGACCAAGTCCAATTTCAATTTACATTTAATTCATTTTATCGGGAAGACACTGAAGTATGGCTTGATCAATTCTGGGATATTTTTAAACATCTCTTTAGATCGTATGTCGATACCGATATGACGGAATGAATTGAAAGTGAATTAAATATTGGCTACTTCATCCTGTAATTACATGTAAGTGTATATGTCATGACGACTTCCTAGAGCTTCCGCACTAACGTTTACTATTTGATAGGTAAATTAATTTGAAAAGTGTGCGTGTTTGTTTGGCACATCAGCTGGAGCCCATCATCAGAAATTTTAATTGATTTTGTGCATACCATATCATATCCAGGTACATTCAATTTTGTAGTTCAACTCATCATAGATACCAGGATTGAAATTTTGCATTTGCGTCAGACGAGTGTTTTTTCTACAAAATACTTATCAGTGATGCTCGATTCGTAAAAGTTAAAAAAAAAAAGTTTTACCAAATACAGCTCAGATAATTTGTAACAGAGGTAGTGAATTTGTAAAGTATATAATCGTTTTAGTTTCTGTCTTGTATATTTTTCTCCCATACACAATGACTCTTCTCAATCTGCGTTAAGATGGAAACAGATAGTCTTTTCAGATTTAATACAAATACTTAATGACTTGAAATATTTGAAACAGATAGTCTTTTCAGATTTAATACAAATACTTAATGACTTGAAATATTTGAGCAATAAAAGAAATAGGCATTTATAACTGTTTTTCTTTTCTTAATTATTGGTCATCATATTTCTTGTTTTTGATTCCAGATGGTTACATGTCGAACTGGCGATGTTTTTGTTACATATATTAATACAAGCGGAATACTAATACAATGTTTTGCTATATGCATTCAGTTTCGTAGTTATATTTTTCCTATTAGCTTGCTATCATCACTGACGTATTATTGACATGCCCAGCTTTTAGTTTTCTGTGAGTTTTTTTGTCGGCTGAAGCCTTGTTTGTCTTTTCGTTATTTTTTTTCGATTGACATCTCGTTGTCAGTTTCTCTCAAATTATACATTTTGAACATCCCCTCGGTATTTTCCGCCTATCTATTTTTTTAATCCGTATGTATTTATGAGAAAAAGATTAACATTTAATTCATACAAATTATAATTTGTTTGATTGCACCTTTAGATAACCAATCACTCGAGTCCAAAAGACATGATTGGAAGCAACTACAGGTATTCATGTGGCCTTCGTTTTATCAAATCTCCATATTCTACTTTATTTTGTGTACACATAGTACATTTGTAGTATAACTGTATTTGTGTAGGAAATGCTGAAGCAGTAAAGGAACTATATTTCTAACATATTCATATATAACTTATGCATTTCCTATCATGATTTTCTGATAGAGGGTTGCTGCTCACAAGGAAGCTATTAAACCAAGAGTTCCAAATGGTGAAGTTGAAATCATCCCTTCATAAATTTTACGGAAGCCATCACAAGTTGGTTGACCGTAATGGAATAACCGTTTCACAAATGATATCGGATATGTTCCTTACGTCGTTACTACAATCCTTTTCCCTTTCTTGAATGTGACCTACCGAATTAGACTATTTACCGACGGTGTATTCAACACGACGGGTGCCACATGTGGAGCAGGATCTGCTTACCCTTCCGGAGCACCTGAGATCACCCTAGTTTTTGGTGGTGTTCGTGTTGTTTATCTTTTAGTTTTCTATGTTGTTTCATGTGTACTATTGTTTGTCTGTTTGTCTTTTTCATTTTAAGCCATGGCGTTGTCAGTTTATTTTAGATTTCTGAGTTTGACTATCCCTTTGGTATCTTTCATCCCTCTTTT
Organism: Mytilus edulis; assembly: GCA_019925275.1. NCBI lineage: Eukaryota > Metazoa > Mollusca > Bivalvia > Mytilida > Mytilidae > Mytilus > Mytilus edulis. The sequence goes on from CM034353.1 coordinate 53,679,405, forward strand.
ATATAATAACTAAAATTGAGAAAGGAAATGGGGAATGTGTCAAAGCGACAACAACAATATATAGCAGACACCAGCCGAAGGCCACCAATAGGTCTTCAATGTAGCGAGAATAACTGTTGGGTTTCGAAATTAGTATTTAGTATATATTTTATTAAATTTTATAGAATGAATAACTCGATGGACACAAGTTTGGAAGTTATTTATCTTTTTCTACCACAATGAAAATATATGTATGTACTTGTTTTTGATATATCAACTACAAAAGCTTTAATTAAAGTCAAATTTATCTAGATTTTTCAAAAGATCATTTAATTAAGATTTTTACCAAAAATTTTTACCAGTATTATTTACGCATGTGTTATTTTCGTAAGTAAACAATAATTTAAATCGGAGACAAAGGTTAGCACAGGAACTTTGATGGTTATAGACTTTCAAATGATTTGTAACACTACTACAAATAAGGTTAAAGCGGCAACCACAATTGAAAAAAAATATATACTAGCTTCGTTAACTGTAACTGAAATACAAAAAAAAATATATGTGTAAGTATGGTTAAAAGATATGGAGTTTTTAATGCATTAAATAGATACATAGAAAAAAAAACATAAAAATATTTTGTTTATGCAGATATAAATACAATATTAGTTTGAAATTTGTGTTACAATTTGAATAGCTATCAATGTATTAATTTAAGTTGCAGTATAAAAACAATATTAGGTCAATGTCAGAAAATATAAAAAAAAAAACAGAGTGTTCCATGATGAAATTGACATTGTACTAATTTATAGCTGTGTTACTATATTTAGGAAAAACACACAACTAGTTGAAGTATAATATTAGTTACATAGTGTGTTAGTGACTTAATACGATATATACGGGGTTCGCTCGAACCCCATATTGAATTTACTTACCCCGTATATATCGTATTAGGTTACTAGCACACTATGTAACGAATTTATCTTACCGACTATCTTTATTTGTTGAATCTCGACTATAGTTGTCTCATTTACAATCATACCAGGTCTTTATATTAAAGTGTTCAAATCTACAACTTTAAGAATCTACTTTCATTGGTCTTATTGAAAGAGAAAAACAAATGTCAACATTAACAATTTAATATCAATAACCTTGATATAACAATATTAATTAAAACAAAATGTTCAATACATTTAGGCGACAAATAGTGTCGAAGTCAACATGCAACACATTTTTTGTGTACAAATTGAAAAATAAATGTTGATGTCAACATGACAAGTGTGATAATTTCCTCACAACTACATGTTGATGGTAAGGTTGTGTATAACAGTTACATTGCCATAGAAGATCTGACTCTGAGGTTTTGTCGACTGCATGCATGTGGTTGTTTGTCTGTATTGGATGGGTTTCGGCCCGTTGTCATCAAAGTCTCCTAAAATATCTCCAATGTCAATATCTTGTATTTGTTCCATAAATGACCCACTATCATCACTTTTGGATCTATTGCATGTATGGTTGGAAGCAATAACTGCTCTTTGCACAAGATTTCAGATATAGTTTTACCCATTTTAATTTTCTCGTTAGTATCAACACGCTGGTACGTTGTGAGTGACTGTACGGACTTGTGCCCAGTGACTGCCATTATTTGCGCAGATCCATACATGTTTTGTGATAAAACTGTGGCTCCAGTTGCTCGTATTGAGTGATTGGTATAAACAATAGACAACTTACACTTCTTACTGAGTTCTGACATAAATGTACTTAGTTTTTTTTCTCCTAGTGGCATATTACAATACCAGACATCAGCCTCTGTGGAAAAACTATCCAACGGTTTCTGCCATAAACGATCATTTGATGGATGTAATCTACGAATATAGTTCTCGTATGAGGCAACAGGACAATACACAGATCCTGAAATATAGAGTAATCATTTAGATATTTTCAGGTTTAACATCAACAACAAAGACGTAGATACTATATATAAAAAAGAAGATGTGGTATGATTGCCAATGAGACAACTGTCCACAAGAGACCAAAATGACACAGACATTAACAACGTTTAACTATAAGTGACAGGTCACCGTACAGCCTTCAACAATGGGTATATGTATTTCTTGTATTTACATTGATATATCAGACATGTAGAAGGTTCCGAAATGACACATGTAAATTTATTCAAATGAGAAATACATGTATGATATGCATTTTACTTACAGCAATAAACAACACAACAATAAATTACAGATTCCTGTCTTAGTCTATAATTAGATAATGATATTGCTACCTTTCATAACTATTTATAGTTACTAAATGTACTTGTTGTTTTAAGTTTTTATATTTTCAGGAATATCATTGATTGTCATTCATGTCTGTGTGGCAATCGCCAATGTTGTATATTTGATATAAAGTTAGTAATGCTGTTGTTTTTTATTTGGTCGGTTGTTTACTCTTTGACACATTCCCCATTTCCATTCTCAATTTTATCATATATTTTTTATACACAATTAGTATGGTGTAATGTTCTAATTATCTTTTTTTTCTCATCCTTTCAATTGTCTAATAACACCCCCCCCCCCTTTATTGTCATACACTCACCTGGTGATTCTGGCATTACTCCAGAGACAAGCTCCTTATCCGATTCCCTATGGTTTTTAGTAAGTTCATCTTTAGCCTTAGTAACATATTTTAATCCTGTTTTAATGTCAGTTTTAATTGTGAAGGTACATTTGGTCATACTGTGCATATTTTCAATTCCTCTTCTGCAAAAATAAAGTCTGATGTCAAACTGAACTTTATTTGCCAGGCCAGTTGGAGTTGTAGATGAAAGATACATAGATGTATACAGTGTTTCACGATCAACTTCATTAATAACGGGGAAATGTTCAACGTCACCTAGTCCAAAACGTTTCGATTCTGCCAAGACGGCTTTAAAGTTTGCGTTACTGTCATTAAATGGAGAATCCTTCACAATATCAAACGTTTTACTGTGCGGAGGAGCCTTAAGGTATCTGTTAATGCCATGCCTGATGGACTCCAGTGACGATGCTTTGTATCGTTCACCATCCCCTTTCCGTAGGTCGACATAAAAATGACACAGAGTCTCATTCAGTCGGACACAATCAAATTTTTCAAACTCATCATCTTGTTGTTTCTCCTGAAGGTAGTCCCGCAGTATATTAGCACACTTTCTGTTTGCTTTTAAGGTATTTTCCGTATTTATATTCAATCTTTTTGCATCAATTTCTTCATTTGTTGTGGTTGCGAAACGTTTCGAACCTCTCGTCGACGCCATCTTTACTATACAAAGGGACGTAACTCCACTACTAACCGTGTATGGAATAAGCCCCGCCCCCCTACTAACCTAATATTGAATATACACGGTTTGCACGCGGACGCTTTTAACCAATCATATTCATAGAAATGTATAGGAGGTAAGATAAAAACAGATATTGTTTATTGAATTGATGAAAACATACGTGAGGATACATTAGTATTTTCAGTGAATGTTTTACTTTAATGTACCTGTGTTTTATTGTATTGTATGGTGTAGAGTAACACAAAGGAGGTCATTAGTGTAGCAGAAACGGCTGACCATTCCGGACCACTAAATCTTGTCCTGTTTTCTGTTTAAGTTTGTGTTACTCAATCTTTATTTTCTGCGTAATGTTTAGTCATGGTTGTTATTTGTCCGGTCGTCGTTTTTCTATTTGGACTTTGTGTCGTTTACTTTTATAAAAATTATGTTATTTTTTATCAAATTTATTAACTGCATATGTCCGATACGAATTTCTGGATTAACCTTCATCAGGAACGCGCAAACCCAAATGTTATAAAGCAAAATACGTATAAGAACCAGAATAGTTGAAGAGCTATATGAATCTTACTTACAGCCAAATCTATCTAAGTTCAACTTTGTCAGATGAATTGATATAAAGCTTTGAAAACAATCATATAGTTTAAGGAAGGTTTGTTTTAAATCATGTTAGTGCTGAATATACTGACCTAATGAAACCATCGGGGACTAATAGTCCATGAGTGGTGGTATCGACTCAGAACTATACAAAATGAAAGCAACACTTGATAAATTACATAACCGATCCTGTTTTCAATAATATTTGTCAGGATGGAAATAAAGTTAGGATCAGTATAAACTTCTCTTCGGATTTTTTAGTATATTGTGTACATAGAGAACAGTTCTACTCATAAACATATCTGCCTTTAAAGTGTTCTATTGATAGAACTGTCAGAATCAGTTCTAGGTTAGAACTTTTCAAAACCGTATTATGTTGAAACTGTCCAAAATTGTTCTAAGGCAGAACTGAAAGAAATCGATCTAGCCTAAATTACGTAAACAAGAGCAGATCTCTTAGTATGGTATAAAACAGTTTTAGTTGATGAGGAGTAGTAATGCTCTTCAATTTGCATTTGACCTGGCTTTTCAAGAGTTTTTATTCCACTGACACTGGTCTTATGTAGACGGAACTCAAGTCTGACATTTCAAACATAAAACCGGTATCTATGATTAGTTAGAGGGCGAAACTTCCTTAATCCTCGTGTCTAATGGCATAATTGGGATTGGTATTGGTATCAGGCGGGAACTGCAAGTTTTATTGCTTAAACAAGATAGATCTGTACAAATTGGCAAATATCTAATTATTTAGGCAATTTTAGTGTAAAGTATGGGGAATGATAAATATACGACAAGTTAAATTTACAACCTTTTTGAATTTTGGGTCCATGATGCTCTTCAACTTTATACTTGTATGGCTTTCTTCTTATTATTTTGATCTGAGCGTCACTGATGAGTATTATGTAGACGAAACGTTTGTCTGATGTATCATATTATACGCCTGGTACCTTTCCTAACTATTTACACCACTTGGCTGATTCCTCTGCTGGTAGACGTTTCGTACCCGAGGGTATCACCAGCTCAGTAGTCAGGACTTTGGTGTTGACATAAATATCGCCTATATGGTCAATTTTAATGAATTAACTGTTTGTAAAAGAATGATTTTTTGAAATACTTAGATTTTTCTTATCTTATGCATAGAATACCTAAGCTGTATTTGGCACAATTTTTTGGAAATTAAGGTTATTAATGATCTATAACTTTACACTTGTTTGGCTTTCTAACTTTTTTGATATGAGCTTCACTGATGCGCCTTATGTAGATGGAACGCGCATCTGCCATATCTTATTTAAAGCCTGGTACCTTTGATAACTTATAAGGATATTTTTATGGTTATGTTAGTTTGGTCCAAAGTAGTGTATTGTACACTTATTATACTTATCAACATCGATTATGCACACATTTTTCGAATTGTTTATTCGAATCAAAAAAAAAAAAGAGCCTACCAAACATTTTTGTTTCAATGATGTGAAATAGCAAGTGTAATTGCTGAATTACGATTTCGATATATTAAGGCACATAACAACTAACATTTTGACTACGGTCATCATATTTGTTTTGGATCATAGTAAAAATTACCGTGTTTACAAAATGAATTATGAAGCTACCAAATGTAATCATGTATTACATGTATATATAAATGGTAACATTGAATCTGAATCTATAATATTGATTAGAAATATATGAACGTTTGACCTATTCTGCTTTTAATACAAGATACTTGAAGTCTTCAATACATTTGTATTTCGCTTAGGTGTTTGCTACTTTTTTAGCTGGAATAAACACACTACGATGTCTTGTAGTATTAAATACATTTGTAAGGTGTCGTTTACATTGTCGTTTTTTTTGTTGCACTTACGTGTTTCTATAGTTTCGTTGTTTTCCTCTTATAGTTGATACGTCTCCCTCGGTTTTAGTCTGTAACCCGGATTTGTTCTCTCTCAATCGATTTATGACTTTCGAACAGCGGAATACTAATGTTGCCTTTATTAAGTAATGGCTACTTTGAAAGCTGGAATAAACACACTACGATCTCTTGTAGTACTCAATACATTTGTATTTCGCTTTAGTATTTGCTACTTTGTAAGCTGAGATAAACACACTCGATGTCTTGCAAACTAATACATTGTATTTGCTTTAAGTAATGGCTACTTTGTAAGCTCAAATAAACACACTACGATTCTTGTAGTATTCAATACATTTGAATTTCGCTTTAGTATTTGCTACTTTGTAAGCTGGATAAACACACTACGATTTCTTGCAATACTCAATTCATTTGTATTTTGCTTTAGTATTTGCTACTTTGTAAGCTCAAATAAACACACTACGATTTGTTGTAGTATTTAATGCATTTGTATTTCGCTTTAGTATTTGCTACTCTGTACGCTGGTTAAAACGCACTACGTTTTATTGTAGTATTCTATAAATTAGTATTTCTTTGGTTCTATAATACGCAATGATAAATTAGATAAAACCATTTTCTATTTTAGTTTTATTTTACTTTTAATGCCATAATGGAAATGACTTGCACATCCTTTTATTAGAATTACGTATTAGAAATTATCTTGGTATCACTTAGGTAAATTCTAAAAGATAATGCTATTATGTGTTTATCTAGTTTAACTGTACATGTAATTTGGAAGACAAATACGTATAATTTTAATCACTCGTTTATTTCCATCTTTACATATTATATTACAGGAAACAATAACGCTATTTTAGACATGATATTTATCAGCAGTTTTTTTTTATAGAGGAAAAATGAAAAAGTCTTTTTGCTAATGTGAAATTTTGTTGAAGTCGTGGAAATTGTTTCCGGCATATCTTTGACATTGTAATATTTCTGTGTCGACATTAATTATTCGTGATGGTCACAATTAAAAACCTGACAAGTTTATTATGGTAATCATTATGTGGTTAATATCCGAAAATAACAATTACCGAGTTCTTTGGTAAATACAAAATGGGGAAATCCACAACAACTCAAAAATCAAATGAAGTCAACCCACGGAGCGAGTAAAAATCAACTCTGCCTTGGTACAGGCATTTTCAAAAGACATTTTATACCTAGTTTTAAAGCTAGTCAAACCTCTCAGATGAATGATTGTTGTTAATAATTCCGTTTAAGTAACAAATTGGATGACAAAATAGGTTAATCTGATCCAGAAGCAAAACAGTGTGCAAATGCTTCACAGAAGTACTACACATCTTACTAAACAATTCAAAAAAACATACATAGTCAAATAAATCTAACAAAGACGCCGAACGAAATAATTGCTACGATAATAGAAAAAAAGTCGTGATCATCTATGAAATATATTTAAATAACCGGTGATGTTTGCACCAGCACAACTTTCGAAGGGACTTCTATGTCACCAATAGGAGCCCTTGGTTAAATAGAAACATTGTGAGCAGCAACACTTATGATGAAATCATGATAGGAAAGCAAGTCCCTGGATATTTTAGCAGCTGTGATACATATAAATCATGTGCAGGCGCTGCTGGAGCGTTTTTACATAGAAATGGAAAGTTCGTAATTGGAAAGATGGAGTAATATCTTTTATTGTAAAGTTTCAACGAATCCTTATTCGTAATTTTATTTTATTGATTTGTTATTATTTTTTTATGTACGAGTCAATTACCAATCTGCTAATTTGAGATGCATAATAACTCGAGACAAACGTATCAAGGTATGTTTTAGGAGTTACACGTCGAATGTTGTACGTGGAACCGGAACGTATTTCCTTTTCCATGTAGCTAAACTCATTCGCGGTTTTTGACGAAGTTCGTGTAGTTAGTTATTATGCTATGTTTTGGGAACTGATGTTCGTCGGTTGGGTTTGTTTTCGTTTTCTGTCAGTTTGTTTTCGATTTATGTGTACGACAATCACTCGGTATCCTACTTTTACAACAAAGAAGTTTTCAAGCATAATGACTGAAGTAAGAAAGACATCATATATATATTTGACATTGGTAATGCATGGGCGAACATTTCCTTTTTAACATAGCCAGTTAACTCCTGCGAATCACACTCAAACGTTAAAGTGTTATTGCTTATGAGGTTTCCATGAGGTAAACCCTATTCTTCTTAATGACTTATTTATTAATAAACCTTGTCCAAAAAGAGGATTTCGAAAGACAATTTTAATAACCTGAGATACATTTAAAAAAGTTCAGAAATGGATGATATTGCACCTTAAGATATGATTCTCGTCAATGTTCTTTGCTATATTTACTAGATATTTTCTGTTTTAGGCAGTAGATTATAAGAACATCAGTTGTTTTATGTTTACTTAATATATCATTTTAAAACGTAAATGATACTATTTTATAAATAATTTTATAACAAATGAAGAAATGATTATAGTATCAATAATAGATCACATAATTCTGTATCATTTTGACACAAATATTGATGGCTATTTATTTTGATCGATGTATTTTAGCATTTTCTGTGAAATTTGTTAGTTATATTTCCTTTTCAGTTGAAGTACAATGACGCGTGTCTTTTATTTAATTGTAGGGCAATAAAACAAAACCTAACACGTGAAACACCAATTTGAATTAATTGCCGTTATAAAATTCAAATAAATGCAGCTGTTTTAAGACGATTCATTTTTATGTTATAGCATCATTAAGTAATTCGGGAATAGGCTTTATCATAAAACGTTGAACAATCGTTTGTAAAAATACCATTTTCAAAAATAGTACTGTTATTGCTTTTTCATTTCTCTTTTGTGTGGCTAAATGTTCTTAATTGTTTCTTGTGTCATCTTGACTATTATCTTTTCGTGTGCAATCTTGAATCTTTAAAAAAAGATAAAGTTAAGTTTTGTCTTATCATATTATGTTTTCTTGTCATTTAAAGGAAACATTGTACTGCTGACAATTCTTTGGTAGCCTCAATTTAATTTACTCACTATTTCTTGTGGTTTTGGCACATTTAGAGCTTTGAGCTTGTACAGTTTGGTCTTCTATTTATGATTGTATTAATACCTCTACAGAAATAAATCGAAAACAAACTGACAAATTCATAAATACGAAAATCAAAAGAAGCAGAATAGACAAACACCAGCCTATAAAACACTAGAAAAACCGAGCAACACGAACCTCACCAAAAACCGATCCTTTCCCAGACAAAATAAAGACAGTTGTTTTCCATTCGATTGATGTGTTTGAGCTATTTATTTTGACATTTGATAAGGGACTTTCCGTTTTGAGTTTTTCTTGGTAATTTTGGTACTTTTTTATACCTTGCTCATTCGTTCATGTTACATTCGAGGAAGTTGTAACATAGAGCTCTTAGTGTCTGGATTTGTTTTTAAAAGATCGTAATGCTAACATCTGACAAGATGTTTGGTGTTGACGATCGTATATTGACCTGAAAATGTTTATCGTTTATGAATTTTGACCTCTAGAATTTTTTGTTGTTTGTGTAGTTGTGTTACTGTTTGCTTTTTCGACCAATTTGAAGAAAACTAGGGTAATGTAAAGATAAATAGATAAATACTGTTTTCACACAATATGTTACAAACTCATTTACATCAAATGGGTCATTCTCCTTTGAAGTACCATAGGGTACAATCCAATTGTGTACATAAAGTTTATTTTAAACATCCGAATTTACTTTTTTACTATCCAAGGCAAGGAATTAGGAGTGGGCATAAGTTTTATCAAACATTAATAGATAGTTCTAGAAAGTTCTTTGCAATGAAATCCATCAGTATTAATGTATAAACAAATGCACAATCATTGTGATGTTGCTATTTTTGTAAAATTAATGTTTATAAAATGTTGAATCATTCGAAAAACTATGGATTTCCAACCACTAGATCGATGCCATTTCTCGTTGCTGTTTCGTCCACGAGGTGTCACCAGGGTTGAGTTAAGTAGTGGCTACGTAGCTGCTATCAATATCTATGTAGCAACTAGTCTAGAGCTACACGTTCAATAGTCAAAATCTATGTAGCACTACGTAGCTGCTACGATATTGAACTCAACACAGGCCAGTAGTCAGCACTTTTGTGTTATCGTCATCGATATGTTCATTTCCTGCTATCAAATGTTGAATAAGTCGAAAAACCGTATTATCTACCCCAGATTTAAATTATCCTAGTCTTGTTTGCCACAATTTTTTAGCATTTTTGGTTTTTAATGTTCTTCAACTTCGCATTTGATTCGGTCTACCAATTGTTCAATTTCAGCGTCTTTTGTATCAAACTTTAACCTGTTATCCTTGATAAGTTTTCAAATGCATAACAATAAAACAGATGTCATTCTGTATGATTTTTTAAAAGCCAAATAAAGCTGTATAGATAAGTTTGTGTCAATAACAGACCGTACACATATAAACATATGATAATACAAACACACACTTTTAAAACAGAAATCTTGTTATTGATATCTTTTTTCGATGTTCAGATGTTAACAACTTTATATTATCGAGACCTCTTATGAATCTATTAACATGACTATCAAACTACTAAATATATTCATAAAGCACTTGTTTCTGCACGACTCTTGATATGGCGCTGTAAAATTCCATACGTGCTACTTTAACATTGTGAGTATTGTAAAGTTTTACTCTCTTCTGTGAATGGTATAACTCATCCATCTGTATAGTTCTTCCTATCAATCTGATATCAAAAGGGCCACTCGAAGGAACATAATATAGTTGTTCATTTTCGCAAACATTTCTATCTCGAGGTCAGGTAGTCCGAAAGCATTAAGTAAATACATCATATTTTCCAACATTATCTCTTGAAAAAATCAGGAATAGTATAGTGTAGGCCTGTCACTGTTTTTGGTTTGACCTGGGCTGACGGGAATGCTTAGATTGCAACTCAATTTTAATGGACGAAAGTTGTATGCAATTTCAATTGTTCTATTCTTCCGATTTAATAGAAAAATGAAAATAAAGTATATCTAAACTTGGCTTTTTAACGGTTATACACGTGTCGTTATAGTATGATTTTATACCATGCATACTTGCTATAAACTATAAATCACAAGATATCAGTAGGTGGGTCGTTAAATCAAAACCAGAGCCGTAAGGCGATTACTACAGTGAAAAACCAATTGGTCGCAGATAAATTTTCACTATCACGTGATTGTCCAATTAATCTTTTGCTCCTGATTGCATTACTGATCGTTAAGCATTGTTTATTGGTTGACAAAGCAGTTGAATTGACTATAATATTCAAATACTTGACACATGAATTGCATTATTATGTTCGTATTTGTTCAGTTTGCCATGTTTCTCAGATTTTAGAGTTTAATTACCAAAAATACAAAAACCTAAATGACTTCTAGAAAACAGAAAAGAAGACGTTTTAACTTTTATTCAGCGCAATCTGAATATAGTATGTAAAGTGCTTTTTGAAAATGTGTCATAAGGCGATGTTACTAAATTTAAGAGGTGTTCATTTTGTATATCGACCATGGTGTGCCTCTGACATTGTGATAGTGTGTCTTTGTAAATTGTGACCTGTGTGCGTATACATAATTGTGTTTAGTGTGCGTATGAAAATTGTTAAATTGCTTGATGTTCAGATACTGTCTCATTGACTCTATACTCCAATATATGTTACCAGTGTATCTATTAAAGAGAAGAGGACAAAATATTAAATTATGTATAAACTCGATTCAAGTACAGGAGAGATCCTCGTCTTTAAAATAGTAATATCATCGGAGTCATTATTTTCATTTTCTTAACTTTAGTTTAAATGCAATATGCTATTATAAAAATCATGGTTCAAACAACCAGCAAGTATCTATGAGTTTTCCACACGTCTTGGATATTTGTAAAGAATAAAACTGGATACATGCAAAAGTGATACAAAACGAATATCATTAAAAGACATAAATTCTGAAATGGACATGACGGTAAGGACATCTGGAAATCAATTTGTTTCCGATGTATCCCCTTTCTAACTAAAACAAATAACCATAAGGGAGGATAACAAGATACAGTTTGTATACGTAAGCGTGAAGAGTCCGATTGGTTGCTTTGATTTGAGGACTGAGCAACGAAAAAGGAAAACAGATGTCATCATTTGATTTTATAAATACAATGAATACTAATTTTTTAATATGTTGTATTCTTTCTGGTATTTAAGCCTGCTAGTACACATAGTCCAAATGATTTATATAATCTATTTATTGGTTGCCGACGTATAAAATGACGTATGACTGGACGCATATTCCAATAGTTTTACACTTTGGCTAGCGGAGTATTAATAAGTGAAAATAAAGTATAAATAAGCACTGGAAGATCATGATCTCTTCAGTATATATAGCTCTACTCAATGTTTGGATTACAATATTAAGCCTCCGATGCTGCAGATTTAATCAAACATTAGCCATGTTTCCCCTTTGGGAACAAAGCTTTAAATTAAACATCATACTCCCATTGGGGATGATCTAATCCATTTCATCTCATCTGTGTTTCCAAATTACTAACAAAATATATCACGTCATTTAATCTGGATTCAATCGGGATTTTTGATGAACACTAAAGTATTAACTGGAGATTAATTAACGAATATTAATTTGTAATCCTGTATGCAATGAATTTGTTTAAGAACAGCAGTTTTGACTTTGATTGACGGTTTGATTGTAAATAATAATAATGAAGCAAATAACATAATCGAATATCAAAACCATATTTTACTTTGTTAATTCTTATTAAAAGAATTATATAATCGATAGATTTGTGCATGATTACTAATTAACATAAATATGGTTAGTAGTCATATCAGCTCGTCGAAGTTGGAGATTGAATATATCCGTTACCGACCTGAGCGGCTCGACCTGAGGTATAACCACAATTGCCTTAGTGGAGGAGTAATAGATTGTTTGACTAGTGTTGTCTTAACTCCAGTGACACCAAGTTAGAGTGTCCATCACACTTACTATAGAGTACTTAATCTCTCAAATTTTAACCTACGTCTTCATTCGCTTTTTAAGATAGTTGGTTTGGTTCGTTAAAAATATACTAAGAGCCCAGGAGTTAATCATTGACGTTCATAGATATAGTACATACATGACCAATTAAATGCGTGATAAAATCTATATAACATATATCGATATTTGAACACAAACTGAATCGGGTAAGTGGTCTTCTGCTTATACGATATGATGTTTTGTGACACTTTTTTGAAAATATTTATAAAAGATTGAATTAGCACCATTAAATACATCATTCATTCTTGTGAAATTCATTCGCCGCCATGTGTCTTACTTCTCAGATTTTATTATTACAAAATATATCTGCTTTTGAAGAAAATTCCAAAAATAAAGTAACAAAGTCACTTTTGACCATGCGTCGATACTCTCTCCTGTTCTGGTTGTTGCGCTGTTCCCCTTATTTTTTTTGTTTATATACTTTTATATTTATTATTTTTTTCTATAGGTAGGAAAGTGATTTGGTGTTGACAACATACCTTGAATATCCGATGGACTTCGTTCACAATTTTAAGATCTAGAGATTAACATGTGAGATGTGGTATGTGTTATTTTACTTTCGTAAATTGTTTTGTTCCGATTTATTTTTTCGTTGGATTTGAACTCACTATATTTTTTTGTATTTTATCACAGTAAAATATAATGATCGGCAAAAACTTGCTTGGTGATTCCATCTTTACCAATTTTTCATAATCAAATAAGGTACTTGACGAGATGTTTATATATTTAGTGGTTGGATTTTGAATTGATAATTGCTGTTTGTTTTTGTTTGTTTTCTGTTTCGAAAATATTTTTCATGGGATTGCAAATCTCTTGTCACATGTGAGTTGTTCCAAGGTTGTGTTGTATAATTAAATATAAATTTTCCCTACTGGTAGATTAAATGTCCCTTTGCTATCTTTCGCCCCTCTTTTAAGGGTTGTTTACTTATTTCAGCTATCCCCAAAACAATGTTTATTCATTTCTATATATGTCACGATATGCCAGTTTCTTTTCTTCAGGAGTTCAATCGATTTTTCGGAAACATTGTTAAAGATGTTTCTTCTATACTATTCTGTACTGTTTGTTTTATATGAAATCTACATTAAGGTCAATGTCCTAGTGAACATGTGCATGTACAAAACTGGTACCATTTAATCTGTGTACTTTTACTGTCCCATATGGTAACTCCAGGTAGAAGAAATATAGAGGGTATTGATCTACTTAGAATTGATAAGGGAAATAGTCCTTGTAATGATTAGGGCAAATAGTCTATACCAATACGTCATATGTAATCAACTGTTTTAAAAGATAACACTAGTAAATTATTCAGTAACATGGGATTTTTTTTTATTAGTTTTACATATCGGTCGATAAGTGGATTCGCACGGTTTACTGTACACTTTACCAATTTATCAATCAATTAGATCGCTTTGTCATTGTAAAAATATAGGTTAAATCGCTTCGTATACCGTATTTACTGACAGAGAAAATGAATAATAAGGATGATAACTACTTATTTGGAAATGAAAAAAAAGGTTCATCAAAGGAAATATGTACAAGCTATTGTTATAACATAGCTGGGATCCACAAATTAAAAATTTTATAAATGCTAGTTTTTAAGTTTTGTGTAGTTGTTAGCAGTCTCCAAATAAAGAACATACAAAAAACATTACAAGAAAAGAGCCGTCAAATTAATAGCAAGCCGGTTTTTCCGTATTTTGAATTTGATGTTAAGCGCCTGCCGCGTTCTGTGTATATTTTCCAATCTATCAATCGTGTGTCCTGCACGGTAAAAATAAAAATCGTCAATAGTGAACCTCAATTTTATTGTCAGTTAGTAACAACATATGAAATATTAAAAACGGCATTGGCTGAATGGTTCATACATTTTTTCCAAGAAATTATTTGAGCCACCTGAAGCAACTGCTTTTAGGAGTTGGGCCTTTGGTTGAATTGTGTTCCTGTTATTTTTATGGAACATAAACTACTGACTTTTCTTCATATGATGGCAAAAAAAAGCTTGATTATAATCTAGTACGACCAACAACAGTAGCATAAGACATAGCATAGAACAAAAAAGACTGAGCAACACGAACCCAACCAACATCTGAGGGTGAACTTAGTTTTTCTGAAGGTTAAGCCTATCCTGGCACCCGTCGTGTTGCTCATGTTAGTAGAACCCGGTGATTAGTATAATTTTGTAGGTTACATTTGGGGAAAGGGACAGGTTGCAGTTATGAAAATTGCAACAAATATCTGTTAAACGGATACTCCATAACAGTCAATCAACGTGTGATTGTGTTCGTAAAATGTACAAATGGATTTTTCAACTGCACTACTTGAAACTCATGTTTTAATATCTTCGTTGCAAAGAAATCATGATAGAAAATACTGGAATATAATATCAACTTTTAGATATAAACTCACTGTACATGCGTTGCTAGCATGCTGTTCCGTTCAACTACAGAGGTGGTTTATGTTACTATATAAAGGACAGTTTTTCATAGAATCATTTCTATAGCCACCCAAATATCAGTTTTGCATAACATTTTATTCAATTATTTAAGGCAATTTTTGAAGCTTGTTTTTGCGCAATGTCTTAGCTATCGCATACAATCTTAAACTTGTTCTAAATAGATAGAAAACTCGACAGTGATGTACAAAATATAAATGATGTTTCAAGATAAACTACAAAATGTCAAATGGAAATAGCATATTTCAAAGGACATAATTGTACGTAAATTACTATATTATAACCAGAAAAGCGAATACAATTAAAAATTAGGTAAGAACCAACGACACAAACAACAAGGCATATATCAACATAGAGGTAACGAAATTATTTTTTGAAAACTCAATGTATCAATCAAAATCATGTTTCGATCTAAGTTTTTAAACATTCAGAAAAAAATACCAAAAAAATATTTATACCTTAATTGAATAGCGAGTTCTTTTGAATTGCTAATCCTAAGTACATCACAAGTTACTGTTTTATGTCGTGTTGCTTTGAAAACAAATATATTGTATTAATTGCAGTTATCAAAGATGACTTTTTTCGGCATCACAAATGAAAATGTGCAACGTTCCATACTAAATAAGTCTTGCATATTGCAAAAATGTCTCACCAACGTAGACACTTGGTAACCTCTCCTCTTTTCAAATATATTTTAGTTGAAAAATAATTAAAAGACAAATTGGAATTTATTATGTTCTATTTAATAAAATAGTACATTTATGTATAAATATGCAACGTTGCAAAAGAGACTGTGAATACGTTTTGCAAGAATACGTAACAAATATCATTGGGTTTTATTCGCAGTCGATAACGTAAAAATGAACAAAATAAAACATAAAAGGGAAAGTTATACGCGGAAGTTGGTATATATGTAGATGTCTGACATTGAACGAAGGTGATCTTAGTGATCAATAAATAGACTTAGTACAGAGGTTAAATGAAAGACTGTCTATCCAATATACCAGTTATGCAATTACTCTGAAAAGAACTGACACATTAAAATACTAGTTGTTGGATTTGATTTATTGTATTCATTTCTTTAAACAGATAAGGAACTACCGTCAACACAAAAACAAATATTTGTTTTGTACAATATTTATTTTTTCACAATATAGCAAGATTGAAAAGAATGAGAAAGAGTCTGAACATATCAGTAGTTACCCATTCGTTTGATGTGTTTGAAATTTTGCCATTTCATTAGTGACTCACCGTTTCCTCAGAGTTCAGTATTTTTGTGATTTTATTTTTTATGTATGGAAAAAAAAATTGCTATAAAACAAGTGGATTCATTCGTTAATATAATTCATGTTCCACCTCCTCCAGAAACTTAAAAGTATCAGTATGACACAGTATTATACTTCATTAGTTGCACATATATATGCCGTAAATATGAAAAATTGTCCGGAAACGCGCTTTCATGACGTAAGCTGCAAACTTCCTACCAAAATACTAACCTTCTGCTTTTCCAAAGTTAGACCAATTATACCTATAAGACCCACTTTAAAATTCCGTGAGTAAATTTCTGAATAAAATGACTTGCTGTGACATTCCTGCCGAATCTATTAACATTTAATTCAAATTCCCGACTGGACAATTTGATCATAGAATTAAATTTAATAATTAATAAGCAAAAATTAGAAATAAACAGCAGGATAGATACGTTCAAAGAACGACATTGACAAATAATGAAAATTTCAACATGGAAATACCGGCATGTGGTATATGAAACATAGAATAGCAGATGCGTTCTACAAAATTAGCCTTCATTGACGAAAACCGGCGAGTTTAATCATAATTATTGATTATTAACTAATTATGTTTGAACCGGATGTTTAAGAAATGTTGATCTCTTGTGTCTATATTTGACCTAAGGTAAGATGATTTGCTTTAAACTGTTAAATACTTGAGATAGTGTACCTCTGCTATTATCCTGCTGTTCAAATGTTCTATTTGATACAACCGTTTGTAGTATTGATATTCGTACCTTATGGATGACTATCAAATTTATATAACTGATTCCATTTTGCTTTTACATGTTATTATACTGTCATTATAAATTATTGCAATTATGTTTCGTTCCAGATCAGTAGTAGATTTGATCTCAGAATGAAATAATTGTCTCCATTGCTTTTGGTATTTTGTTTGGTTGTAAACATTGCATGTCAGACAATTGACTTTTGATTGCATGGGTATATTGCTTTATTGTTTTTAATTGGACGGGTATACAATGTTTTATGTAAGACTAGTGTTCATCCACTTCATATTATTTTCACTTTACGTACGGGGATGTGATTATCTGAAGTTTTATCATTACATGTTAAAACAAAATTCTCGTTCATAAAAGGAAATTTTGTTTTTTGTCAGCCTACAACATGTGACCATCATCTCTATTAATAATGTTGATTGTTGTTAAATGTATGTTGAGAAATCCTTTTGGCCGTTTTTTTTTATTTATAAAGAAAAGTAAAAGAAATCATGCTTAAATAATGTTTTGAAGTAATAAGAGAAGGATTGTTTTTGTGGAAATACTCTTCTGCTGTACTTAGTTAGCTAAACTTAACTTAATATTCTTTATATTTGAATATGCTGTCGTTTGTTTATGTTTTATTTTACGGCGAAATTTTAAAAACAATTTAAAACCTGCTCGTAAATTATCATTATGTAATAGAAAGTGTTTCTAATATTTCACTAATCAATATTAATTTAATTTAATTTTCTTTCTTGAACTGCAGCAGATATCGTTACTCGACTTGACGTAAAAAAAACATTTAAAGGCCATTTTGTTACGTAATCGCTAGGTTGATTGTCTCATATTTCTTCTGTAGGAAGTGAGTATGGTTGTACGGACTTATAACCTTAGTGTACTATAAAAACTAAGGGTTCGGGCATTTTGTATCTCACTAAACAATATGGGTATTGCTCATTGTTGAAGGCCGTACGTTGTTGCGTACTTTCATCCACGAGATACTTAATTTATTAAAATTTACGTAGTAAATTACAAAATGTTGTACATAAAATCTTGAGGTACACGTGTGTCGTCAAGTGAGAAGGTGTCGAGTTGAGTTTACTTGCTCTGTAATTTGACTTAAAATGGAAAACTTGAAGGATACATATTAAAATTTACAGTTTGGATCTGCTTTTATTGACATTTCCAATGGTATAAGTATTAAATTATTCTTAATGAAGCATTTAGAATGTCAAGCTATCGAAGCAACATCATAGTGAGGACCCAATTTTAGAGCACACAAAATAGGCAAGTTTCGTCTAAACTAAATTCGTTTTAAGTCTTGTGGATTTTTCATTTGATATCGTTTATTATTCATTCAAGGCTGTTTTAGTAGTTCTTAGTTGGTGATTTCATTATACACTGTCTTACTTCTTGAATAACTCACGTTGATGTTGACTTCTTGGATAACGTGACTTCCGTACGTTTACCTCGTGTGTTCTGTATCGCAGCATTTCCCACTTTGTCCATTATCAAAATAAAATTGCTTTTAACGTATACGTCAAAATTACTTTGATCCGGTAAATTTGATAAAGCACAATTTGCAAGACGTTAATGGAATAATGAAGATATTGAAAGCAGAAAAATCATAGACCCCCGGTATTGTTTTAAAAGTAAATCGATCTTTATTAGATTCTGTCGAGTTGTTTATCAACATTTTGCCGTCATTTTGTATGTATCAAGCTTAGTTTTACAACTACCGGAAGAAGTGATGCGAACATTTTAAAATCAAACAGTGGCTTGGTAAATTATTCTACTTATCCCAATGACAAATGTTTCATTAATGCTGAAATCAATAAATTTTGAAAGATGTAATACAATATAATAAAAATGCTTTGGTGTGATGTTTTGAAAATATAATGGTTATTACACATTTAACTGTAGAAACGGATATAATTTCAGATAATAAAAAAACCCTGAAAGTTAGATAGTTATAATATATATAGTATTGTATAACATATCTATATAGTTACAGAAACGGCAAAAAAAGTTTGAGTGGATAAATATAAACAGATATTCCATATACATGAAAAGGAAAATGTTACCCATGAAAAAAGTAAAATCACAAAAATACTGAACTCCGAGGTAAATCAGAAACGAAATTCCCTAATCAATGGCAAAATCAAATGATAAAACAACTCAAACGCATAGACAACAACTGTCATATTTCTGACTTGGTAGAGGCATTTCAAATGTGGACAATGGTGGATTGTACTTGTTTTTATAGCGCTTAACCTCTCACTTGTATAACAGTCGCATCAAATTCTATTATATTTGCAACAATGCGTGAACAAAAACAGACATAGTAGGTAATATTTCAAAATAGGGGAACAGCAGTCATCACCGTGTCACAGTCCCAATCAGAACAAAAACAAACACACTTACACAAATGTAACTCGATACCTGGAAGACTGTTTGTCACAAAGGTAATCACCATACAGCCAAGACAGTCAGTGCTTATATAGGCACTGGCATGTAAAAACGGACGGATATTGTTTTAATAAAATTTGCTCTTTCAAAATCATGTCATGTTTGAACCCATTTTGATTTAAGAAATGTATCTTCATCATGCATAGTCCTTATTCCATGTCATGTTTTGGCTTAAGTTTTTGGTTCTTTGTGGTCATAATCTCTTCAAAGAGAACTGAAAGATACCAAATGGGATAGTCATACACATAAGTCGATGCCGTTGGAAAAAAAAAGACAAAAACGTCTTTAACATGTGTATTAGTTTTGGGACTTTAAAACATGTTGGCCCCTAACATAAATGAAGAGATATAGTTGACAATATACACACCTGGAGCTGGTGCTGATGAAGTAAAATTGGTACAGTTAATGTTATTAACTCTTGACGAATGAATGGATACGTATGTAAATCATGTTACACTAAATATATGCGGGTCTTTTCTATCTAGATCGACAGCAGAAACATTCAACCGGGATGTATTTCCCAACTTGGAACTCGTTGGTATTACATTCCTCTGCGTCATCAGCTTATAACATTCCTTCACGCCTATTCAAACACATTCAAATACGGATTCAAATTTGAACATTAAATTGTAATTAATATAAAACTAAAATCTTGTAATAAACTTCCGATTTTCTCCTCCCTGCTGTGTATAAAATAATTGTTCTGCTGATTTTGATTTGCAGAACACATCATTATTGAAAAATCAAATTACATAGCGCGTTGTAATACTGATATAGTTATTATTATGAAATAATTACCATCTGAAAAATTTGTAACTCTGTGACCTGGCTTTAATTATTAACCATTGTATCTGTATAAGTATTGCTTTTAGTCTTGTCTCACGAAACTCAATGTTAAATCACTGTGTTGGAGGAAATGGTTCTAGGCCAATGAATCTGTACAATTTATAGAACACTTTATGACATCATTTGATTGTTGAGGTCGTTCATATTTGTTTTAACCAAGTTCACCTTCTACATGCAAGTCTATAAATCATCGGCAGTGGAACAGTATTTTTGAGGTTGTAAAGATTAAAACGTCGAGGATCATTACAACAACTTAAGCGATATATATTTCGCATTTAATCTGTACCAGCGAATGCCATTTTTCTGTATTAATATACTCTAAAAGACTAAATAAATTATTAATAAAATGAATTACAAATATGTGACTTATTTCTATGAATTATTAACTACATGTTTGTGTTTTCATTTTTCTCTTTCAGATCGATAAAACTATTATGAAAATATCTCCACGTACATGTGTATTGTTTGGCAGCTAAATACAGTATTATAATATAAAAACCTGTGGTATGTTTTTTTAAACTAAGTATTTATCTTTTAATTCAATCTCCGTTACATACATAACAGATACATAAGTATATAGTTTAGTATGACGTCTTCTATCACTGAACAAGTACACATTTTTGTTTAGGGGCCAGCTGAAGCACGCCTCTGGGTGCAGTATTGTTTCGCTGTGTTGAAGACCCATCGGTGGCCTTCGGCTGTTTTTTTAGCTCCTGCTCGGGTTGTTGTCTCTTTCACACATTCCCCATTTCCATTCTCAATTTTATAAGGTCGGGAATTTTGTGAAAATAGTACTACCGATCGTTTTTTCACATGCAAAAAAATAATTCCACCAACTGTATTAATCTAAAAGGGATACGTTTTTGGTAGATTTTAAAAACACTGGACATATTATTTCACGAAAGCATTGCACATGCACATTGGTTGTATTATTTCCATACATAAATTCTAGGAATGAATGAGCATAAACACTGGCACGTGTAAATAATTACGTACATCATTCTACAAAGAACACTATTATCATCATTAAACAAACTCTTTGATTCCATTAATCTTTTGTTTATGAGGCAAATTGAAGAAATAGTTAAAACAATCAACAAATTGTTCGCTAAATGGTTTTAAGCGTCTAAAATATAAACTTCAGAAACTTTTGCTTCATTTAGTTAACTACACCATGTATAATTTAGCTGTGCACCATATAGATGCAACGGAATTTTGATGGACAATTCTCACTTGAAAAATCTTGCATTACGCTATTGTTTAAGTCTAGTAAAGAATGCTGTAATTTTTATTAATAGATCAAAATACATTTAGTATATAAAATTAAACTAAGGCGGACATAGTGCATCTCACCAACCTCACTTCACGGTTCCTTTATCAACATAAGGTTTTCGCGATGAGGTCCATTTCTTCAAACAGCATCTTTAGTCATATAAAATTCGGAATATAGAATGTTTGTATAAACTTCTAGCAGAACATTTGACAGTAGGTGTCATCTGACATTGACATTGACCTCGTTTTCGTTGTTGATTGCTTAACCGAAAATATATCGTTATTATGTCCATTCTGAGATATAATGGGTAAAAGATCAGTTTTATTAGGTTTATAACATTATTGTAAGGTGTGTATGTGTATGTTCATGATGTGGTCCGTCGTTCCTCAGATACTATGAGTAAAATGTCACATATATTACCTTCGATTTGCAGATTAATGGCAAGATATAATTGACACTTTGAAAGAGTTAATCAGACCTTGACCAAATTGTCGTGAATCGTTGACTGTAGGACATTGGTGGGGTTCTTTTTGCTCGGGTTTAAGTTTCCATGTTAGCATTTGTAGGATTTTGTTTATCTTCACGTCGTTTTTCGATAAAAAAAATCATTTATTTTCAAGTTATGAGTTAAAATATCCCTTTAGTATCTACCATCTCTCTTTTAAATATTTTCAATAACCATCAATCGTAATCTGTAATAACATATTAAACGATACCCATTTTCTGCACCATATGAGCATTTCAACAATCAATGTCTCTGCAGTGGTTCTCGAGACCAAAATATTTGAAAATTTAATTAAAAGAGTATTCAAAGGATGAATCAAAAAGCACAAAAAGCACAACCAAAGCCGGGTAACCAGCCGAGACATTTCAACTTCAGTACTCTTCTTTTAGAGAAAGGATTCAGAAAGGACTTTCTTGATACAAATACAAGTCATGTTCACCTGATATGTTGAGAAATTCTTTTAAAACGTCCGTTTATTTCCTTACCCAACAAAACTATTGTTTATTTGTTTTGAAATTATTCAATGGTTTTTATTGCCGTTAGAGTTCTCTTCCTTTTATCAGAAACGTCTTTCACATTGCATTATTGCATTCAAGATCTTAATTTGAAGATTTCATAGTAATACTTATAAAAGTTATTAATAGTACTATGTTTACGCAGAATAACTTTAAAAAAAAAAATTAATGTTCGTCATGGCCTGAAAATCAAAGTTAGATGCTTTTATTAGTTTAACTTCAATATCAAATATAGACTATTTTTATTAAAATGTGTTCAGTGTCATAAAGGAATATGTCATGTGAAATTTATAAAAGTAATAAAATAAATAGTATGGCGGAGCCATCGAGTTTCAAGTAGATATTTGATTTGACAAAAGGTACCAAAATCGAACGATGAATTATTATAACTGATTTGTTTTCCTTCTAAAGGGTATTTAAACCCATTTCGTTGGTATATTTGCACTTGTGAATATATATTAATCGCTTAAATTGTAAATACCAGTGCGGCACACAGTATAATATTGAACGGGGGGGGGGGGGGGGGGGGTGATCAACATTATTTTTACCATGGTAAAACGTCACAAAAATCTCTAATTTTATAACTGAAAATACATGTCGCTTTATAATAATTAAATTTCGGTGCAACAAGTTGTAAAAGTGGAGATGGCTGTAGTACGGTACACAAGTTTAAGTGGGATTTTGTAAACAAAGAACGACAGTGTTTTCCCATATGTAGTTCATAATCGGATAATACACGATAATTTCTTCCGCCAAGTACAATTAAACGAGGATGCATTAAGTTTGGAAACTAAATAGAAGTACAGAATGTATGACATGTAACACACTTTTAAGTCACATGATTCTTTATCAGACACCAGACTTGAATTCCTTGAGGAAAAAGAATAACTAATGTTCATGTATTTCATAATAATTGTGTAATGGACAGATTGTAATGTCATTTAGCAAATATATGGTAAGGCCTTTTTTTTTTTTAATAAAGCAATTTATTTTACCCCACGCTACTAAGAATTGGGACATACATGTATAGTTTTGACTCGTCCGTCCATCTGTCAGTCAGTCCGTTAGTAATTTTGATTCCAGATCTTAACTTAAATACTTTAAATTGGATGGCAATCTTACTGGAAATCAATTTCACTTATATAATTAGATGATAGTTTGTATACAATTGATTATAAGGTCAATAACACGAAAGATCAATGTCGTAGTTTGTTTTTTTTTTTTTTTCTTAAAAGAGACTAAGTACAGAAAACTGGTTTCCAAATGCGATCAAATTCTGCACCTTGGATTGCGACCTTACTTGGATATAAGGTCACATATAATATGAAAAAAAGAAGATCCTCGATGATTCAAAGATCGCTACTTCAAAGTACAGTAAATTGACTCATAATGCCGCATATGGAATTGTAACCTTTCTTGTAACTAGGTGCATGTAACATCTTCTAAGATAATTACTGATTAAGAAGTCTAGGGTTAAGTTTATAGCTACTAAAATAGAATGAGTTAAAACAGTGTTATTGTCTAAAAGCATAACAGGAATTAATCATAACTACACAATGTAGGTAAAAAGAAAAAGCAAACTAGGCTCCGGATATGTAAGCTTGTGAACTAAAGGTTCTTTTAGGCCGAAGAAACAACATATTGCCCTTCATTATTTTTCTACAATGTGTTCCTGTATCTTAAAATGTGTCCTTTTTGTCATAAAATTATACTTGTTTCTCGAAGTTATATTCAGATAATCCTAATTGAGTATCTCGAAGGGCATTATGTTTGAAATTTTACAGTTTTTTTCGTCGTTTTTCTTAGCGTTCAAAATTGAAATGCAGGGTAAAGGGGGTGGGGTATTGAATATTGTCTATATAAAATTGAGAATGGAATTGGGGAATGTGTCAAAGAGACAACAACCAGATCAAAGAGCAGATTATGGAAAGACATGTAATTCTTGATCACATATTTATAAGCCTTTTACAGTGTCAATTAAACTAAATTTCAAGACCAAATGTCAAGGTATTAACTGGTTACCGTATAGCCTACTACAATAAGAATGCCCATGCCATACATGCATGTATCAAAAACAAGAAGGGTTTTTTTTTTCATTTAATGTCTTTCATTTCAATTATTAAATAATCACAGGTGGCAATGCCACTTTTCTATCTTAAAATAACAAACAGGTACCAGGCTTATAATTTGATACGCTAGTTTATAAATTTAATACATACAATTGAGAATGACAATTGGGAATGTTGTCAAGAAAAAACAACCCGACCAAAGATCAGTCCAAGGCCACCGATGTGTCTTCTACACATCGAGAAAATCTCGCATCCGGAGCCGGGCATTAGCTGACCCCTAATCAATAACGTGTACTTACTCAGTGCAATGCATATTATGAAAGATTTATACCTAGGGAAATAATTCAACAATTTATTTTGTTCATAGATTCTTCAAATGTTATACATGTTCCAATCCTAATAAATGGAACACTGTATATATGACAAATATTCAATGTTAACAATTGAAATTAGAACTGAACAATTGCATCAACTACCTTCATATTTTACATAAATTGGCACCCAAAGTCGCCCAATTATAAAACGTGACTAGCCTACTCCCTGTTACAAGAATTCAGTAGTTTAAACGAGCTTCAATTAGTGTAGTGTGGCTCAATTCGCTGTTTAATTGCTGGCTGACTCCAGCACTACAGTCCACAAAAATACATTTGTAACACGTCACTTCACAGCATTGGATTTAATTATAACAAAAGGAAATCACAAACTGCTTAAAACAAAAAGAATAAAACTGACATTTCTAATAAAACCATCAATAAGAGAAATCATTAAATATGAAAAGATCAAAAACTATTGTATGAAATATAATTTATTACACATGATTATGCCTTTTGAAAGTCTCTCACATGAATCATTTTCCGGCAGATCAAACAAATCAACAGTCAAATGATTTGATCCCAGTTCAATAAATTCTATATCAGTACAATGAATGTACTAGCATCGTCTGCCTTGTGTTCGCGCCAAAATGTGTGGACTAAAAATCTAAAATTATCTCTATAAAACAAAGTTCCTCTTTTATAAAGTCCAAGAACAAATATTGTAACATAAAATTGTTTTGCATGATCATGAAAAAAGCATGTTGAAGAATTTAAATAAGAACATTTTATTGAGACTGTTAGTTGTCTCAATGTATTGATTCACAAGTGTATAATATCAAAATCGTACTGAAATAGTTTGATTCCGGTAGATCAATAATACCCTCATGCCGGATGTTTAATGTAGCGAATTGTTAAGCGTGAATCCGTGGCATCAATTGCTTTCGTCTTGTCAATAGAGAAAGCGAATCAATTGTGTAAAATTGTATTTTAAATAAGTTTTCTAAGACAAAAAGTAACAACCATTCTAGATAAAGATGAAAGCTGACTTGCCTTATACAGATCAATTCTGTAGCAAATTCCGTGTTTTTGTTCTATATCTCTTTTTGAATTTACCTGTGTTTTTATGTCGATTTTGCGTGCATTGGATTGAGATGTTAAAAGGATGAGACGTTTAGAATTTTCAAAAGAATTGATTTATTTCATAATCGCATTAATTGTACAAAAGCAGAAATAGCTAACGCAGCTGGGGATTTAGATGTGCAATGGAATTTTCAGTACTTGACAATTAATCGGAAAACTTTGTGTTAAGGATTATCATGAAAAGAACGAATGTTTGAAGATGACATTGTAGTAAATTTTGTACATTTCCTAAGAAAGTTTGGAATACGTTTTAAATGAATGTGTTGATAAACTCGTTTGATTCATTAAAACATGATCAGTTACGAGGAATTTTGAAAAAGGACAATTAAAAGATAATTAAATTGACGCCAAAGCTGATTTTTTCTATTCTACTCGAAAATTTGTGAAAACTCAAATTCAACATAATGACATATTCGTTGAAACTTAATTAGAGAACAAACCTAAATTTCAGGAGTTCTGACGTCAGTTTATTTCTTGGTGTATCGTCTGCGTGCAGTAATAAAAGCCATTAAAGAAGGAATTGAGGAATATGGCCGTCACATCTGAGTCCTCTGAGCGTTTTGTTTATATACATTTAAGAACTAATGATTGGGTCATTCGACGAATGGATCCTTGTTTGGATTCATTGAGTTCATCGTTAGCTTAGACGATATAATTAGGAAAACACAATGATCAATGTTTGGATTTCCGAGGTTTATTAATCTTAGAAATGTTTTAGAGCATTGATCCGAGTGCTAAGGATTAATTATTTATCTTCAAAATGTAAGTTAATCGATTTACTTTTAAAGCATCTAGACTTTTACTTGTAACTAAATAAATATTTCCTTAATGCTAATTAGCATGTATATAGTAATACAATTAGTAACTTTCATTTAAATAAGAATATTTATTGAATAGATATATATATAAAAAAAATTAAACAGCTCTATATCTCTTAAGTATATACTACCACAGTGATAAATATGAATACAATAAAAGTAAAATTATAAAATTACTCTCATGCATATTACTATTACCAAAACGATTAACAAAATTTCGTTGAACTAGTAAGAGAGGAGTAGACTATTCTACCACACGCTATCAAAATCTGAGAATTTGAAATGATAACCATATAATTTATGAGATAGAGAAATTCATTTAAAATTAAAGTGTTAATATTATAAACTTCAAACAAATTAAAAGTATTTTAGATATTTTTATAGAATCAAAATACAAGGCGGAGCTTTATGTTTTTGCGGAGGGCTATATGAAACAACTTTACGTATTTTGCATGTTTTTGTAAAATTTTACATAAACGGACGTCTTTAACCAAAACGAAATAAGGTATATCCAAAACTTTACATTTAATAGATTTGTTGATATGATTGTTTTTCTTATTCATTCTTATGATAGTATTACTCAAAAGTAAAAAAAAAAAGGTTCAAATTGTGTTTTAGTGGATTTCCTCAGGCCCTTGTGTGAGAAAAGAGGCTTATACCTCTTTACAACATATCATCGTAGCTGCCATAATTTACTTGTATTGTAGATTTTCCTTTACATAGTTATTTTTGAATTCAAACGAATGCTCGTTTATTTTTTCATTATTTATTAAAATATTTATGTTTTGTTACCAGAATTGCAAATCTGAATGTGTAAATTATTTTAACCATTTATTCTTTAAAGTAATAACGATGCGTAAGACCCAGTATTGTTTGCAACATGGAACAGACGCTGACACTGAGTCTATATTTTTCTTTTGGTTTTTTATTTAATAGACTTAACTTACTACGCGAAAGCGCAATTTGTATACTCTCACGGCCAAATAGATATTTTGGTTTCTTCTTGAAGGGTCTTAAATACATATAATTATATTGAATCGTTTAAGAATGTCCGGTTGCTTTATTATACAGTTTTTTGTCCATTTACTTACGTTTTAATGGAAGAGTTAGATCATTGTTTCGTCCAACACCCACACACAGAGAAAGTCGCTTGCAACATCGTACGTGCCCCAGACTGTGTTAACCCACAACTCCTCGAAAACAGCTTGAAATAATTCGGAAAGTCATGTAAAGGTCTTCTATAGGACATAAAGTTGTGATCCTGCTATAATTTAGTTTTTGTTCTGAAAGAATTTTTGGTTTACTATACAAAAAATATGAACTTTCTGTATATGAAATTGAGAATGGAAATGGGGAATATGTCAAAGAGACAACAACCCGACAAAAGAGCAGACAACAGCCAAAGGCCATCCAATCGGCAAAGAATAAAGAATATAAATGTTTAATCAAAGGATTTAAAGAAATTACACCAAACTTGCACAGATTCTTCTACGACACACATCTTCCATGAAAGATCCCCACATTTCTGTCAGTGTACTTATATTTTAAATTTTTATAAGGCCGTTTATATACACACTATTTATGAAGTCTATACAATAAATCTATTTGATATTTTATTAAGTCTTGAAAACATATATAGATTATCATTAATAATTATTTTGATTAAGCTTTAAACTATCGAACTTTATAACTACAGGTACACTTTCAGATCAGACCGATACCTTGTCTTTTTATCAGGTCGTTTATTGTATAAGTAGTGCCGATCTGATGGGTTTAGTTTTTATCAGGTCGTTTATTGTATAAGTAGTGCCGATCTGATGGGTTTAGTTTTTATCAGGTCGTTTATTGTATAAGTAGTGCCGATCTGATGGGTTTAGTCACCGATACCTTGTCTTTTATCAGGTCGTTTATTGTATAAGTAGTGCCGATCTGATGGGTTTTTATCAGGTCGTTTATTGTATAAGTAGTGCCGATCTGATGGGTTTTTATCAGGTCGTTTATTGTATAAGTAGTGCCGATCTGATGGTTTAGACCGATACCTTGTCTTTTTACAGGTCGTTTATTGTATAAGTAGTGCCGATCTGATGGTTTAGACCGATACCTTGTCTTTTTATCAGGTCGTTTATTGTATAAGTAGTGCCGATCTGATGGGTGATACCTTGTCTTTTTATCAGGTCGTTTATTGTATAAGTAGTGCCGATCTGATGGGTTTAGTCACCGATACCTTGTCTTTTTATCAGGTCGTTTATTGTATAAGTAGTGCCGATCTGATGGGTGATACCTTGTCTTTTTATCAGGTCGTTTATTGTATAAGTAGTGCCGATCTGATGGGTTTAGACCGATACCTTGTCTTTTTATCAGGTCGTTTATTGTATAAGTAGTGCCGATCTGATGGGTTTAGTTTTTATCAGGTCGTTTATTGTATAAGTAGTGCCGATCTGATGGTTTAGTCACCGATACCTTGTCTTTTTATCAGGTCGTTTATTGTATAAGTAGTGCCGATCTGATGGGTTTTTATCAGGTCGTTTATTGTATAAGTAGTGCCGATCTGATGGGTGATACCTTGTCTTTTTATCAGTCGTTTATTGTATAAGTAGTGCCGATCTGATGGTTTTTATCAGGTCGTTTATTGTATAAGTAGTGCCGATCTGATGGTGATACCTTGTCTTTTTATCAGGTCGTTTATTGTATAAGTAGTGCCGATCTGATGGGTTTTTATCAGGTCGTTTATTGTATAAGTAGTGCCGATCTGATGGGTGATACCTTGTCTTTTTATCAGGTCGTTTATTGTATAAGTAGTGCCGATCTGATGGGTTTTTATCAGGTCGTTATTGTATAAGTAGTGCCGATCTGATGGTGATACCTTGTCTTTTTATCAGGTCGTTTATTGTATAAGTAGTGCCGATCTGATGGGTTTTTTATCAGGTCGTTTATTGTATAAGTAGTGCCGATCTGATGGGTGATACCTTGTCTTTTTATCAGGTCGTTTATTGTATAAGTAGTGCCGATCTGATGGGTTTTTATCAGGTCGTTTATTGTATAAGTAGTGCCGATCTAATGGGTTTTTATCAGGTCGTTTATTGTATAAGTAGTGCCGATCTGATGGGTTTTTATCAGGTCGTTTATTGTATAAGTAGTGCCGATCTGATGGGTGATACCTTGTCTTTTTATCAGGTCGTTTATTGTATAAGTAGTGCCGATCTGATGGGTTTTTATCAGGTCGTTTATTGTATAAGTAGTGCCGATCTAATGGGTTTTTATCAGGTCGTTTATTGTATAAGTAGTGCCGATCTGATGGGTTTTTATCAGGTCGTTTATTGTATAAGTAGTGCCGATCTGATGGGTGATACCTTGTCTTTTTATCAGGTCGTTTATTGTATAAGTAGTGCCGATCTGATGGGTTTTTATCAGGTCGTTTATTGTATAAGTAGTGCCGATCTAATGGGTTTTTATCAGGTCGTTTATTGTATAAGTAGAGCCGATCTGATGGGTTTTTATCAGGTCGTTTATTGTATAAGTAGTGCCGATCTGATGGGTTTTTTATCAGGTCGTTTATTGTATAAGTAGTGCCGATCTGATGGGTTTTTATCAGGTCGTTTATTGTATAAGTAGTGCCGATCTGATGGGTTTTTATCAGGTCGTTTATTGTATAAGTAGTGCCGATCTGATGGTGATACCTTGTCTTTTTATCAGTCGTTTATTGTATAAGTAGTGCCGATCTGATGGGTTTAGACCGATACCTTGTCTTTTTATCAGGTCGTTTATTGTATAAGTAGTGCCGATCTGATGGGTTTAGTTTTTATCAGGTCGTTTATTGTATAAGTAGTGCCGATCTGATGGGTTTAGTCACCGATACCTTGTCTTTTTATCAGGTCGTTTATTGTATAAGTAGTGCCGATCTGATGGGTTTTTATCAGGTCGTTTATTGTATAAGTAGTGCCGATCTGATGGGTGATACCTTGTCTTTTTATCAGGTCGTTTATTGTATAAGTAGTGCCGATCTGATGGGTTTTTATCAGGTCGTTTATTGTATAAGTAGTGCCGATCTGATGGTGATACCTTGTCTTTTATCAGGTCGTTTATTGTATAAGTAGTGCCGATCTGATGGGTTTTTATCAGGTCGTTTATTGTATAAGTAGTGCCGATCTGATGGGTGATACCTTGTCTTTTTATCAGGTCGTTTATTGTATAAGTAGTGCCGATCTGATGGGTTTTTATCAGGTCGTTTATTGTATAAGTAGTGCCGATCTAATGGGTTTTTATCAGGTCGTTTATTGTATAAGTAGTGCCGATCTGATGGGTTTTTATCAGGTCGTTTATTGTATAAGTAGTGCCGATCTGATGGGTTTTTATCAGGTCGTTTATTGTATAAGTAGTGCCGATCTGATGGGTTTTTATCAGGTCGTTTATTGTATAAGTAGTGCCGATCTAATGGGTTTTATCAGGTCGTTTATTGTATAAGTAGTGCCGATCTGATGGGTTTTTATCAGGTCGTTTATTGTATAAGTAGTGCCGATCTGATGGGTGATACCTTGTCTTTTTATCAGGTCGTTTATTGTATAAGTAGTGCCGATCTGATGGGTTTTTATCAGGTCGTTTATTGTATAAGTAGTGCCGATCTAATGGGTTTTTATCAGGTCGTTTATTGTATAAGTAGTGCCGATCTGATGGGTTTTTATCAGGTCGTTTATTGTATAAGTAGTGCCGATCTGATGGGTTTAGTCTTTTACAACTTCTTTATGTTATAGTTTGTTGTGCGGTTACATAACTGTCCCAGATTTGTACTCGCAACCATATTTAACGCAAATCCATGTTGTTCGTCTGTTGTCGTCTGCCTTATTTGTTACAGTTGTTAGTTTGTTGTTTTTATCCAAAAGCATATCGGTGGTTTTCTATTTTGAATAGTTTCGCATTTGGCGTTTTATATTTTTGGAACCTTTTATGACTTATTGTACAGCATACATATATGTTTTGCTCGTTGTCATTAGCCATCATTTTTTTCATATGAGTCGTTTTGGTCTCTGGTGAATATCTGTTTCAATAATATATCTTGCTGATGTATGTCAGGTAAATTTGTTGCTCATGCCATCATAGAAATGGAAATTTAAAATGGTGCAGTTTCGAAAGTATAATTTTTCTGATTCTTTTCTCTATAAATGCGTCATTTGTCACTTATTTTTCTCACTAGTATACTGTTCCCAGATAAAATGAATTAAATATCTTTCGTTTTAACTATTTTTCATATATGTAACAAAAAACAAAATATATAATGCAATGATGACTGCATTTGTAAATTTTAATACCAAGGCGAAAACCCGTATTTCTCCATGTTCATATCTCTAAATAACTTTACTATTTTTGGTGCACGAAAACAGAGATGATCGTAAAACTACAATACTTCATTATTTTAACTGTAAATATAAGACTTGAAGGTCGCCCATTATAATTTTCCGAGTTCACAAATCCGATACCGGAAAAACCAGAAAGTGATAATAAAGAATAAAATCCTAATTTACCTCGGAGTCCACGTGTACTCAAATAAAATGTAGTTTTATCTCCGCAAAAATTTCTAATTACGATCAATTACTATCTTGTCTTTATGGCAGAATAAAAGAACTCCTATTGTTCAGATAACCTGTAGCATGCCGTTTTTAGAATGACCCAATTTAGTTGTAACTTGCATTGATAAGAAATGTAGCATGTACGACAACGAGACAGCAAATCTAAATAAAGCAATAAGTACTATGGACATATCGGGAGGAAAATGATTTTATACATATTAAATCTTCAACATTAGACAAGTGTTTTAGACTTCATGTCCAAGACAGTGTAAATATGACCACTAGCGGCAACGTTTCTGGCTAAAGCACATTTACATAAAACAAAATAGCGCGGAATTTCGATAACATCGTTTTTTTCATGTAATTTGTAAAGTCGTGATATCATTCATTTGTAGAACAATATTTCATGTATTTTATCTTTTTACGACAGAATACTTCTATTGACAAGATCGCCGCGGTATAGCCTTCTTGTGATAATGCGGCGTAAAGCAACCAACTATCAATAAATCTATTGGCAAGATCACTAAAATAAAACCAATCTCTGGTATAAAGTATCCGCTGTGATTTTTTTCGCAAAAGACTGAACATTTGATATGATTTTTCAAAAGAACGGGAAGTTGACAATAGAACGAAAATCATCCCGATGGACTTTGGTTTTTACTTTTTACTTTTCATATAGGGTTAATTCCAAGAAGGAGATTAAGATATGACACAAATTCGTACTTGCGCGGTCAACTTAAGAATCATTCTTCAATACAAGTTTTGGACCTAAATATGATAAAATTGAGAATGGAAATGGGGAATGTGTCAAAGAGATAACACCCGACCATAGAACAGACAACAGCAGAAGGTCATCAATAGGTCTTAAATGCATCGAGAAACTCCCGCACCCGGAGGCGTCCTTCGGCTGGTCCCTTACAAATATCTATTCTAGTTCAGTGATAATGGACGTCAAACTAAACTCCGAATTATACACAAGAAACTAAAATTAAAAATCATACAAAACTAACAAAGGCCAGATGGCATACTCACTTCTACGACTATTGTCTTTATCAGAATTCAGTATCAACACAGGAATTCAAACAAGTAACGCAAAAGTAAGAAAATCGAAGAAATATATACAAAGTACTAAGAACTATGCGACAAGACATTGAAACATCATACCGTAATTATATTTGGGCATCAGAATACTATGACTGCTTACTTTAATGAAATGTCTTTCCCTATTACAGTGAAACAATGGCTGAAATATTTACTGAAACACTAGAATGGCATGGGAATACACTGTGACACGTGCTTTGAAATGAAATAAGCTTAACTTTTCCAAGGTCTTATGGATGTATACATACAACGTATAAAGTAATTGCCATAGTTATTCCTTATAACGCCTTAATATAAGTCTGACCTTAGAAGAGGCACGTATATTTGATAAAAGCTATTGATTTTTTCGACAAAAGCGATATCTGTGATTTTTTATTAAACAAAATATAGACAAAATGAATTTCTTTCTCCAGAACAAACATTGTTAGACACATTGGCAAACAATATTAGCTACAACGTTTAACAAGTTGTCCTCTGTGGAGCCTATTATTCATTTGAACTCAGGGTTTAGAGTCCCTTGAGATGAAACCGACACATGTATTATCTACTGACTGACATTTTGGTGATTTAAAGGTTGTTAACTTAGTAATTGACCATTTCCCTGCCCAGATAATGGCAAATGAACAAATATAATTTGATTTGCCCAAATCGTATCAAGTAATACCATTACTATCTCCGTTAGCCAATAATTTAATATAACCGACTTACAAGGTGTCTACTGAACAAATTTTATAAATGACGGTTGACAGTAGGAGAAACCATAAACATTCGGAATTGTCTTATAATATTGGAAACACTGCGAGTTGTTCAAAACTAATAAGATTTTAATATTAGTTCAGCCTTAGAGACTTTCGTCCTGAAGAGATCTGGAAAGATTTGGTAAACAACGCGACCAACGAGTACAGAATCGTACTTCTTATTTCTGCTTATATTGTATATAATTATTCATATATACACGCATATTATAATGAACTCGCCATGAATTTTATTTTTATAAGAACAATAAAAAAAACTGTATTATAAGTTGCGTTTTAATTCATAATGTATATAAAAAAAAATGATACGGTATTTGCGTCTATGAGACAACATCGAAGACACAACGACAAATTAAGAAATCTCGCACATTAGCAAATTTCACATTTTTTTATTTTCAAATCGTATTTAAAACAACTTACAAACATTAAGTTGAAATCATTGAGTGTTGATTATTATACAAAGAACCGTCATCTGTAGTATGTTTCAACAAAGAAATTTTAAATTAGAATAATCAGCAAAAACAATTTGAATGTCCGAGCTGTCGGATGTCATGATAAATAAAATGTATCACAAGATCACAGACGTGGTAACATTTGAACACGTATTTCATGAACTAAAACCAGCTTCTTATATCTAAAAGTTTACCATGATAGAAGATTGAAATGCAGATGTATTTTTTTCCGTACATGTTTTTTTTTCTTTGTAAAAGTGTCAATCAAGAATATTATTTTTTTCGAAATTTTGTTAATTAACAAAGTTCCCCATAACCACTAACTTGGGAATATAAACTTTTTGCCTGGATTTTTTTATATCCTTTTTTCATTAACAGTTTGAATTCACCACCCTCCATCCCGGTCGACCTTACTTCAAGATTTATTGTTGATAATATTTTGTTCTGAATATATGCATGAAATATTTGTCAGTGAACGTCAAGTAAACAAAATTTTATCAAAATATTAAAAAAAAAGTATCTAGGTCATATTTTGGGTCAACTGTTTCTGTTGGAATTTGAATCTTAGTTTCTTAATAATTTCTGAATTTATCAATGAATAAAAAATAGAGAATTTCAAAGAAAACAATTAAAAACAAAAGAGCTAATCAATAAATGAAACAATAAAATAAATAAGTTTAAAAAAAACCATATATATATATTTTATAAATTCGACCAATAAGAATAATTCAATAAACTGTTGTTAAAAAGATAAACCCGTTCAAAACAGTTCTAGATTAAACCGCCAGGATCAGTTCCGGGATAGAACTGTAAGAATCAAGTCACCTTTAGTGTGGAACTGGCATTTATAAGTTATATTTGTAATTATAGAATAATTCAATTGACAGTTCCTTACAGAGTTGAAGAGGTTATAACTTATCCCAAAGGTATCTTAGGTGATATATAATCCTTAATGTACAAGACCAAACTATTTCCGAGTTATCTAAAAATAAGAAGATGTGGTATAATTGCCAATGGGACAACACTCCACTAGAGACCAAATGACATCGAAGCTAACAGCTTTAAGTAAGAATACGGCCTTCAACCTGCATGTCTTTGACTGATTAGATATAACATTGACATCAGAAACCAGTATTTTAGATATTTAAGATGTATAAAAAACGTGAGTTTCACAATTGCATTTGTAGTGGTATAATTTTGTTGATTATCACGAACATGTTTAATTTTTCAAATGATTTAGCACTTGTTAATGGGTTCCGCTATTGGAGCACGAATTCTTCTTTCGTAGCACTGACTTCGTCACTGCTTTTGATTGTGTAGCTCAGTATTTTATTTCTGAATTGCTGATTCGTTTTTTTTTTTCGTCCATGTGGTTTTTTTTTTCCTACTACTTATGGTGTTTCATCAATCCTTTGGTATTTAACCTTTTTTTATCTTACCAATGGTGATTATTTTGAATAAAATGTAAATTTTTATTTTGCTGTCAATACCCCATGGACATTCTAGTCTAATGAATGTTATTCTGTCTGATTGTCTGAACAATAGCAGACATAACATAAAAGCTTATAAAACATTCTAACAGCTGTTTGGGGGACTACAAAACTATTTATTATTCAAATTCTTCATGGTTAAAAACGTATACCGGAACACCGAACTGCTGCATAAAACATCCACTTTATAAAAAGAAGATCTCCCTACACAATGCTGTCACACATTGATAACTTAAATATTTTCATCTTTTCCACTCTTTTTCGGACTATACCAATACCACTGCTGCTTGAGTGGTAATGACATGATGTTGAAAGACTACACGTTAAAATATTTTACTCAATTTATTAAGGTTATTAACACGTACTTGCGTTTAACAAGTTCTAGTTTCCATGTTTTAAATACTTCTTTCGTGTATTTGGGAATATACAAATTGGATCTGAGATTCTCTTTTTTCAATATTTAAATGTATTTCCAAAGTCGTAATTGCGAGCTTTATTTATAATCATCGATCAATACAAAAGATTTTAAACATACAAGATTTTAACCTTAGGACTTGCATGTAGTTATAGTACAATTTGAGATGTCGTGTTAAAGCCGATTGTTTCGAACTCAAAAGTCGTGATAATTTGCTCCTAAGAACCTATCTTTCGTCCAGTATGTAAAAGTATATAAGGAATAATCGGAATTTCACTTACCATCTCTTTTGTACATACGAAATTAATGAAATGATGTAAAGAAAGTTTGGTGTATACATATATACATGGATAGTAAAATGTTACTCTTCCAAACAGAAAAATGTGTAAAACCGAAAAACGTCATATACATAATATAACTAGGCATAGGGATATTTATGTAATACATTATTTGATATGTGAATGGAAAGTTTATAACATTTTAATTGTATAACATTGTTTTTCATTTTATTATTCAGATTCTAAGATGCTGTGAAGAAACATAGATCATTATGAATACCGGAAACATATCAGTTGATTCTATGCTTGATGTCAGCACGACACCGGAAATATTTTGTGATTTGGGCAGTATCATAATAGATAATTGCACATGTAATGGAAGCATCCAAAACAATACTTGCACTAATGTGACAGCTTCTATAGGATATTCACCTCCAAATCCACTATGGCTTACGGTTCTACTTGGTTTAATGGCGTCCATCGTCATATTAGTGACTATTTGCGGGAATATACTTGTGTTGTTATCGTTTGCTCTAGAACGAAATATACGACAACCAACGAATTATTTTATAGCATCATTAGCAGTTTCAGATCTTTTGATAGGAACATTTTCTATGCCTTGTTTCACGTTATATTTGTTACTTGGTTATTGGCCACTAGGTGAAATGTTATGTGATTTGTGGCTATCGTTAGACTGGACAGTGTGTTTAGCTTCACAATACACTGTTTTCTTCATCACTGTAGATAGATTCTTTTCTGTTAAAATACCAGCAAAATATAGAAATTGGCGAACTGAAAGGAGAGTTGTTATAATGGTTGCCTTCACGTGGATAATTCCTTCAGCGGTGTTTTTCATTTCTATAATAGGATGGCAGTACTTTGTTGGAAAGCGGACGGTTCCTGAAGGGACATGTGAAGTTCAGTTTATGGGTGATCCTTTATTTACTTTTCTCCTTACAATTGGATATTATTGGACAACACTAGCTGTAATGATTGGATTGTATGGTGGAATATACAGAGTTGCATTATCTCTTCAGAAAAAATCTGAAGCAAAGCATAAACGACTGAACACTGCTATGGGTCTATCAAAAGGGAAAAACAAATCTAAAAAGAACAACAAGAGTGTCAAATCACCAGTAATTGATGACGCTGTGGTTCAAAACAATACACAGAACCAAAAACATATAGACACAACAAGTTTTACAAAGCATGCAGAGGAAGATAGGTCTAGTTCGCCAGCATTTGCTTCAGACGACGAAAATAGTGATAGTCATGAAGCTTGTGGAAATGGAAAATCTAATAACAAATCGAAACATAGAAATGACGAAATTGACGATGAACAAACTTGTTTTGTTAATAGTGCTGTTCAAACTGACACAACATATCGACCATCATTAAAAGGCATGTTAGGTCAGTCATTTAATCATGTTTCTAAAATTGCTTTGTCAATAACAGCACCAACGTCTTCTGACGATGACAAAGAAAAAAGTGACAATGTAGAGAGGCATTCGGAAGAAATTAACAATTATCACAATAATGTGCTACATATTGAAAACACTCCAAAATCAACGGACGCTTTACTTGAAAATGATATACTACAAGGATGTAAATATATTGACGAGGAAAGCTTGAAATCATTGGCCTCTGCTGAAAATATTAGACTCTTGTCTGAGCCAATCATTGAATACGCTTCATCAACGGATGATGGTGGTAATTCCCCGGTGTGGAAAAAGAGAAAGGATAAATATCTGCCTATACCGATACCCGAGGAATTTTCAACAAGTGTATCGATAATAGATAGTGGTGTAGATATGCATGAGAACATGATCAAACTGGTACAAATACTAATACAACCGTGAGTACGTTACCCGCTAACGGTAAATCATGGAACAATGCTGTTAGTTTAGTGAAACAGCGCAATTCGGTACAAAAACTAAGTACTGTGGAAACAGAAGATAAACCTCATAAGTTTGGAAGTCCTTTCCATGCTCTGGTTAAATCAATAAGGGCAAAACAGAAGCAAAGAGAACGTGAAAAGCAAAAAACCGAAAGTAGAAAATCTAAATCGGAAAATCGTGCAAGAAAGGCATTGAGGACCATTAGTTTTATTTTAGGTGCTTATGTTCTTTGTTGGACACCCTACCACGTAATGGTATTCATCATCGGTGTTTGTGGAGCTTTTAGTTGTGTTAATGCTACACTATATAATATTTGTTATTGGCTATGCTACTTGAATAGTCCTGTGAATCCTTTCTGTTATGCTTTTGCCAACCAACAATTTAAAAGAACTTTCTTGCGCTTGTTGAGACTTGACTTCCATAAAACATAACATATGTGTTAAAATTAAACAATAATTATTACTCAGAAATAAAGCAGTTTCTTTAGGAAACTGTGCGTGACAATATTTAGATAAATGGTTTACTGTGAAAAGAAATATTTAGGGGAACAAAATTAAAACCAGGATTCATCTTTTGATTTATTTTACCGTCCATTTGTTTTTAGGTTTAAAGATGGCTGAAATACATCATGTCAATCAAATTGATTGCTGTAATGTTGTTCACTTCGATACATATATGTGTTTCGTGTTCTGTTATACCTACTTTATAATCAGGCTGATACCATTCAGATGCTGTAATTAGTATTAGTATTCTAAAGAATAAGTTAGTAATCTGTAAAAAATCAACTAACAGAAGAATATCACTGCCAATTTTACATTACAAGTTTGGTTATCATGACCTGAGTATAATATGCAGGAAAATACATATGTTTACTATTTCACAATATATCTAGGGAAATGCATATATAAACTATTTCATAATATATCTAGTTACTGTGTTACACCAAATTCACTTAAACCAAAGAGAAGGTTAATAAATCATGACTTTACATTCGCTTTTTTTCGAAAATGTTGACAGTTTTCATGAGTCGGTTTGTCTGGGCTAAATTATATTATAACCGATGAAAAAGAGATAATTCTTATTAAAACAAAATGTATTAAAAAAATGATTACAAAATTGAGTTCATATTATATAATAGCTGATAAAAGATTTTTTTTTCTTTTAACTAATTGAATGGGTAATACTTACCGGTAAAGATGTTTTAGTTTATTTTAACCGATGAAAAATGAACAAGAATATTTGATTATAAAAAATTAGCAAAACATTCTTACGTTTAAAATAACTGATGAAGCAGTCGAGTTTATTTTAATATGGGTAAACCGTCGTTTTTAGTCTAGAAAACCATTGATTTTATGCCTTTCAACTTTTATTTTATATGCTACGGTTCAAGAATTTATACTACATGTGTATAAACTATAATGTGTTTTTTTTGTCAAACGTATGTTTCAACCATCTGGAAACTGTAAAATATTCATTAATTCATGTATACATATGTGTTCAAATTGGTGACTTATAAAAAATATATGACTTCTCTTTTTTCCGGACAAGGTTTCATTTGAATGAAATGGTATTTAATTAATAATGATTCAAAGGTGCTTGGTGCAGATACCGTCACATTTTTTTCAATTGGCTTTTTGAAACTCACATTTTCCCCATCCATTTCAGCTAAGCCTAATGATCAAAAACAATTATATGGCATTGTTTGGTAGAATCATTATAACATTTGAAATAGTTTTTTTTCTTTTGTTGTTGATCATGTTATAGAGAATCCTTCTTTATTTAAACAGAATTAATAAAAAATAAATTTAAAATATTACACCAAAACTTAGGTTAAAATTTCAATCAGCCGTTAGCTGTTCATTATACGTGATTTATGCGTACCTGACATTGGAAAACCTTCAACAGAAAATAATTTAGACAACAACAAGTGTCACATTAAGAAGCAAAGCCTTAAACAAAAATTAAATATTTATAGAGACTCGATGACCCATTTTGACTTCTTTCAAGTAACACAAAAGAGTGATGTGTAAGAATGAACAAAAACATAAGTACGCCTAATATATAGGGACACTTTTTAAAATAAACATAAAGCCAAACCGTTTGTCAATACAATTTTCGCCAGCGAGTAGATAATCACAAAACACAATTCTTTTGTTAACATTTTGATGCGGATGTTGTGCTGTAATAACAGTCCCGATTTTGTACAAGCCATTTTTTTTTATATATTCACTACCATTTCATGAATTTATAACATGTAAATGGATGTTTAAGAAAAAATATAGCAAGATATTGCACCGATTTGCAATAAGACATCCTACAAACACATTAAATGAAAAGAAGGTACATGGCACCTTATTGTGGTCACTTTAACTTAACCATTTATACATGTAAGTATTATAGCGTCAAATGCAAAACGAAAAGCTAACATCGTCACACAAACGACCAACACAGCAATAGAAATGCAATGAAATTAAATCAGTTTGTCAAAGTGAAATTGCTCGGTATTTCTTTAAATAAACATTCACATTAATTGAAAAAAATATTCAGATCATTTATAGAGGTAATAATTTAAACTTCCTGGCCTTAAACTCACAAACTGAACAATTTCATGGGACTTAAAACTATACCTTTTGTTTTCCTGTCGTCAACTCCCAGGTCTGATTTAAGGATTGTGATATCTTGTTAACACAAGATTATAAGTTGATGGCTAATTTTGAAATAGGGAAATTTCTCAAACTCGGTTTAATAATTCATCTGATTTAGAATTATTTTTATGTTTGATATTTCAGATTGTAAAAATTTGGATTTTCATGGAATACATTTTTTTCCAAATATGTCCTTATAAAAACACAGATGTTTCAACTAAGTTTTTTTGCTGTGATTTGTATTCATTTTAATAATGTACTAAAATAAGCTGTACTTTCTATACGTATTGTTTTCTTTTATATGATGTTATACTGTTCAATATACAATGTGTTTGTTTGCTTTGTGATATTTAAAAAATCAAAATAGGAAAAGGCAAAAAATGAAAATAAGCATACTGAGATTTACTATAATTCATCATGTTTTTGTTTTTAAAAGATAAAGGAGAGTTTGCTATTAAAAACAATAATGTTTTCGAAATGTGCATCATATTTATGCTTGTCAAAAGTGAAAAAGAATATACAGGAAACAATATGCAATGGAAATGAAAAAGTCCGAATGAGAACATTAAATTCATCATAATCTCACCCTTACTTTAATGTATGTTCTGAATCTAAAATAAGTTATGATGCATCGATTATTAAATGATACTTTTGCAAAGAATTCAAAAATGAAACTAAAACTTTTTGATTTGGCATGGCCATATAGAAAATAAAATAGGTTCTTTTATGTATATGTGACATAGTAGTATACTACACCATGTTTAAGGAAACTTGTTATCTTACATTATACAACATGCATATAATCAACTTAAAATGTATTTTCTTATTGTGTATGTATATGTACACCAAATAGTAAAGTGTTAATGTGTATACCTAGTAAGCGTCTGTGCATTTTATTTGCCTCAAACAATTCATTTTAAGATACTCCCAAATAAATCATTTTTGATTTTTATTCCTTTTTGAACACAGAAACAGGAAAAAAGTAACATAACCTTTTCAGTAGAAATAAAAAGTGTCCCCACCTACCATTGATATGAATTGAAATGAAACACAAGGGTTTAATTTTTGATGGGAATTTTAAACGCCATCTTCTGACTTGTATTGGGAAGTCAGTGATCTGTTTAATTCTTTCAAAATATCATTTATTAAAATGATTTGCTTTCTAATTTTTGTATCTAAATTTACCCTTTATAAACATGCCTAAAGAACTAGTACACGTCTGGTTTTTTTTAATTTTTTACTGAAATTAAGACAAATGTATAAAACTCGATAAACATATTGTGTATTGTCAAAACACAATGATATGATACATGTACTTCATGAAAGCCGAACAGTTTCTATAGACTTAAAGTCCCATTTGAACATCGTCATCAACTTGCATAAGTGCATGTCGTAAGCCTCACACATATTCACTTAGTATAGATGGAGGTTTGCCTCAACATTCAATCAATTTGATGGATAGATATTTAATGACCCTTTAAATTATATCTTGAGTTCTAATAGAAAGCTGATATGTGATACGTTTAATACCGTCGAATGGGGGGTTTCATGAACCTTGTATGTTTGTGTTTATGTCTTTTGTTCTGAGAGAAAAAAAATCCAGATTAATACAGTCTCATG
This sequence comes from Mytilus edulis, assembly GCA_019925275.1. Taxonomy (NCBI): domain Eukaryota; kingdom Metazoa; phylum Mollusca; class Bivalvia; order Mytilida; family Mytilidae; genus Mytilus; species Mytilus edulis. The sequence continues at coordinate 53,722,882 of CM034353.1, forward strand.
AAAGTAGCGATACTGCAACAGGAATTGCGGCTTTTCATCCGTCCCGATATTTAATAATCCGCAGAACAAAACTTTAAAAAAGTACTTTGTCCTTTTTTTATTTCATGAAGCTACATGGAATTTGCGAGTTTAGCTTCAGACAGCCCACATTTGACAGAATTACTGACCTTATTTCATTTAGATAGGAGAAAGTGAGTCTGACATATCCTGAATATGATAACAATACATGCAGATATTATCAATAGACTTAACTACGTCCTCTATGTACAAATTTTATTGCAAATTCAAAACGTTTAATCGACAAAAACATTTCATTTTATGATTGTTGATCGAATACTTTGGCTACTAATCAACTGTCTGGTTGTGTTGTCGAAGTTTACGGATTGTGACATTGTGAAACAAACACAACACAACTTATCATGATGCTCGTGTTTAAAATGTGAGTTGATAGGGCGATGTTTGTTTTCTTTTACTTCATATACTTCCCATTCATTAAATGAACTTAAAAAATAAAAGTTGTTAAAAGATTTGGTGTATTAAATCTTACTTTTTGTATCGTTTAATAATATCTTCATTCCAGGTTCGTTTACTTTTTCTTCCATCACGGGTTAACTTTCCCTTCGCACTTGCACTGTGCAATTGCTAAAGGAGTAGGTCCAGTAAGACCCCTTTTTGGCCCCAAAATATAGCAGTTTTACAAAATTGTTAACATGTAAACTTTTAGTTATTCATTGTACAGTAGAATGCTTCTGTTATATAAATATGGGCTGTTTTTGAGAATACAATGCACATATATCGGATATTAGCACCATTAAGTCATGCTAAATTACTGAAATCTTCACAATTCTAGCATTTTAGTTAAATTTTAGACGGTTTTCGTGTGAAACGAAAGTGGCCGCATTCGTGTTCATCCTTAATATTAAAATGTAAGTTGTATTTTATAATAATACATAACATATATAAAGATTGAGGATGAACACGGATGCGGCCACTTTCATTTTTACAAAAACCATCTGAAAAGTGACATTTTTCGTCATATTTGGTAGATTTTTCATATTTGAGCTTGAATCGGGTCGTTTTTAATGACTAAATCAGTTAAAATCTTTCACGTAAACTAATTGATTCAAATGAAATAGAAACTTAAGTGTATAAAAAGTTGTCAAAATCTTTCGTCAGATGAACCTGAAATTTGAGGCCAAAATCGGTTCTTAGCGGACCTACTCCTTTCTACCGAAGGTGCCCTGGTTAAGGTTACTAAATACGAAACAGCTAACTACACATTACAGTACGGGGACACAATACTTCAGTAGGAGTACCTTGTTGAAGTTTTCGATAGGACAAAAGACTTTTTTTCTAACCCGTGACTCAGTAGAGTACATTTTTTAAATGTCTTTTTAAATCAATATTTAACTTAGAATGATTTTTATTTTAAATGAATGATTAATATGCAGTAATAACAGAACAGATCTATCAGTATAATACAATGCATAATACAACTGTATCTGAGAGGGTGATAGCGCAGACCAAATGATATTGTTACCATTGGCTTTGCTAAAGTTTGCAATCTTTTCTCGGCGTAATAATCTGTTATATCACCCTCTCAGTTATGTGTTATTTATAGAATACCATTTTTCGTGCAACCCAATTCCAGATGTCGATCGGAATTGTGGAATCTATGACACATACATTGCGTGTGTATGTGCTTAAGATTTTGCTGATTCCATAAGTAACTGATAGTTGTCTCATAGGCAATTAAACAACATCTCCTTAATTTTTTATTGTTGAAAAATGAATTTCGAGTTTCAAATTGTATGAAGTATGTTAGACGTTTAAGATGATCCAGCATTTATGAAAATGACAAATAAACGAAAACGTTCCAAGGAATGGGCTTCTGAATATTTGTCTACAAGCTTCATTTCATTCCATAATTACACTCTTAAGATATAAATTTGACTAGCTCGCCATTTTTGTATTAACTATATTTTTAGTTGATTCCATTACAAATGAAGCGTATAACTTGAACAGATAATCTCAGCACATTAAAGACAAAGTTTAAGATACAATTACACTAACACCCAAAGAGTTTCTATCATTTTCAGTGATTTTGTGTTTGATTTTTGATTTCTTTTTTGTACTGTACAATTAGTGTTCTTGATAAGGTGTATCGATAACAATAATTCTTAATTTTAAGGCATTGCTGTGTATTTATTGCTGTTAATCTTGTTTGTTTTTTTAAATTCTTTTTATTGGACAAACATTATTATCCAAGACTTTCTAAATTCAAAAGAGAATGTGATTTATAAGGTCTGTAGTATCCAGGCTTCATATTTTTTGTAATCCTTCGAACACTATGTGGTTATACGATTATTTTTTTCGGGCACCTTCAATTTTGATTTCATAGTAACTTTATTATTGATGGAAATGACATACATAAGTGAACACAGTTAAATCTGAAACGGTAAAGTTAATCAGCAGCCATGGCGTTGTGAGTCTATTTTCGATCTATGTGTTTGACTGTCTCTCTGTTATCTTTCGCCCCTTTTTTAAATACATTTATCATGTTTGGCGACCGATTACGTATGTCACGAAAAAAATGTAAATTTGGGTGAGATTAAAACATGTTTGTATACATGTATAAATGCGATGACATCGCCGACTAATTTCCTTATACGCACCAGGAATTTGATTTTATAGTTTTTGTTATAAGTTATATTACATATTTTCTTTTGTCATATGTGAAACATTGTCATTAATAACATGACACAATATTTGTATAACTGAGTAAAAATAGCGCGAAGGTTTCATTATGAGCAGATATGAGCAAATTTTATCACAAAAGCTTGTTGTATTGTCCGAATAATTGTTGTGTATATAATACCCTTGCCATAAATAAAAATTAAACATGATTTTAAAACATTTTTGTTGTGCTTTTGCCTTCCTTAATTTATCTTTTGTAACTCAAGAGACAATGACTAAATGAATTAGCACGTCCACAGCGCTTATCGGGAGTTACTTCAATCAAAAAGGCAAACGATTGAAATTTTCGGATGGATGTAATTTCTTATTAACTGATGAAAGCAATTTATTGGGCAAATATGGAGGTAGTTTGCAAATGTTATATAGTGCGATATGCTTCTTTCGCTTTGTAAACAACAGCGCAGACTCGGAGATAAACAAATAAATTGTCATTTTACACTCCAACTTAAATCCAAATGTATCGTAACCTATGTACAAACACTATGTCTATTACCGACAATATTAAGGAGGCTCGCGGGTATAAGATTTTCAGAAAAAAATTAAACATTAATTTTTCATTACAAATTTTATTTATTACCTTAAGAAGTTGTTACTTTATCATATGGTACAAAAATCATTCTAAAAAATCAATTCGTGTTGGCCCCAGCGGACTTTTAAAATGTAGATATCATTGAAAAAGCTCCAAATTATCTCCCTTTGGTGCAAAAATGCCATTGTTTGGCATTAAAATTGAAATATCTTTTTAAACTCATCGGTGACCTATATTTTTTATTGTTGTTTTCGAATAAGCTGTACATAAACTAAATGATTGTAAAATTTTAGCGATTTCTGTAATTTAGTTCTTTTTTTATTTCGATATTACCGCTATTTCTCTTATTAGTTCAACAGAAAAAAGGACATTAACAAAAATGTATGCTTCTTTCGAAGGCAGATTGTGAGCGTAAATGAACGGTGACCCCATTTTTTTATTTCATTTTTCTATTAAGCATAAGATAAAGTTCACTTATAGAAAAATATAGAGAAATCCTATATTAAATTAAAAAAAAATCATTTAGACCCGCGAGCCCCCTTAAGGGCAAACTATAAAAATCATTTGAAAAGAAAGTCAGATCAATACAAAGACAAATCACACAGGACACACACTTTATATATCTGTCAGTACTCGCATTTACTGAAAACGTGTTTAAAGCTGAAGACCAAAATAATTGTGATTTATTAAAGACTCTAATTTCTATCAGTACTCATCCAACATTCAATAAATTTAGTATAAAAGACTTTATGAACAACCAGCGACAATAAACCATGCCAGTACACCAATAATATCCATTTAGGTTTTTATCTATTGATAACAAAATCAATATCTATACCGATATAAGCAATATGCAAAGGTATTGTTTCAGTAATGAAACGGTAAACAGCTAGAATAAAAAATAGTATTGAAAAGATCGGTTACTTAACACGGGTCGTATCTTAATTTACCGGCCGTGTTAACCAAAAAAACCGTTTGAATGAGAATGAGAATGAGCCATCCTACACAGCAAGCAAACACTTTCAAACCATATTATTTGTTTTTATGGAATAATTTAGTGAATAACTTAACAATAATAAATAAGTGGTAACGAAATCTTTGACATAATACTTTTATTATCTATTCATTCGATGTGTTTGAGCTTTTGATGTTGGTATTTGATTAGGACCTTTCAATTTTATATTTTCCGCGGAGTTCAGTATTTTTGTGATTTCTCTTTTTACTAGTAATACATAGATAACATTAGAATCAAAAACTTTTTACATTTGTTTGATATGATTAAATACGGACAACTGGTTTATACAGAAGACATTTGACTCAAGTGAAAATATTATGCAAGACATCATGTGACAAAATATCTGAATATAAGGCTTTTACTCATGTTTATTAACATTGATTTGATAATCTCCAAACATGACAAATGTCAGAGTTTGTCTTTACCTATAGTATTTTTTTTTAATCAGCTCTTCGACACATGTGTTCGATTTTCAAAAAAGTCTAATAATTTGGATTCGAGGATCCATTGCGCGTCTGTTTCAGTCAAATTAATCCTGTAAATCTCATAAAACAGTTTTTCTCAAGAAATTCAAGAAATAAGCAGGTCAAAATGAAACACGCAACAGACAAATAAAATGTTATATTACATTGACAACCATTGGCGGAACCACTTATACCATTCTTAGAAAAACCTCCTTTTCTTGTGAACTTTTGGTGCTGTACTAGTCATGTTTTGAAAATCAAATAAAACTAGACAGGGATTCCCGTCGTTTAACTTTGAAAGTTTTTGTCCTTATCTTTGGCATATTAATTACTTATTTATTATGTAATTTGAAAAAAGTACACTTATTTGGGATTTTTTAATTTCGATTTTTTCCCCAAAAAACTGGCTTAACGTGCACTATATTTTGCTAACTTACTAAAACACTATGTTTTATAAATGAGCCATGCTTCTGTTTTGAATCAACGCGAAGCCAAGCAATATCTTCGTAATAGAATTACATCAATCGAAAACATATCTCTGTAAATGACAGGTTCATATCTGATTTTGATTAGCAAAAATCCAAAGCTCGTTCTAAATAGGCGGATCCATCAGTTAGAATTTTTAAAAACATTTAAAGCACCGTATGACACCCTACTAGAATAACTAAATAAAAGTAGTCTAAGCATTATTTTGTAAAATGATAAATTACCGTCGAGTGACAAATTTTGGAATTGGTTCATTATAGTTTGATCAGATAAAGACGGAAGATTTATCTCAAACAATTTCACGAGTTAAAAGTCGTTAAATGAGAAAATAACGAAGAACAAATTATACTCAGTCACATCTACCTTATACTGTCAGATCTATTACAAAACGCATATGCTACATTCAATATTATATTCATTTAAACCTTTCGAAAACTAAACATTGTAAAATGGCCCGTTGAACATGGCAATCTGGTTTGAAAATAAAATATGTTTGATTAAACAACTGTGACATCTACAAAGGATTAAAGGCATTGTTTGAGTGTAAAACAATATACACATTAAATGTATATGGATAATCATCTTTTATGTTTAATTTTGCGTTTTAATACCAAACATTAGCTTATAAATTTGAATTAAACTATTATAAATAGCATAACCTTGTAAACTTATTACAAACGGTATAGCACAATCTTATGTTGTTTTATATATATACAATGTATACATTTTGATATGATCCCTATATACTGGTTCACTTCATGATCATTTGAATACACTTATTCTTTTGAGTTATCAAATTAACACTGTGATAAGATCATTCAACATGTTGAATATTGTTTTTCTCGGTTATAATATTGATTTTGTAACAAAATTTTATTTAAATTCAAAAATTTTATACCCAATATAAGTTTTGTATTTTAAATATATTTATAAACATTCTAGACATTTTGAGGGCTCCGGTTTGAAAATGATCTACATTTCTACAAACAATTAATTTTTCCCTATTTCTAAAGTCTTCAAAATCTATCTCACAATGTGTAAACTAAATCTATTGTAAGGTGGTTTGAATCTATGAAAGCAGATACACTATTATCAGCGCCAATCCGACATTCATCATTCATATGTGCATTTCTAGCATTCTGTGGTGCATGAAATTCAAGTTCCTAACAAGCTTAACTTCCACCATTAGTTAAATTTGAGTTATGTTGACCAAATACAAACAGTGTTTATTTTAATTTTGCAATTTTGCAGAGTGCAAAAGTTGTCATCTTATTTTTTTGAAAGTAAGGTAAAAAAAAAAAAAACATTTTGAAAATTGCCATGTAATGAGTTCTGATATCTCTCCTCAACATGTGTGGCACTAGCACCACTTTGGAAACAGCATAAAATCAAATTGCACTAATTGTTAAAATTGGAGGTAACAGTAGTTTACAACTGTTCAATAGTCATAAATGGATTACTCGAAAACAAATCCAGATTATATACAAAACTATCATGCTTACAAGGGGAATTTGCCAAAAATCCGGATTGAGAGCTATAAAGAAATGTCTAGAGCCGTTAGGTTTTATAGTAATCAGGTATTCTATGAAGTTTCTACTTGACTGTATAAGTTTTGTAATAACTGTGGCTGTACCATTTGCGAAGTCATTTTTGATGAACAGTCACTGACCGTATATCGCCTTATTTAAGACACTGACAATGTGTTTACGTGGAGTTTTGTTTCTGACGTCATTTAAAGCACAGCTTCGCTTCAAATTCATAAATGATGGATTTTATCCTAAATATTTCATTTGGAACAGTTTATGAAGTTGCTAGTATATCAATAATAACTATTTTTTGTCATAATAGAATAGATAGATTCCTGTGGCTATATCAAGACATGGTACTTCTCATCTGCTATGTTATTTGGCAGCAAATACCCCAGCGCATGGAATGTCCTTAAGACAAATACACCTGCACGGGAACAAAATCCCATTATATAGATAGTTTCTGATAATTAATAATTCTCTTATTAAATCAAAATACAGTATAATTAAATACGGTAGATTTATATTTAAACAGAGGGATCACATAAACTCACAGAAAATAAAGGTACAACAGGAAGACTGAACTGCAACAACAAATCTCGACAACATGCACAGAACTTGACTATTTGACAACAACTCCCGTATTCCTGCCTTTGTATAGGAAAATTTTTAGACAAATTGGTGGCTTGCACATGATTTTATGGCTAGAAAAACTTTCTGCTTACATAACAATTTAAAAATGTCGCCACATGATAACATTATTCGACAGAGATACAATACAAATAAACACAAGATCATCCAGGACGGGACAGTACATAAATAAAATAATAACCATTATAACATGTAAACCGCCGAATAACAACGAACACATCCCACGAATTTACGACAGTACACCAGGACAACAAAAACAAAAAGTTTTTTTTTTATTTAAAGGATCTTTCCTAAAAAGAACATTTTTACTTCCTAAAAAATGCTATAAAAAGAAACAAAATAGGACATAATTTTATGTTGAGATAATCCTAGAAGATAAGGATAACTACTTTTCATGTGAAATAACTACTTCCGTCGTTTCTGTAAACACTTTATTTAGAGGGTTTTTTTCTCAAGAAGAGCCATTTTCCATTCAGTTTGCATTTTCCAACGATTTTGAAATTAGCAATTGAGACTTGTCATCGGTTTTGTACTAGCATGATCAACACACAGATTTCAAATGAGAAGTATATGAGTTAACTTTCGATTGTCAGTGGAGACTGTGTGCTAAGTCTTCAGTTTTTGTAAACTTTGCGTCGTTTATGTATTGGTTTTAATGGCGTTGTCAGTTTTTTCTTGACTGGTAAAACTCGAATGTCCCTATTGATATATGTCGCGTCGTTTTGAAGATGTAATTGTGATAACTGAAATTATAGAAATAAGTCTACTTCATACGGATGATAACAGTGTTTTAACATTATGTATAATGCTAAAACTGGATCAATTATAGAATTTTTCTACATGTACTTCTACGTTAATCGATCACATTTAATTACACGCCTTTCATAACTAAGATAAGTTGACATGCTAAACAAGGATCATAATGATTGGAAATTAATAGCTCCTCTTTGGGTTATGCATTATAAAAGTCATTGAAAGAATTTTGTTAAATATGATCAAAGTGAAGAAAACCTATAGTTAGCTTTTCTTAAACTTTTCTGGTTATTTCATTATGTACTTAGTTGACAAATACTTGAGAAAGGGTTATTTGAAATAACAAAAAAAAAAGTCAATCTTTCATTTTTTGTCAGCCTTCTACTTGTTAAAACAACTTTGTTCAGAATACAGTTATTTTTTCGCAAATACCCATCTTTAACATGATGCATATGTCTTATTACAATTAAATACCAATAGAAATTTTTTTTACAATCCAATCACTATTTTTACAATATCAACAAGTTTGTATAATTCAAAGTAGTCGTCTCCAAAAATGGTAAAAATGCCATTACGTTTTGACAAGTAGTACGACAGATCAGATTAAAAGAAATATTCTTGAGCATATACCCCACAATTACGACATATGAACGATAGTCATCTGATAAAAATACACGGAGGCCGTGCGTTGACATATAAGTGTTTTCTTTTTTACACATTGTAACGATGACTGACAGTTGTCTAGTTATATTTAATGTTATACTTTATAAAATCGGTATTCAAGAAATGAAGATGGATTTACCTGTGACTGTCCATCAATTTGCTTGTATTGCCATTGATAGTCAATGCTAATTTCAAATTCAAAATACCGCAGTGAACATGACCCATGTACTGTAACTTGACTTTAGATATGCAATCATACTCTTCATTGATACAATAACGTCACGAACAGTATCAGACGACGCAATGTTTTGCAATTTCAAAATCAAAATGAATTTCAAGGTTAAGCAACACGACGGGTGCCGCATGTGGAGCAGGATCTGCTTACCCTTCCGGAGCACCCGAGATCACCCTAGTTTTTTGGTGGGGTTCGTGTTGTTTATTCTTTAGTTTTCTATGTTGTGTCGTGTGTGCTGTTGTTTGTTTGTCTTTTTCATTTTTAGCCATGACGTTGTCAGTTTATTTTAGATTTATGAGTTTGACTGTCCCTTTGGTATCTTTCGTCTCTCTTTTAGAGCATATACCTTTTTAAGGCAAAGACATTCGCACTAATCATATAAATGCTGTACGTGATAATTTTTGGAGAGGAGATTTTTCTTTGACGAAAATATTTGCATCAATCTACGATTTTATAATGATTTGTTTAACTATTGATAAAGCATTCAACTGGCGTAAACATTTTGAACGATGAGATTGAATTCTGCGTCCCAAACAATCTTGAAGTCGTATCACGATGAATTTTATTTCAGAATTGCTTCACATGGAATGTTTTCTTGTTTAACGACTGTGACAAAGTTCATCTTCATTCAGATCTTGTTTCTAATTTTTCTATACAATTTAATAGTAATAAACATGCAATACATTTGATGGATGGGTGTATTGATTCTTGAAATAAGCAGTAAACACATTTTAGTACATTTATATTAATATGACGTTGTATAATCAAACCATCAAATAGTTATCATTATCAGATTGTGTTCTGAAAATAATCGTTAGTCTAAAACGAAAGAAAGGTCAAGTGATAATATTTTCAAAACTAAAATTATTACCTTATTTGTCAGAAATTGCTCTATTTCTTTTGCATGTGATTTTTTTTATCATTGAAAATTTATTTGCCAGCTTCATGAATTATTGAAGATAAAAATGTTCAATCAAAAACAAATAAACGTGTTTACTAGAAATACCTCCAAATAGCTTTTCGATATATTCTCCGATAGCACATTCTGAAAATACAAATGAATGGTGTATTTGAAAAGCGTGTGATTTTGTCAAAGTTATAATAAAGAGGAAATTGTTTTGGACCTTGAACTATAGTAAAAGAAATAGCAGATACCAGAAAGAGTATAAAATATCATAAATCGAAGAAAAACAGACAATCATGATCAACAAAAAGTAGCCAAAACAATAAATAGAAATCTAGAGATTATACAACACAACCCCACGAAAATTTATAGGAACTCAAAACAGGGGAGACATCAGGTGCCTCGAAATGGGAAGGAGATCTTGCTCAACTAGTGACGTCCGTCGTGTTCTCTTTGTGGACAGAAAAATATCGAGGACAATTCTGATGAGACTAGGTTACGACAATAGGGATGTATGGGAATCAGGTAGAGAGAGAGAGACAGTTCCAAACCAAAATTTTCAGAGACATTGCAACGATACATTTATATCTAGTGATGTAAAAATATACATGTCAATCGCCTATAACAATGAATGAGAGTTCATACACAATTTACAGGTGATCATGAATCAGCAATAGAAATGTCAAGTTACGAAACAATTCAACAAAATCGGCAAAACAATACTACTAGTAGAACTCTCACACACATTGACGCACCTCCTGATTGAATGGAGGCATATCATATTCATATCATTTGGCGGGTCTTATTTTCTCTTTTTCCTTGCAGAGACAATATAATAGTAAAAACAAATATGTATAAAAAACAAAACAAAAACAATGAAACGTGAAAAACTGGTAGGAAGCATCTTTTACTTTTTTATATCTCTGACAAAAACTAGCAATTTGATGAATAATTCTTTTTAAAACCCTGTCAATTACTTATAAAATTATTATTAAAATGCTTGACCTAGTGAAAGGAAAACGACTCATCACAATTAGGATTTTGAACGCCAGACGCGAGTTTTGTCTACAAAAGACTCATCTTGTTCTTTAATATAAGATGAGAACTTCATCACCACTTCTGCTAATTATAAATACTAAAATAGAAAACAGAGTTGTGAACTATTTCCATCAAATGCGTGCACTAAATATTGAAAATAACTGTAGCATTAAGTTCAGTTTAATTAAAAATAATTAACAGAATTAATCTTTTTCTTCTCTTTTTAAATCAAAACCTATAACGTAAGGACTGCGATGGGGCTTCGCCTCTCCGAAAGATGTATTCCTCTGAATTGTTACGTAAAAAGTTGAAGCTATAAACAAGAATGCTTCAATTTGTTAATGAAACCAAAATACTATCAATATAAAGAAAGGTATATTTTAGCCCTTTAGCATTAAGAAGTGAAACTTTCTTTTATATGTATATAAACCTGAGGATTTATATGCGATAGAAGTAAGTCGAAGACAATAGCAATCAAAACCAAGGAGTAAACAAAACTAAAAAAAACAAAGGACATTTACATCAACAGTTATAAATAATAAATAAGAAACAACACGAACTCCACTAAAAACCGGGAGTGAAATTAGGTGCTCCGGAACTCCGAAATTTCGAAATCGATTTGAAATGACAAATCAAGGTTACAATCAAATACTGAGGGAATCGCATGAAATCCAAAATTAGCGAGGCCGGTTGTGTTGACTGAGAAAGCGTCTTCTGATATGCATGCATCATCCATTTTCAAACTTCCGTTCAAAGTGAGAGGTTTAGCGCTATACAACCAGGTTTAATCCACCATTTTTAACATTTTACAATGCCTGTACCAATTCAGGAATCTTATAGTTGTTGTCCATTCGTTTTTTATGTGTTTTGTCATTTGATTTTGCCATGATTAGGGACTTTCCGATTTGATTTTCCTCTGAGTTCAGTATTTTTGTGATTTTTCTTCTTTTTTTTCATACAGTGCAAGACCCTCGTGGATAGTGAAGGTTGTCAAAAACTCGTCGACTAGTCAAAATGTCACAATCTGGAATAGGACTCAATAAACAATTTTATGCAAAACCACTTTTAAGTCGGTTACTTGTGGTTTCAACTAGAGTCTTCTTTCTTTTTTTTTCCATTCATATGGTCATGCAAACTTTTGAATAGACAAGACGAAAACGAATTTAGCAAGACCCTTTAATTTTACTCATACATTGTCGACATTTTATTCATTCGTTTTCACAGTGAGTAATTAAATTCACGACCCTACAAAAGCAAGTGTGTCTGTTTCAAAGTATACATGTATTCCTATCACGGTTTTTTTTGTCATTTTAACGGTGTTTGTTAACATTGCCTTATGAGCGGGAGGTTGGGCAAGCCTTTAAACAAGGTTCAACCCACCATTTGTTCTAACAATGTCCTGTAGCAAATCAGGAATATGACAGTTGTTATCAAATAGTCCGTTTTTATGTATGTTGGCGTTTGTTTTTTTTGCAGATCAGTGTTTATGATGTTTTGTTGTTTTCCTTTAATAGTTGATGTGTTTCCCTCAGTTTTAGTTTGTAACCAGGATTTGTTTTCTCTTAATCGATTTGTGACTTTTGGACAGCGCAATGCTACCTTTATTGTTGCCTTTATTTACATATTTCACTTTTGCATTATGGTACATTTTATATTATTTCTATAATGAATATATGTAGTTTTAATGATTGTCAAACAAATTCTAATTATATTCATAAGCCATCAATATGTATTTTGAAATCCCAAGAGTAAAAAAACGTGCACAATTGTTTATATTTTTAGCTTTTTCGTGTTCTACTTTATTACATAGTCTAGTCTGCGTTGTATATTCGTAAAAAAGTCATTAATCTAGTTGCGTTGCCTTCCAATGAAAGGTTTAATATATTTGATACAATTTAACACATAATATCTTGACCTCAGAATTTTGTATGCGTTTTAAATGCTACGAACGTGACGAACTATTAATATTAGTCTGTGTTATAAATATTAAACACTTTAGGAAGACTGCTTTGATTGTGTGGGGAATGTATCTATCATGTAGTCACGAAAAAAAACATTCATGATAAAGTCGCATATATACACATCGTTTTATAGATTATCAAAAACAAAAAATAAGTTTGTCCACATATTTTATAACATTAAACCTTGGTTTAACAACAATTGCACAATGCTTTTTGACGATAGATCAATCATAAAATACAGATAACTTTAGTTGGGTTTATTGAAGTCGTTAACTACGGGGGGTTCTGAAAAAACACTTGAATATTTGGTTTTATTCCTCTCCAACGCTTGATTATTTCAAACTTCTATTTTTGAATTACAAGTTCTACTGTTAATACATCACTTGCAAAACATTAATTTTTGGCTTAAATTGAATTTTGGTGCATATCCTATCCTTTTGAAATCCCTATTCCCTATAACGATCTTTCCCAAGCTAGTTCGGTAAAAATTTGACAAAAACGCAACATCGAACATTGTATCGTGAACATGTTTAATGACGTCAAATTTTTCCATGAAAAAGCACTAGTTGGGAGATCATGTTTTTTTAACAACTACGAACAATCATCATTCGTCTTTTGTTTTTTACACAATAAGAAGATGTGGTATGGATACCAATGAGATAACGACCATCAGAGACCGATTGACTAAGATGTAAGCAACTAATGGTTACCGTTTGGCAATAAACTATCAGTAAAACCTATTCGGTGTAGAAATCTATTATAATACAGTCATCGACATTATAAATGTAAAAAAAAGCTGAAACTATTGTATTCAATGTTCTAATTACAGTTAATGTAAGACGTTTGATTCTAACGTAATGGATGTTTATGGCAATTTTTTAACCAGTTCAATTTTTTTTTACACAAGCAAATGTTTTTGATTTTTAAAATTCATTTCCTAGTCTTTGTGATTACCCAATGCTAAAAGACGTTGATTTTTCTTCATATAATGTACATTTACGTTTCACATTTACTTGGTCTGAATTGTTAATATATGTTTAAATATAACAGTACTACCAAGTAATAATTTTTGCATGTTGAATTGTTCTAACACTACTAAATGATTTTAAGATCAAAGGAAATAAAGATTAGAAACTCATGTAAACGGAAAGGATCGGAAACAGAAAAAACCCACTTAAAATCAAAAGGATAGAAAAAAAATTGAGCAAATAGTAATTGAGATACAAAGACAATAGTTTTATAGTGTAGACGAATTAAAGTGATATTGATGTAAAAAGGCATAATGAATACGGAAGATACTCTTTATTTTGTATATAAATGTGTCATGATATTCTCGCTTTAGTTGTAAAACATAGAGGTACCAATGAAATTTTCAATAGATTAAACAATAAATCTAATATTCTTCCTTGTGTAATGAAATTTTATATTTTTGTTCTCGTTTCAAAGGTAAAATATGAAAATAAATCGTTCCAGATAATGTACTTTCTTGAAACACAATACTTATACATTAATCCTTTAAGTGGTATTTTCTGAATAAAAGGTATTACAAACTTATCAAGTAAATCCTTTTAACCTCGTTCTCACATTATCAACCATAGTCTGTTAAAGGTCTTTGGAAACAGGAAGCAAACAAAAAGCAAGCAAAAAGTAATAATGTATTGATAAAAATTAAATGGAAAGATCGAATTAATTTGGAAGAAATTACTTTGGAATTATACAACAAGCCGTATTTTTTTTATAAAATGAATCACAGCTAAGCTCCTTTTAAAGTAGCTTCTGCATGTACAAATAGCTTACTTTTTACTACGCGTAATTAATTGTCCCTTAACAAAAACATTGTCAAAAGACTTTTTATCACAAATTATGATAAAATTACCCGGATTTTTTATTATCATATTTAACGATTAGATTTACAATTCAAAGCAAAAACAATCTATATTCAAGAGTTATATTCGAAACCTTCATTTCTATTGCCATCTAGTTTTTAAGCTATTCAGTATAAAAAAAAGTATCTATTGACAAAAAAAACAAAAAAATACCAAAATACAAGGTATATTCAAAAAGGGGCGATCCTGAAAACCTAATAAAATTAAACGTTAAACTATAATGCCCACAAACGGTACGATGGGAAAAAAACATATTCCTGACATGATACAGGTATTTTGTTACCTATTATTCGTGTGTTTCTTTGTCCAATATGGTCTCCTGTTTAATTGTATTGTATTCAAGTAATGTTATATTTAACATTGCCATTAAGTGGGAGGTTTGGCATGCCACAAGACCAGGTTCAAACCACCATTTTTTTCTTTAACAAATGTCCTGTACCAAGTCAGGAATATGGCCATTGTTATATTATAGCTCGTTTATGTGTGTGTTACATTTTAACATTGTGTTTCTGTTGTGTCGTTTGTTTCCTCTTATATTTGAGTGTGAATTCGCACTGCTATAAGACGTGTCATGGTACTTTTCTATCCCAAATTCATGCTTTTAGTTTTGATGTTATATTTGTTATTCACATGGGATTTTGTCTAATGCTTAGTTCGTTTCTGTGTGTGTTACATTTTAATATTGTGTCGTTGTTCTACTCTTATATTTAATGCGTTTCCCTCAGTTTAAGTTTGTAACCCGGATTTGTTTGGTTTTTCTATCGATTTATGAGTTTCGAACAGCGGTATACTACTGTTGCCTTTATTTATAACTCTATAATAATTAAGAAAATTGAGTTAACATATCTGTTAATCTGAGAATATTTTAACCACAAATTTTACAATTTTAAATGATGATGAGGGCTATTAAAAACAACTTTATACTGTCGCGTTCAATGTGACTTCTACATGATAATTTTATTATACATGATTAATTTAAAAATGATGATAAAAATTTTATTCAGGGGATGACACAAAATAAAAAATACTCATTGAATGAAAGAAAGATGAAGATGAATATTGTTTACAACCAACCTGTTAAATATAACAAAAATATATGGTATACACAAAAATATCATATGTGTACTTAAGCAAAAATTAAGCTCCTCACTAATTGACTGCAGTTTTCTTTTTTTTATATCTGAAAAGAAAAATAAAGTAAACAACTGATGACGATACTGATTATGGATCATACATTTTAAGTTTTTTAGTCCTAAACCTCAACCACTGGTGTAAAAACCAACATTCTGTTTAAAACGAAGTAAGAATAATTAAATCTGTAAAATTGAATTAAAGGTTATAAAATTTATTTTTCTATAAAACAATATCATATTTCAAGTCGTATATCATTTTTAAGTGCATTAATTAGTTATAATTGACATGATTTCACTTTTTGTTCTCCAACGATAAATTGTAGGACCTTAAATAATTACTACAAAAGGACTATTGAAAGGCAATTAATCTTCTAAGGTTTCTTTGCATGTAAATTCCACATTTTTTTAATAAGACAAATTGAAACAGTAAGAATGCAATGTTATCTTACCATCAGTGCACTTTTGGTTAACTGTACGAGTTTTAAAAGTCTGAAAAATCATCATGTTGAAAATGAAGTTTATAGTACAAGTGTCTAGCTAAATTGGAAATGTTTCGATACTATCTCATTCAACAGCAGGCATACCATGAATTCTTTATCATTGCACTTTTGATGAAACACAAAAGACATATTCATATTATGTATATTAGATTAATGGTTAGTTGAAAAGAGCAATGTTGTTAAACATTATGTTATTCTATAACATATTTTGTTTTCGTAAAGAGAAATGGAAGCTTTTCCCACGTTGTTTTTACTTTGTATTCGCCATTTGTAAATAATATATAATATAAAAAAAAACACACCTTCTTCATTAAAAGAGCGAAACTGATAGACTATTTTTCCCGACGTTTTAGTTCTTATTGTTTTGTCGTTATTAATAACATTCGTTTGACCAATCCTATAAGACACAGCAGCAGAAAAGTTTAAAGCACCCTCTGTTTTCCATTACTTTTCTATAGAAAGATGACAGAGATCTATATATTTTTTAACCAAAAAAAACTTGAGGAGTGTCTGTACGTTACTTTCATGTTGATATTCTATATTTAGATAATTATTCATTGTAAGGGTCGAGTGTTAGTAAGTGCATGTTTACATTAAGCAAAACTATCACTAGACAGTCACCAATGATAACATAAGCTGACAAAACAGGTCAGTGTCTATAGTACGGATGTATCTTTCATCTTTTTACACATTGTTGTCAATAGAAAAACATGCGACTGTCATATAAGTGAGAGATTTATAAAACCAGGTTTAAACAA
Source organism: Mytilus edulis (assembly GCA_019925275.1). NCBI lineage: Eukaryota > Metazoa > Mollusca > Bivalvia > Mytilida > Mytilidae > Mytilus > Mytilus edulis. The sequence goes on from CM034353.1 coordinate 53,740,141, forward strand.
CATATCTTCTACATAAGAAATTGCCTGTACCAAGTCAAGAAAGTGACAGTTATTATCCATTCGTTTGATGTGTTTTAAGCTTTTGATTTTGTCATTTGATTATGGACTTTCCGTTTTGAATTTTCCGGAAGTTCGTGATTTATGTTATTTTACTTTTTACTGGGACTATTAAGTTACAGTGCACAATAATGTGTTCAGCAGCCAAAAATAGCCAATTAATTAACAAAAAAGAGTGATTTAGTAACTTAGATGGTACTTGTTAGACAAGTGTATTACTTTTGAGTGAGGTGCCTGTCAACCTTTTCTCAAGAATAGAAAACAATATGTCCTCTGATTATAAAGACATAAAAACCTATTCACATTTAACATTGCCAATAGAAATCATGCATAATGATGTATAAAAGGAATTTCAAGACGAAATCTTATGATTTCCTTTACACAATATTCTTTAAAATAATGCGTCTATACAAAAAGACCACGACTTACATATATTGGACGAGAACATATATTACTGTAAATACAAAAGTAGGTTCGCAAACTGGCGAACTTGGCAGTGCGTGAAATTCATGCTGACCCTTAACAAAGACTTATTAATAAGATTGAACGCCAAGATAGTATAATGTAAATTATTTTTAAATAAATGACAATGACTTACATCATCCCTGTGTCAGTTCAGACATAGTACAATCTTTAAATTAATACAAATACAATTTTGCTCACATCTACAGTGTTGTTCGTTATACTCCCTTTTTGTTTGAGCATACATATGGATTTGCATTTGATTCGGTCCTTTCCGTTTTGAATTTCCTACGGAGTTTGGATTTTGTTTGTTATTTTACTTTTTTTCATGATTTCGTTTTTATTATCTATTGAAATATCTGGAAAAGAATATGTTGTAATGCCCTTCCCGTACTTCCGATTAGGTTTTGTTATGATTGATACTACCATTTTTGTTTGAACACATTGCCGCTTAAACAAAAGAAATCTGAACAAAAGAAATCTGAAAAAAACAACCACATACAAAAAAAATAAACGAAGCAAAACGTACCTAAAGGAAATCATAAAGGATCTTTAATCAACCAGCAATGCATCATACAGTATGCATGCAAATAATGATGATAGGTTTTGTGTGAATTTTTCGGTTTTCATATAAGCGCCCTGTATCACGTCCCTGAAATAAAGTTATGACTTAAATCAGTGTTATTCTTTAAACAATAGAAGAATGTCCGAAGCTTCCAAAGGGATATTCAAATGCATTCAGTCGATGAGAAACTGTTAACGACAAAAAGACAACTGACATTTTTCAAAACACAATATAGAAATATAAAGACTGAGAAATTACCGCATAATCTTGACAAAACTAAAGATTTTGAAATTGAAAATTATCTAAATAGCAAGTGTACATGCCCTGTGTCCAATATGATTAATATCGGATGTTTCACCCTTCCTCTTAAAAAACTGGTCTCTTACTTCAAATGTTGCTTATTATCTAACTCACTCTTAAATTAAGTGATGAGTGGAAGTTCTCATACAAATCTTGTGAGTAGCTGATCAGAAACGAATAAAGGCAACAGTGGTACATAAATCGATTAAGAGAAAACAAATCCGTGCTACAAAACAAAAACGAGGGAAACACATCAACTATAAGAGGAAAACAACGAAACAAAAGAAACACAGAAGTAAAACAAGAAAACCAAACGACAATGCAACAAACATAGTAACGAACTATTGAATAACTAGTGCCATTTACCTAACTTGGTACAGGACATTTTAAGAAAGAAAATGGTGGGTTGAACCTGATTTATTGTCTAGCCAAATCTCGCGCTTTATGACAAGTTAAACATACCGCTTGAATTACAACATTACATCACATGAATACAGTAAAAATAAATGCAACAACCCGCAGGACACAGAAGTACATACATAAATAATATACTAGTACATTTCGACATAATAACAACGAATATCCTAACTTGATTTAGGACAGTACATGAAAACAGCATACTCGAATTATGAACTATATGTCACACGAATGTATTAATGCAACAAAAATAGACGTGACAGGTAAATTTTTTAAAAATGGATATAAATCGAAATCAATTTTGTTATGTTTTTTGATGTATTTTATAACAATTACAAGAATATTAATAAATAATTATGTAAGTTATTGTGCAAGTAACTGTCCTCTCTAACTTTGTTGGCCTTTCTTTCAAATTAAATTATGTAAATAAACTCATCATAGATACCAGGACTAAATTTTGTATATACACCAGACGCGCGTTTCGTCTACAAAAGACTCATCAGTGACGCTCGAATCCAAAAAAGTTAAAAAGGCCAAATAAAGTACGAAGTTGAAGAGCATTGAGGACCAAAATTCTTAAAAGTTTTTGCCAAATCCAGCTAAGGTAATCTATGCCTGAGGTAGAAAAGCCTTAGTATTTCAAAAATTCTATAATTTTGTAAACAGCTAATTTATAAATATAACCATATCAATGATAATTCATGTCAGAACAAAAAGTGCTGACTACTGGGCTGGTGATACCCTCGGGGAAATAAATCTCCACCAGTAGTGGCATCGACCCAGTGGTTGTAAATAAACTCATCATAGATACCAGGACAAAATTTTGTATATACGCCAGACGCGCGTTTCGTCTACAAAAGACTCATCAGTGACGCTCGAATCCAAAAAAGTACAAAGGCCAAATAAAGTACGAAGTTGAAGAGCATTGAGGACCAAAATTCCTAAACGTTTTTCCATATCCAGCTAAGGTAATCTATGCCTTAGGTAGAAAAAACAAATAGATCCAGTGCACATGGTTGCTTTAAACTAATTAATTGGTCTGCATAAAATATCATATTACAACAAAAATTAGGCGAGGTAAAGAAAAAATAAATGATGAAATTTCCCATTAACTCTATATTTCACATAGGCTGAGTAAAATTAAGAAAAATGACATTGTTACCCAAAAACTAGGCACAGAAACTATGCTTACGATTCTGTCAATTTTGTCTAGGAAAGACTCATCAATGACGCTCCGTTCAAAACGACTGAAATTCAATATCATTCATGAAGAGCATTTAAAATCCCCAAGTTGCAAAAAGTAGTTCCTCATCTTTCTAAGCTTGAATATACTAGTTTTGTATCTTTCATTTTCTTTATGTTCAAACATAAATGAAGGGATTACTCATTTTAAATACCGGAACAAATTGTATATCGAATTAGTCTTTTTTCCGTTTTAATAGAGAGTGCCTCACTTTTCACGTGTTAATGCAATAAACAAACCTCAAAATTTTTTGAAAAACCAAATTGAATCCCAGGATGATATCATTGTAGTAGTGATGAAAATAATACCATTAAAGATAGTTTACTCTAAAATAAATCAAAATTTTGTTTAATTAAAATCATTTCTCCTATCTTGTCCTCATTAATCAAGGAAAGCTCTACAAACGTCAATTAAAACGCCAGGTCGTTGATTCCAAATTTATGTAATCCAAGTTGTATTGTATAGTGAAATTTACATCTATCAATCAAAGGCATTCAGATGTGTTTTCTTTGTGATTGATTTATTCCATGTAGATACTTAATTAATGAAACTAGTGTTGTAATCCCATTGATTAAAGACCCATGTTTGTAAACCATTCGTTTCATATACACAGCCAGACATTCAGACAAAATATTGTGATATGTACAAATAATAGCTTTTTTAGAGATTACTTTAGTGAATGTAATTGAAGCATTACATGTGGACAATGAGCCAACTAATCCTATCAAAATGTTTCATTCCAGCTTGGTCTAGAAAACCTTCAAATCGCTGTAAATATGTAAAGCAGTAGTATTCATTTTGGACTTATTCCCATTATAACAAATCAATATGTTTATATATATATAGATATATATATATATATATACAACTCGTCTAAACATCAACCCAACAATGTTAGATCTGTAAATTTGCTTTCGCAAATTTTTGGTTCTTCCCTCGCCGGGATTCGAACCCATATATATATATGCAACTCGTCTAAACATCAACCCAACAATGTTAGATCTGTAAATTTGCTTTCGCAAATGTTTGGTTCTTCCCTCGCCGGGATTCGAACCCATGCTACTGTAATATCGTGACACCAAATCGCCTGCACTGCAGCCGTCCCGCTAGACCACACGACCACCTGGGCTCTCAAAAAAAAGAGCTTTCGCTGGCCGTGTGTTACCTTTACTATATATATATATGTATATATATATATAAATTTGTGAAAGCAAATTTACAGATCTTACATTGTTGGGTCGATGTTTGGACGAGTTATATATATATAACTTGTTGTGAATTTGTTGAGGGTAATTATATGGCCTTCCAAATACCGTTTCGATCCCTAACATCACTGAAGAGACATATATTGTCGAAATCTAGATCTGGTGTACAAAAAAAATATTGACACCTTGTGTTTGTGGCATGACGTCTTGGTGACAAGTTTATCGTTTTCTGTTTAGTATTAAATTTATATTAAGATCCATTTTGTTGCATCTCGTGATCATTTTTTTTTTGGCACTCGCCAATGGCAGTCAGCAGGGTTTAAGAACATCAGTTGTTCGACCTGTTAGTCAAATGCGTTTTGTTTAAACATACTTTTTCACTTTTTTGGTCTTTTGGAAAAACTTTGTTTGTGCTGTATTTAGACCCTTCTACAACGAAATTTGTTTTACATGCACATGTATAAAAATTGCGGTTTTTATCCAACGCAATCATAGGTTTGAACGTAGTTTTCAGACTCGTTTGTATTTTTTCGTTTGGGCTTGTGTCATATTTTCCCTCCGGTTTATATGATCCGTTCATCCTATATTGACTCTTAAAATTCAAGAGTCTATCTGAAATTGAGGGTAACTTAATGGCCTTCTAAATACTGTTTCGATCCCTAACATCACTGAAGAGACATATATTGTCGAAATCTAGATCTGGTGTACAAAAAAATATTGACACCTTGTGTTTGTGGCATGACATCTTGGTCACAAGTTTATCGTTTTCTGTTTAATATTAAATTTATATTAAGATCCATTTTGTTACATCTCGTGATCAATTTTATTTGGCAATCGCCAATGGCAGTCAGCAGGGTTTAAGAACATCAGTTGTTCGACCTGTTAATCAAATGCGTTTTGTTTAAATATACTTTTTCACTTTTTTGGTCTTTTGGAAAATGTTGTTTGTGCTGTATTTAGACCCTTCTACAACGAAATTTGTTTTACATGCACACGTATAAAAATTGCGGTTTTTATCCAACGCAATCATAGGTTTGAACGTAGTTTTCAATTTAGGCTCGTATATATTTATATATATATATACAAGTCTAAATTGAAAACTACGTTCAAACCTACGATTCAGCCCAGGTGTTCGTGTGGTCTAGGGGACGGCTACAGTGTAGGCGAATTGGTGTCACGATATCTCAGTACCATGGGTTCGAATCCCGGCGATGGAAGAACAAAAAATTGACTTTACGGAAAGGAAACGAGCGCTCAACGGGAAAAATGGGGACTGCTGACTCTTTTAGATCATTTGTGGACACCTTAGATTTTTGGTGGTGTTCACGATACTCATTCGAAAGTAATCTATGTTTTTGAAGAATGTTGTTGAATTTGTCGTCGGTTTACTTTTGACAGTATGGTGTAGACTGTGTTTCTTCGACTTCAAGTCTTCTTTAGTTGACTAATTTGTATAACACATCTTATCTGCGAAAAAAGAAAAAGAAATTCACAACAAGAAGTATTATAAATTTTGCTGACCATCAAAGTGAAATAGTTCAAGAAAGTATATTAGCTGTATCGTTTATAACGCCAGTAAAGACATGATACAAGTACTACAGTTGTGTTAATGTAAAAATAAGGAGTTGATGTATGATTGCCATTGAGACAACTATCAATCAAAGTTCAATTGAAGTGGATGTAAGTAATTTCGCCTTTTTTGAAACTCTTTTGTCCAAAACCTATGTGTAAAATTGCTGTTTAAAGTCAGATATGTCCATTTTGACATTTTTAAGACATTATGAGTCACTTTTCGGCACTCATGTATCCATATAGTATCAAACTGGTGTTTTTTCAATAAAGTTTACTTTTAAAATTTCATATGTTAAAAATGCCCATAGCATGCCTTCTCATGATCATTTGACTGATGAAAAAGGCAGAGAAAACGATCACAAGCTTAAAACTCATTGGACCTATATGTATAATTACAATTAAAGAACAGTTTTAAATTTTCGAAATTTGGTATAAAGAAACTGATCAAAACCTGCATTGATAGTCTGAGTACCTTTTGATGATTTTTAACGATAAGCTTGTAATTAAAAGCTATAAAAATTCTGAATTTCAAATTGATAATTCATTTTTATCTGTACCATGTGTTTTTGCAAGAAAAGAATTATTCCGTTATTATTCACTATCTCGAACAGATGACATATTCTTAAATTCTGCTTGATTAGCCTCCGGTATACAATAACATACAAAGACACTTTCAAAATAGGAAAACATTAGTTAATATATCAAGTTTCTACTTAACGGGTTTGCAACAAGATTGTAAATTAAATCCTCTTAGAAATTAAATCTTATATCTCTAATTGACAGCCGTCTGTTTAACTTGCGATGAACGCGCAAACGACTCCAATTATAAATATTCACTGGTGGGTTCTGAATTACACTATTCAGATTTTAAAATCAGGCGATTACTCCACTTTCTCTGATGAAAAGGAAACAATTTGATAAAATACAAACGTTATCACTATTCAGAAGATCGAATAACATTTTACATAAAAACTCTTCTCGGCTTTCTTTTCTTTAGTATTTAAGACTAAATTGATTGCAGAACACTTTACTTTCTATTTAAACTGATACTGTCTATATATTGATAATGAAGAAACTGGTCTACTTGAATGAAGTATCGCGTGATGAGAATATAACGAGAATTTAATAGCCGTAATGACCACCGGAAGTTTTGTTATCATTCCGTTGGCATGCAATGTTTCCTGGCTATTTATCACACAGACAGTGACATCCATGGATGAGTTTTTGTTTTTGCATAGACACCAATAAACCCCATAAATTGAGTATAGAAGATGATACAATATCAGTACATAAATGCTACAATATATCAATGAGAAAATCTGAAAAAATACCGGAAACTAATGTTCAATTATATTTAAGTGTAATCATAAGTCTTTATTGTATATGGTGTAAACGGAAAGAAACATCTAATTTTTGAATACCAAATAAAGATAAATTGATGGTGTTATTTTGTATATCTTTTCGGTTATTATCCCAGGATTCACTTACTAATCCGAGGTTCTTATCGAAATTGTGAAATTGGTCGGGAGATAATAATCGGGTCGATGATGGATAATATTATTTGTAAGCATATATGTAAGAACATGTTTGCAGGACTAGTCATATATTTTCATATTTAATGCATGATCAATGAAAATAACTCAGTTCCAATGTATTGCAAAAGAAAAACAAAAAACAGTTTGTGCTGTTCTGTTCCAGATTATATTTCCGCTGCACGACACGAACGTGTTTCTGCCGTTAGCTCGTTTAAAAACCCTTGCAACAACCGTTTAATGAATGTCAACATTCTTGCCCTTTGATGACAGTCAAAACGATTATTAAGGTTTAAAACTTACTCACTTTTAATGTTTTATACTCATAAAAAAATTAACTAATCTTTTGAAAAGCAATAAATTGTGATTTCTTGTGCAATAGAACAATTGAGTTAGTATGCTCGTACGTTTGTACTTATTCATTAATAATTGGTTCAATTTAAAAAAAATATATATACCGGTTTGTTGTTTGCCTTTTAGAATTAAAATATTGTTAAACAAGAATGAGTTTTGTTGTCCAAAACTCTATGGTTTAGTTAATTTTGGAGGTATTGTCTTCATTGCCTACTTGTATGTTTTAAAGATTAGAGTTGAAAGAAAGCAATTACATCAACAGAGATGGCTCAAGTTTTTCCTTACCTCCTACGCGTGACAAATTGCTTCGAACTATTTTTGTAAAAAACTAATTATGTTTTTATAATATTATATGTCTATAACACATTATCATTAGTTTTGAATTTCTACAATCTGTTTCGTATAATAAATTTTGCCTGAATACGCACAGACAATTTCTTTAAATTACAACAGCGAGAAAATATAAATTTGTCACCGCGTCAAGATTTCCTTTTAAGTTCATTTAACTTCAATATAGCATATAACTAGTCAAAACATTTACTAAATTTTATCATCGGTATAAAGACATTATTCGTAAATATAGCTCAACATGCAGACTTTTAATACGTTCAGGTATTTCACATCCAATTTTTTATGGTAATATTCTTTATAAAGCACAAAGGTGTCAGTATTCACCTCAGAAACTTACAAAACCTTTGAATAGACTTATTAAGAAGGGATATAATTACGATACTGTTGTCAAGTCATTAAAGATTGCATATTTTGGCGTTAATATTGAGTCATTGATAAGGTCTTTGCATCGGAACTAAACACATTTATTCTAAAAACAGTTGTTGGCATGACACGGGTTATGTTCTTCTCATATATGTTATGATGGTATGATACTAAACCCCTAACGGGAAGGATTGTGCCTGATGTTCATATGATGAAATCATAATCTTTCAGTCAGTTTAGTTGAAGTCTGGAGCTGGCATGTCAGTTAACTGCTAGTAGTCTGTTGTTATTTATGTATTATTGTCATTTTGTTTATTTTCTTTGGTTACATCTTCTGACATCAGACTCGGATTTCTCTTGAACTGAATTTTAATGTGCGTATTGTTATGCGTTTACTTTACTACATTGGTTAGAGGTATAGGGGGAGGGTTGAGATCTCACAAACATGTTTAACCCCGCCGCATTTTTGCGCCTGTCCCAAGTCAGGAGCCTCTGGCCTTTGTTAGTCTTGTATTATTTTAATTTTAGTTTCTTGTGTACAATTTGGAAATTAGTATGGCGTTCATTATCACTGGACTAGTATATATTTGTTTAGGGGCCAGCTGAAGGACGCCTCCGGGTGCGGGAATTTCTCGCTACATTGAAGACCTGTTGGTGACCCTCTGCTGTTGTTTTTTATTTGGGCGGGTTGTTGTCTCTTTGACACATTCCCCATTTCCATTCTCAATTTTATACATCACCGGTTAGGGTATCATTACGTACTAAGACTATAATGAACGACCTAATATGATCCAATTCTTGGCATGCATGATATACACATTGTAGTATTCTTAAAAGCAGGTTTATTTTATTAGGCCTTAAAATCAATGTATCAGGAAGATTTATGAAAAGGGGAAATGAAACTGTTTTGGTAAAATTGAGAATGGAAATAGGGGGAATGAGGTTTTAATCTCGTGCCAAAATGCAAATGACGGTTGAACTTTTTGGGTTTCAAGTGTGTCCAATTTCAGTATGGTAGTAGGAGTTTAGAAAGTATATGTTTTGAATATGAAAGATCTGAAAGTCGATATTAATCCTGGAAAGTGTGCATTTTAATCAACTTTTTAAATGTATAAAACAAATTGTATTCAGTCTTTTGTGTTGCAGTTTGTTTTATACAAAATTGATAGCATACAACTTTTAAAACCAAAAGCTGAAACTATGTCTTCAATATATTACATGCTGATGTAAAGTGTGTAATTTTATTCTGACCCAAAGAAATGCGTGTTCTTTCCATTACTTAATTGAATCTGTTGAATTTATCACATTTGCATGGCAACTTATTTATCTTGACTCTAAATTATTATTTGTTTTGCATTTAAACTACTTCTAAACGGCAAAAATGTTTTGAAAAATCATTTATACATTATAAGAGATCAGACCGGTTTTTTGATAGGGTGATACTCAGTTTTTAGTTTCAGTACTGTCGTTTTTTTTTCTTTTTTTCTGTTTTTTACCATGGCATTGTCAGCTTGTTTTCGACTTATGAGTCTGAATGTCTCGTTGATATTTTTCGCCTCTCGTTTGCCATGGTATGCATTGTCACTTTAATTTCGACTTATGAGTTTAAATATCCTTTAGGTATATTTTGAAACTTGCCTTTTTACCCCCAACATAATGGAAATCAAGTAGTATTTCTACTTATCTTACCTCCTATACATTTCTAGGAATGTGATTGGTTAAAAGCGTCCGCGTGAAAACCGTGTATATTTGATATTAGGTTAGTAGGGAGGCGGGGCTTATTTCATACACAGTAAGTAGTGGAGTTACTTCCCTTTATATACCATATTAGGTAGTAGGGAGGCGGGGCTTATTTCATACACGGTTAGTCTGAATGTCTTTTGATTTTTGATTTTCCTTTTTGAATTTTCCTCGGAGTTCAGTATTTTTGTGTTTTTACTTTTTAGTAGGGGTGTTACGTCCCTTTATAAAAACACAACGGAACTGAGAAAAAATCTTAAATGGTTTCAACAAACGAAGAAATTGATGATTAAGATTGAAGTTAATTCATTAAACACATTTTAATAAAGCTCACACGTTGTTATCGTTGGCTATTCTTGTAGGATCAATGGAAGTAGTTCCTTAATTCTAACAGTATTGAAGACTGGCTTGGTCATTTTGATAGATCACAAGTCTAAATTTTACACCTTAAGATAGTCGGTAAGATAAATTCGTAACATAGTGTGCTAGTGACGTAATACGGTATATATGGGGTCAGTAAATTCCATATGGGGTGAGAGCGAAGCTCGAATCCACTAGCACACTATGTAACTAATAATATCTGTTTTTAAACGATTAGTGCAAAGCGGGAATACACGTTTGCCCACCATTCAAAGCACCTTATAACATACCCTGTGCTTAAAAGAGTTCGTATTGCTAAAATTTAACGATCAATGTTCGTTAGATTGTTTGTTTGTTTGTTTGTTTGTTTCCCTGTTAACCTATCTCCATATTTTAAAACATTTTAAACGATATCAAGGAAACTGTTTTGTATGTCATGGATTTCTATCGATATCTGCTTTTCCTAGGAAATTTGCATTGTCGTTTTTGAACTGTCGCACAGTTTCTAGAATTTCTAGAACAAAATATACTTATTTTTATGGGTTTTTACGTAAATCCTTGACACCACAAATGCGAAAAGAACATCATTTCTTATTTATGCATTTGCCCTGTATCACTATTGACAATAAACCTCCCCCGTCACTTAATCAGAAACACTATTTATTATTTATTACAAATGCGTATCTTTTCTAACATGTAATATCATATCGGTGCAAAAATCTGTACTTATATTTATAGACCTTAATGGTGTTCCTAACACATTTTTTTCTCCCATTATAAATAAATTGTTATATATAATTCATTTAGTTTATAATGCACTTTATGAATAATTTCAATGTTTCCCTAGAGGTAAAAGGTAATAATTGTCTAGTTTTGTATTCTCAGACTATCCCATTGTTTATCTTTAGCTTCTACTCGTAATTAATTTCTTCATCCTGGTAACTCTTAACGACACTTAGGGGAAATAACTCTCTCAATCTTAAATACAGGAACTGTTAAATAGTCGTACAGGGAATTACAGCTTCTTGTTATATAGTTAAACTAAAGTCTTGATGCGAGTTTTATCAACTCTGTAGACTCTCACGCTTCGTCTACTGTTAATTTCAAACACTGTTCATTCATTTCATTCTGTATGAGGTTATATGTGTATTGGGAATTGGAACATATAAAATGGCATAAATCAATGACAGTAGGACAATAGTTTAATTATATTGTACCTATTAAAACAGATCACTTGTAGATATGAAACACACTGAGCTTAGGAGTGACTTTCGGTTTTCGGTTGACTTTCAGTAAGAAACAGACTTGCAGATATTTAAATGATAAACGAGTGTGCATTGAACACAGAATATGTGTACTTTTATTTTGCATGTATTGTATACGCTGTGCGCAGCCTGTTCAATTACATTTTCCTTGCAAAGTTGCATTAATGCTAGCTGATGGGTAGTCTAAAAAAAAGTATTGTCAAAAGACATGATATGGTGTACAAATAATTAAGAGGAGTATATGAATTGCCCCATAAAACACTTTTGGGACATGTATATTTATTTATTTTAATATTAATTTGTGTAAAAATATGTATAGTAAATCCTTGATTTTTGTAATCAGATTTAAAACAAGCATTTCTAAAATTGATTTTTAAAGTTGAAACTTGACAAAGATTTAAGAATATGGTAACCAAAAAAATCGATTAATATTGGGAACATCTGCAATATTATGCTCATTTCATTTAGCAAAAAACGTACTACCCGTTTGTTATTTGTTGTCAAGTTCAACAAACTACAGTTTCAAAATTATTTTAATAGTTCGAAGCTGTACATATTAAGTTAATAAGAACAATTGATTGCCTTGACACGGTTTTAAGGTTACAGGAACTTGTATTCATTTTATATGGAAACTGAACTGATGTTAGAAAAGAAAGACGATATATCAAGTAATTGGGAAAAACCGAAAATATATATGAAAAAAAACCGAAAGTCGATGACATAAAGACCAACAACAATACACAAAACACACTATATAGATTGAACCATACGAACCTGACAACAATACACAAAACACACTATACAGATTGAACCATACGAACCCAACAACAATACACAAAACACACTATACAGATTGAACCATACGAACCCAACAACAATACACAAAACACACTATACAGATTGAACCATACGAACCCAACAACAATACACAAAACACACTATACAGATTGAACCATACGAACCCAACAACAATACACAAAACACACTATACAGATTGAACCATACGAACCCAACAACAATACACAAAACACACTATACAGATTGAACCATACGAACCCAACAACAATTCACAAAACACACTATACAGATTGAACCATACGAACCCAACAACAATACACAAAACACACTATACAGATTGAACCATACGAACCCAACAACAATACACAAAACACACTATACAGATTGAACCATACGAACCCAACAACAATACACAAAACACACTATACAGATTGAACCATACGAACCCAACAACAATACACAAAACACACTATACAGATTGAACCATACGAACCCAACAACAATACACAAAACACACTATACAGATTGAACCATACGAACCCAACAACAATACACAAAACACACTATACAGATTGAACCATACGAACCCAACAACAATACACAAAACACACTATACAGATTGAAACCATATACGAACCCAACAACAATACACAAAACACACTATACAGATTGAACCATACGTACCTGAAAAACGTTGAGAAACCAATTGTTTCAAACAGTTCAGCAGTTCCCTGTAACTTTGGCAAATATATGGTATAGGTCTAAAGAAACTCTAACTACAGACAACAATTATTGTTAAATTATGGGGCCGATATGAGTGATAAGTGACCATTCTCCCTTGCTATTCATCGTAATTATCTAGTATTAGCACATGTTTTAACTTGTTGATTTTGTCTGGTTTGTGCACTCGAATACAACCATATCACTTGATTACACTCACACACAATGTGTATTTCTTTCCAGGAAAATAAATGTAAATCTGTTATATGGGCATTTTATTTTGAATTCTCCGTTCCGTAACGGATTATTCATTGGACTTCTATTGAACTACAATGCTGGTATTCTTTACTATTGGTTTGATTCTCTCAAGGGAAATTAATCCAATTCAAACGTAATAAACAGACGAATTCTTATCAACACTTCATCGCAATGAATGCATAACCATGATAGTTACACAAATAAATTGATCTCTTTTCGAGAAAAAAGACACATTTGCATTAACAACTTTTGCTTTTTAATTGAAATTTTGTATTTTACAATTAGTAAAGGAAATAAGTGTCTGAAGGTTAAAGTTTCGAAAAGGCTGTGCTATTTATAGTATCTGATGTTAATTATCATGAACATTTGAAGATTGAAAAAAGAAATAATATAATTAAGGCATTTCTCGTATGTTCGTATCAAAGAGCTGAATACACGCATGAGTATATTTTTTTTATAGAAATAGTTCAAATGATACCAAGGTATAAGTCCAAAAAAGGTGAATAATATCATGACCAAAACCTTAAGAACAAAAAGACAGCAGTCCAAAAAACAATAAACAGAAAACAACATCATGACTACACTCTGTCTGTGTAATATTAGTATGAACATGGCTGCGTTTATTTGGCTCTTTTTTCACTTTTTTTTTTTAATTCGAGCGTCACTGACGGGCGTCTGACTTAAATACAAAATTTCAATCCTGGTATATGTGACGAGTTTATTTAGTTTTTTCAACACCACCAAAAATCAATTTAACCTTTTCTCGGGTTTTTTGTTTGTTTTTTGTTTTATGTGTCTAAACATATACCTTATTTAAAGGTATCTGTCAACTTTTATTGTGAATTATGATCAATATCAATAAAGAGGTGTTCTATAATATTGCCAATGAGACAATAATCCACTAGAGTCCAGATTACGTGTTTGTACGCAAAATTATAAGTCACTGTACGTTTTCAGCAAAACCCATGTCTTATAGTAACTAAAGATCCCATGCAACATCACAAATGTGAACTATTCAACCAACTGGTTTAAGAATGAACAATAAAGAAAATCAAATATGGTAGGCAAAATCCAACAAAAACGTTACCACTGAATTACACGCTCCTTGAAGAGTAACTCAACATTACAACTTAAAAGAGCCAACTGCCAAAATCAGTTGGAAAAGGCTTTGAAAAAAACCAATAAATTGCTTCAAAGCACAAAACGAAACAAAAGACACAAAAGTACCATGTAAGAGTACCCGCAGTAACTGATATCTATTACAAAGCCAATTACAACTAACAGATAAATCATGTTCTACCAGACTAAAGTATCAATCACACCCAACAGTTAAGTGAAAAGATATAATCAATCTGGGAAATGTGTGACCTTATGCAATGCCTAAATATGAAATAAATAGTATTGACAGGATGTCGGGTCATTTATATTCATAACTGTATATAGCAATTCATATTTATTTATGTTTTGATATATATAAAAAAAAAAAAAAAAAAAAAAAAAAAAAAAAGTAACATGTTAACTATTAGAACAAATAAAACCAATACCAAAAGATCTTTATGCGGTGTTTATGCTTTAATCTATAACCATAATATAATCCAAATGATCTTTATAAGTTTACATGGGTCGTACCTAAAATAACTGTCTCGATTAACATCATCACCTAAAACATATAGGATGGGATATCCCGTTTACATAATGATTCTTCGGGTACTATCAAATTTTGATACCAAATATTTGTATGAAAGAAAAAAGTAATAAAATTTTTAATTTATGTCCTGACTTAATCATTTACCAGCTGTACATATATTATGTTATTTGAAATTTAGATAGAAATAATAAGACGTGATATGAGTGCCAATGAGACAACTCTCCATCCAAGTCATAATTTATAAAAGTAAACTAATGTAGGTCCAAGTACGGTCTTAACCACGGAGCCCCGGCTCCCATTGAACATCAAGCTACAAATGATATCGGATATGTTCCTTACGTCGTAAATACAATCCCCTTCCCTTTCATGAATGTGACCTACCGAATTAGACTATTTACCGGATTTGTAATCACATAAGCAACACGACGGGTGCCACATGTGGAGCAGGATCTGCTTACCCTTCCGGAGCACCTGAGATCACCCCTAGTTTTTGGTGGGGTTCGTGTTGTTTATTCTTTAGTTTTCTATGTTGCGTCATGTGTACTATTGTTTTTCTGTTTGTCTTTTTCATTTTTAGCCATGGCGTTTTCAGTTTGTTTTAGATTTATGAGTTTGACTGTCCCTTTGGTATCTTTCGTCCCTCTTCTATAAAGGGCTTACAACATGACTAGTGTAAAACCATTCACACAAGAAAACCAACGGTCTAAACTATGTAAATAACGAGAAACGACTTATAAGCCACATCACCAAACGACAACCACTGAACATCAGGTTCCTGACTTAGGACAGGTGCAAACAAATGCAGCGGGTTTAAACTACCAAACTTCGCCCTTATCTGAAACAAATCTTCACATGATTTTATAAACGAGAGTATATTGACACTATTTTGGTAATAAAAATGAATCATTCCATTTATATTATAAATTCAATATTGTAAAATTAAAACAGTCCTTTTATTTTTTAGCAAATGTTCGTTTTCTACAGTTATGTTCGGGAAAATGATTATTTATAAAATAATTAACAACAACATACTGGTATTCAAATTAATGATAAAAATGTGTTTCGATTTCCAACCACCTTAATTCCTGTTTCTATAGTAATGTTAACTTTGTAGCACCGGTGTTTGGTTATACACAATCTGTGAGCGAGTGTCTTTCTAAGTATTTATCTACATCAACGACTGATTTTTAAAAGTTTAATAATTTTCCCCTCTATATATGCAGACTGAATTGGGATGTGCTACTCACGAGTACATATTGTCAATGAATCAAATCATCTATATTTATTTGTTGTTTCCCCTTTCACATATGTAAGGATTCTGTCATGTCCAAATAAGATCAAATAAAAAGTTTCAATCTGACATTGCCTTGTTCTTGGTGGGATTGGTGTTGCTCAATCTTTAGTTTTTTATTGTGTGCATATTTGTCTTTTTGGACGTTTTTTTGTCATGAAATTCTCAGTTCGTTTTTCACTTTTGAGTCTGATTATTCCTTTGGTATTTTCGCTTCTCTTTCAATGCGGTGTTAGATTATTAAGTATACATGTGCAAAGGTGTAAAACATTAATGCATAAATAATTTGAAATCGTGCCTTTAAATCGTCTAGTGGTATCAATTCTGATTTAAAGCAGACGACTGGTTAAACAGGAAATGTTCAACGATTGGTCCGTGAAATAATCGCCAAGATCAGATGTATGTTTAAGGATCAAACAACAATCCGATCTCTTTAATTTCCTGTTCTTTATTATATAACACTGTTTTTCATCTCTGAATGTCCATGGATAAAATTTAAACCTATCTACTCTAGCCTTTTTCATTTCCTTTCTGTAATTGTGCGTTCTCTTGTGACACCGGAACTTGTCATGTACAGCAATGAGCAATAATCATTATTGTTCCTTTCTGTTCAGAATTAAATGATGATTTCTGTTATATCTCAATTTGTATTAAGGATTTAATTGCATTCAGACAGGCATTCATTTTCAACAATGTTACAACAACCATTATAACCAAAACAATTAAACAGATGCAAGCGGAAACAAGTCATTTCGAGCCACAATTTGTGCTGTTTTTATAAATTATTATACAAATGTACAAACAAAAAATAGGCACACGTTTTTTTAACACTTGTTTTATTGTCAAATGCATGTTATATTACAATAATAGGGGGAGACAAAGCCAATTTGAGATATTCCCAGCATACAAAATTTATCAGAAAATATGAATAAAAGGTAATGTAATGTTAGTTTAAGTAGCTAGTTCCACAATCACAATTTAGTGGTATTTGGTACTGCACTTTAATGGATCATTCTATTTTGGATAATCTTATTTGCATGTTTTACCACGCAAAATAATACTAACTAAAAGATGCATTGACATTTTGCAATGTGAATAATAGTAAGAAAATAAAAATCAGCAAGAAATTATCGAAACGTATCATAATATATTAAAAAAACTGAAATCTTTCACTTCTTTCCTTCTCTAAAAGAAAATTTCAAAAATGAATTGTAAATAATAAAATCGAAATTGGTCCATTTCCTTAGTCCAACTTTTAGAGTTGTTATACATAGATATAGGAAGATGTGGTGTGAGTGCCCTGTTTTGAAAATGAACTCAAATGAAGACAAAACAAACAGTAGCAGTGATATTTTTACAAAACATTTTATCTAGTTATTGTTTTAATCACCATCTATTTCATCCAACTGTTTAGAGTCGTACGATTTTTATTGATCGATTGCTGTTTGATTCAGGTCAAGTTGCAAGTATGTCATTTATATTATTCACGAAACCAACTTAACAATAAATTCAATATCAGGGTACTTATGTAGATTGGGACGACCGGGCTTTAGTGCGAAAATTCTGAAACCTCATAAATGAATGGTTTGTACCAATAATTAACAAATACATTTTAGCCTTAAACGGCATTTTGATCGTACTACCACCTCAAAAGGTGACATAGTCATGGTCAGTCTTTCAGTCAATTTTCCGACGCTGCGGTATGTTCAGTACGGTTCAAACAATTTACTTCAAGTCAAATCAGTATTGTTCAGTAGTTTATCCACTAAAAACTATGAACATAGACTAAAGCGTTTTTTATTTACTGCAAGCAAACTGTTTAAACAGTTCTAAATTAACAGACAGTTTCGGATAAGTATGAAAATTGAATACAGGACTGGAAATGATCAAAATTGGTTAACTAGAGAACCTTCATTAAAAGTCCTAATTCTCCATTATATTCAATATATGCCCACATCTTTGTAGCAGATAGACATATTATGAAAGTAATTAACTTTTTCTTAATTTTATGACAAAGTTTTCATATTTTTCTTTTATTCTTTTATAAAATAAAACATTAAGGCAGTAGTAGCATATCGGTGTTCAAAAGTCATTAACCGGTTGAGAGAAAACAAAAAGAAACAATTTGAGTTTTCACTTTGTAATAAAAAGAAATTGTATTGAACGACTTGCCTCTAATAAATAAAGGCAACATCAGTATACAGTTAATCAATATTCATAATTCGATAATACAAAAACGGGTTACATACTAAAACTGAGGGAACTATTAGGGGAAAACAACGGAACAACGGGAAACACTGATTTACAGCAAATGCCAACACCAACATACAAAGAAACGTTATGCAGATAAAAACTGCCATATTCCTGACTTGGTACAGGATGTTTTGAGAAAACATCGTGGGTTAAACCTGGTTATATGGCTAGTTAAGCCTCCCCTTTTTATGGCAATGTAAACAAATTACCACTAAAATGACAACTAAAATGGAAGGAATACAGTATACACCCAAGAATACTCAACACAGAGAAAAACATTAATACATAATACGAAAGTACATTGCAACATGTAGACGCAGATTAACGACGGACACCTCCCTTAAATTTACGTCCAGACACCAGGACATCACAAAGGTAATATAAACTGCTCGTCAAATGAAGGGATCAAGGTCATAAAAAGTGACGTTTGTATCAGTTAAATTTCTAAAAAAGAAAAAAATAATTTGTTTTATTCATAGACTCGTATAAGACTATTGAATTGGAATTGGTTTGTTGTGGACCCAGTGTTATTTATGTATTTCCTAACAATGAAAAGAATCATTAAATGAAATTGTATTTGTAATCAAAAGTGTTTATAAACATACAAGAATGTGTCCATAGTACACGCCACTCGCATTATCATTTTCTATATTAAGTGGACCGTGAAATTGGAATAAAAATCTCTAATTTGGCATTTAAATTAGAGTGATCATATCATAGGGAACATGAATACTAAGTTTCAAGTTGATTAGACTTCAACTTCATCAAAAACTACCTTGACCAAAATCTTTAACCTGAATCGGGACAGACGGACGAACGGACGAACAAACGAACGAACGAACGGACGCACAGACCAGAAAACCAAATGCCCCTCTACTATCGTAGTTGGCGCATAAAAAAAACATGTGCATATAGTTGCTTTCATCTTTAAAATCATATTAATTATGTAGCCGGGGTTTTTTTTTCCTTTTACATACATAGAAAATACGAATAAAAGCCAAGATCATGCAAAACCAAACAGATAACACACACAAAAACAAACAACATAAAGACAAAATCCTGTAGACGAACCACGAGTAACTCACGTTCAATACTTAGTACACCAGACGAGGTAGATGTTAAACCACAATCTAAGACGTGATAAAAATGTCGTTGGTTAAGACACAGACACATCGTATATATCAACACATTCGCGATGCTGTAGATACAGTTAACGAAGTTTTATTTATAATCTTTCCTCCTCATAACTCTGTTGGTGCAGTTTCGTTGTAAGGGGCACACTCATGTACACGAAGTCCGTATAGTGTGTAAAAAAAAGTAAAATCAGGGACTTTCCGTATGAATTTTCCTCGGAGTTCAGTATTTTTGTAATTTACTTTTTTTGTGAAGTTGTAGTAGATTTTCCACGTCTTCTTTGATGTTAATGCTAAAGAATAAAGACAGATTTGTGATTTTATAAAATTTCATCCTTTGTAAATGACAAATTTTGCTGTGCATTTCAAGCCATTGTTTACGACAATCCAAAGAATAGTTTCAGTACAGTCGAAGCCAACATTATTGGAGGCTTTATCTGCTGGAACAGCGACATATTTGTCATGAAGAGATAATAAAGCATCCACAACCTATGTGATCTTGAATTACCCGTGTGCTTATAGTACATCGTAGTTTCTAAATGCGCCTCTGTATGCATTCTCGATAATATTTGACAACGTGTTCAGTCCTGGTTCCTCTGGCAATTTCTGGCATTGTCCTGAACTGAATTCATCCGTAAACTATAGGTGGTTTTTTTTTAGTTGATGGCTAGGGAATTCTGGTCTTTTGGCTGACAACTCTGGTAGTTGTTCATTGAATACGATGTCAAAATAGTCGAGAGAAGCGTTGATAGTAACTGTTCTCATTGTACATAATTATAATACATTTATGAGAAAATGACATGAGTTTTAGAGGATTTTAAAACTCATGATCTGGAGAAATTAAACTTGTGCAGGGTTAATATAATATACGAACTCAAAGATTATATCATTTTGAAAACTGATGATTCCATTAAAGTAAATACAAAACAGACTTTCAACCTTGAAAACAGTTTTTTAAAAATATTTCATTTTAGAAATCACCTGTCCTACAACAAGGACGTTAAACTCTAGGTTTTTTTTTTATAGTTATTCATTTGGTGTATGAATATAAACATCACTGTAATTAAATTCTTTCAGTCGTAATTAATGCAAATTAGAAATAATCATTTTATTTGAAATCCAATCAATCATTTTGTTTGAATTCAAGCTGCTTTATTCCATTAAATATCGTATTGTTTTATCACAACGTAATACGATTAAATTTATTATCAATGCTATTATCTTCCAATGAAAGTAGTCCCATAGAATGTTCATTGTATGACTTTCAGAATTAAAAATAAACACAAATTTAACTTGAAACCTCTTTTGTTGTTCAACAAGTAAACAAAAAGTACCTTGGCTCATTTGACACGACGCGTTTCTCACTTGAACTTACATTTTTTAACCTTAGTGATACCAATAGAAATTATTTTTAATGCTTACAATTAGCTAGGATGGAACGCAAATATTCATCAAACTATTCGTATATAATCGCTGATAAATAAAACTATAATTATAATATAGTGATATCTATTGAACTTGTGCGAAATGTTTAGGTGAAGGACTGCCAAAAAACAATTTATAAACTATTTTTAGGGTTTTGTTTTTTTTTTGTAATCAACCTCTTTCCGTATTTTACTGTTTGAATCCTCTCTTTTGCTGATCGTATTTGCAAATAATGGGTGTCAATATATTGTTGCTTATATGTACTTTTTACGTAAACATTGTTTTATAATGATATATATTGTTTAATAATGATATGTATTGTTTAATAATGATATATATTGTTTAATAATGATATATATTGTTTAATAATGATATATATTGTTTAATAATGATATATATTGTTTAATAATGATATATATATTAAAACAGAAATGCGTTACTCAACTGAAAAGATTGAATTCCTTGATGTGTTTGTACACATAGAAAACGGACAACTTAAAACAAATCTTTATACAAAATCAACAGATAAACACCAGTACTTACATGTGTCGTCAAGCCATCCAAATTCTGTAAAAAATGCTATACCATATGGACTCGGTATTCGTGTCAAAAGAATTTGCTCAACAGAAGAAAATTACAAAACAAGAAGAGAAGAAATAAAAACGCACCTAAGAAAACGTGGATACAATACCTCGTCCACTGAAGTTCAATTAAAAGAAGTCGACAATTTAAACCGAGAAGATCTATTACAGTACAAACCGAAGAAAGAAAACAACAGGGTACCCTTAGTAATTACTTTTTCCAAAGCGCTTCCAAATGTAAATTCAATTCTTAGAAAAAAATCTTTAAATTATCCATCAATCCAACAGGCTAAAGAAAATATTCACCGATCCGCCTATCGTAGCATTTAAACGTGATTACAACATAAAAGACATCTTAGTGCACAAAAAGCATAATTTACTATTTTATAAACACAAACTAATGGATGTGGACCATGTGGTAAACATTGTGCATTATGCTCACATATAAATGAAACCAAGGTATTTTGTGACAACACCGGCAAAGAATATACCATTCAGGGACAAATAAACTGTAAAACCGTAGGCGTAGTATATACAATTAATTGTACAAAATGTGAAAAAGTTATATATGTAGGACAAACGGGTGATACACAATATCAACGGATGCTATTGAACTTTTCAAAAATACGAACAAAGAAAACATAAGATCCAGTAGCCAACCATTTCATTCAGCACAATCATTCGATGACAAATTTAAAAGTTACCGCCATAGAAAAGAGTATTTGGGACAGAAATTTACAGAAAAACTAAAGAAGCCTTTTGGATAAAAAAAAAATAAAACTTTAGAACCTGAAGGACTCAACACAATGGATGAACGATAATAAAAATATTTATATTATAAAAGCAAAAAACGCGACAAATGAACGTCATAGAAGTTATTATAATGTAATGTATCCAAGTGATGTAATTGTTGTTTCAATGTTGTAATTTATTCCAATGAAGAAGGCCGTAATTGCCGAAACGTATGGGAATTTGTGTTATAGTTTTTATTATATATATATAAAAAAAAGTCTGAATAATAGTCAACGATTTTTCCCACGAGGGCGCTGGATCGTTACAAGTAACGATGCATGTACACAATAAATAAATTATATAAACGCATAAAAAGTGTACACAACAACACCAATAACATAAAAAGGAACTATAAATGTAATTATTTATAAATATTTCGGATAACAGATATCCTTCATCGGTATATATGATTGTGATGATGTTGAATGAATCATGTATCAGTCTACTTAGATTAAGCTGTAACAATCTTGAAATTTATACAATAAAAAAGTCAAACCGAACATCAGGTAAGACGCTTGCACAATTCTAAAAATTTGTTAAACACGACATAAGTTATATGACTAATTACAACAGAGAGTTCAAATATATGCTTTAAATAAAAAAAAATAATAATGTGCGATATGAACTAGCATAATTCTAAAGCTTTAGACGTTACGCACGATATTGCGTCCCAATTGGTAACGTCAAAATTTGACGTTTTACGTCGGTAATCGAGTATACTTTGTTCGTTTTGTTTGTAATCATTTTTGATCGATATGGTTACTTCAAAATCTTGAATATGTATGAAATATTTCCTACTGCTAGTTACTCAAGCAAAAATAAACAATACAAAATAGGTATTTCCGGGTGAGAAAATAGTGCCTATAGTATATTATATAATGCGTTGGTCACCCGTTTAAATCTAAGAAGAGAGGGAAGGCAGGAAGCAATTCATGTTGCTTAAATAACATAGTTTTTGTGTTTTGTGCTGTTATCTTTTATCTTTTTTTAAATGTTGTTGTTTTTTGTGGTTATTTTTTTTGGGGGGAGGGGTGTGTGTGATGATAAGTGAAAGGATTTTAATGAAAAAGACTTCTATTGTTTACAACGGAGTAATTAAATAAAGAAAGAGAATGATTGCGTTAAAAAATAATTATATTCATCTGTTTACAAGCTTTGTATAATATCGAGGTGTAACTCCTCAGGTACAACAATTTTACTGCTTCCTTCAATTTCAGCACAAATGAACCGTATTGCAGATGAATAGCAAATCGCAGTTCTACGCTTCACAAGTTTGAAAATAAACGGTTGATCTTTTATTCTCTCGAAATATAGCCCTTTCACAACTTTAGAATCTTGGTTAAATGAACAACCCCAGTCTTCTGAAATATTTTACCTATTTATTGACAAATTACCATATGTTTTGTTTTTTTATTTTAGATAATTATTCATTTTCTATTTGATTATAACTACTATATATTACAGTCTGTTCTTATCGTGGTTTCTATGATTCTATCTATTTTCGAAATTTGTAATTTGGTTATTTTGTTTTGTCCTCTGATCTTAAAACATGAAATCGAACCGTACTTGTTATTTAAAAACAATGAAATATCGTTTATATATCATATGATAATACGAACTGCTTTCAATTTCGATGGCCAAGGAAGGTGATTGGCCTAATGAGTTCATATAAAGTGATAAAAAGCCTGCGGCGATTTTAAGATATTAAGCTCGTGGCGAGATTTGTTCGACTCCGATCCTAATGCCCGCGTCACACTGTCCCGATTTTTACGCCGATTGCAACACGATTATGGAAATTTTCAAAATCGGGACTGATCGTATCCAGATCGGGCTATTCGTAGTGCCATCTTTAACCATCTTTAACCATCGGCCACTTTTTCTAGCCTTCGGGGACAACTTCGGGAAGGGTTCTAAATTTTTTAACATGTTAAAAAATCCCCGAAGGTGCGTCCGATGTTGAGGGTTCGTATTGAGTTCGTATCACCATCCTCACCATCGTAATGTCACCGGGAATGCATCTTTGAACATCGTATTGCATTCGTGTTTCCATCGTTTCCATCGGGCAGTTTTGACATGACGATGTCTACACGAATGAATCACGAAGCTACCCGAATGTCTTACGATGGCAACACGACTTCGTGAAGACCTCGTAATCCCGTCGTGTTGGCATCGAATAAAAGTACGAAGGCGACAAGATGGAACTACGACGGCAATAAATCCAGCTAAATGTAATTAAGTTAATTTTCGCGCTAAAATACATTTAAAGTGCCATGCGCGATATGCACTGGTCTGTCTAATACGACAGTTAAGAAAGACGTTCACAAAACATGGAGCTCATATCATATGATTCTATGAGAACAAGAAAGGCGACAGCATTGTTTCAATTAATTCAAATGGAACAAGAAGAGCAGCTATTACAAGCTCAGGATTTACTTTTACAAGTAAAATATTATTTTTTGTCAATTTTTCATATCAAGTAACATAATGAAAATCATAAACGCGCCTTTTACACCAACACTGCAGGTACACGTATAAAGGGAAACCAACTTTTTCTTCATTATCCTGATTTTTTATGTATCGTCTGAGTTGTTGTCACACGAATGTTTACTCCATAACCATTTTGTTTTCTATATGTCATATTTTGCCGCATTTGTTGCTTTCCCCACATCTTTCCTTTTGTCTATATTATTATGATATTCTCCTGGAAAGAGCTCTTTTTGAATAAAAGGGACCAACGAACCCATTACCTTACCTTTAAGATAGATCAGTAAACATGGGCATAATTATCGGTGATTATTCAGACTAGTGCACACATTTTACAGTTCAAACAAGGCAATGCCGAGCGTGGCATCCCCTCGTATGTAACATATTGGGGACAAATATGGACACTATATATGTATTTGACACATGCAGAAAATGGTAAATTGAATATGCATATTTGATACATAAACTATTTTTTTAGAAATCAAACATAACATTCAGTAACTGGAAATACCTTTAATGTTGTCTTTAGAACCAGCAGGTAAAAAAATGAGCAACCAATTTCCTGTGTATTATGCTATTTCAAGGAGAAAAAACAAGTCCATCTGCATGACCTTGACCTTTGGCCTTGAACGTAAAAAATGTCAGATCATTACAAGGAGGAACAATATACCAAATGTGGTTAAAATCTCTTGAAGCATATTGGTTTTAGAGTGTCCACAAGGGTGATATTGCCTTGTATTACAACTGCCACTGTGACCTTGACCTTTGAACTTTAATGTCAATAGCGCTTAAGATATTCTCCTTCTCCCTGATTCTGCTGGCATTATATTCAGAGACTCAGAGTCAAGTTTTACCCTTCAAACCCACGGTCTTCCGTCTTATGATTAAACCAGAAAGTAAATGTACAATATAATATATATTCAATATCGATCAAACAATTTAAAACGCGTGATCCCTTCGGCATATAATTTTTGAAATACTAAGGCTTTTCTACCTCAGGCATAGATTACCTTAGCTGGATTTGGCCAAACTTTTAGGAATTTTGGTCCTCAATGCTCTTCAACTTTATTTGACCATTTATCTTTTTTGGATTCGAGCGTCACTGATGAGTCTTTTGTAGACGAAACGCGCGTCTGGCGTATATACAAAATTTAGTCCTGGTATCTATGATGAGTTTATTTAAATGCACCATAAGCTGTACACGACGTCTTTTAGACATCGTATGGTCATCGCGCCATCATCGTAATCCATCGTGTAGCCTTCGTAATCCATCGTGTAGCCTTCGTGATCCATCGTGTAGGCTTCGGCTGAGATATGAAGCTTAAATACCCGTCTTCGGTTAACCTTCGTATGTCCACCTTTTGCTATCGTATATAATTTCGGCACCATCGTGTAGACTTCGTTATTCATCGTACTTGCTTCGGTCACTTTTTGGTATTTTAACGAGATCGGGACCAACTTCGTACGAACTTACAATTTTCGCATTCGGGTGTCCATCGTATATAAAAATCGGGACAGTGTGACGCGGGCATAATCGACAGTTATTGCAAATATTTTAACTTAAGGTCGCCTGATGTCCGCCTTCTCCTACCTATGATGACAGGTCAATAAAATACAACAAATGTCGTTTATACATGTACATGATGTAGTGGAGTTTAACACCAAAACAAAGAACAAACTTTTAGAAATAATTTGAAAATACATATATGTATAGCGTCCCGAATCGAAAACGTTCAAAACGTAAGAAAATTGTTCAGTGGAAAAACTTGCAAGACATTTGATTTGTTAAAAAACGAAGTAATTTCGACTTAACAGCTTATCAAAAAGTATGTTATCGTATTGTGGGGTGAAAGCACAATTACGCAAAAGCACTATTTGGTATGCTACAAATAGAATATTTAATATAATGACGTTGAAACTGACAGTGTTTTGGTAAAAAGCGGCGAAATTCGACATTGGACAATCTTGCAAGACATTTTCCCGAAGCCAATGCGTTTTTATTTGTGGTGCGAGTGCTGTAAAATTCCGGATTTGAAATGGTCTATCTAAGCACTTTTGTAGGAATAATTTATGAAAACAAAATTCTATATCATCTGATATTTTAAAAAGCGATAACTTTTGATAACTTATCATTTTCCGAAACCTGACCATGGCGAGGATTTTTCATTTTTGAAAAAATCAGCTTTGACCGTTCCATCAACACAAAAAACAGCAATGCCATAATAAATTATATATGACGTTTATCATTCATGCGAATTTTCGCGGATTTGAAACTCTTTGTTAGACCACAAAAATTCCCGCAAAAGTTATTTTGCGAATAATTTGTTACGTCTGACACGCATATTTTTGACGTTTTGGCAACATTTGTATCATTATTTGAAACTATTATGAAAAGTTAAAGAATATTTTTTTATATTTTTGGAAACAGTAATACCTGCCTAATCTATGAATATAAATTTCATAAAGCTGAACTATTTAGATTTCACAGAAGAGCTATTTATCAAATTGCTCTGTCGCATTTCAATGCATTGACGCAATAACGTGCTTAACGTCTTTAACGGTGTCGACAATTATGATGTTACAAGAAAGATTAGGTCCATAAGAATTCCAAATAAACAGCACTGAACGGTATAAATTTGTAAATATTTCAGATTTGACAACGGTACAGTAGTTACATCAGAGTCTGCGTTGTTTAAAACAAACGGCCGTTAAAATATAATAATAAATCTATAATGATGTTGTATGGAACGCCAACACTGTCTTGTTATGACCATTTTCTTTATATGATGTGCATTTACCTTTATATGATGTGCAATTGTCATTATATGATGTGCAAATATCCTTACATGATGTGCAAACATCCTTATATGATGTACAAACATCATTATTTGATGTGCAAACATCATTATATGATGTGCAAACATCATTATATGATGTGCAAACATCATTATATGATGTACAAACATCATTATATGATGTGCAAACATCATTATATGATGTACAAACATCATTATATGATGTGCATGTATACTTATATGATGTGCATATATACTTATATGATGTGCATGTATACTTATATGATGTGCATATATACTTATATGATGTGCAAATATACTTATATGATGTGCATATGTACTTATATGATGTGCGAATGTACTTATATGATGTGCAAACATTCTTATATGATGTGCAAACGTACTTATATTATGTACAACGATCCTTATATGATGTGCAAATATACTTATATGATGTGTACATATCATTATATGATGTGCAGTTACCATTATATTATGTGCAAATATCTTTATATGATATGGTTGTGTCATTATATTATGTGGTTTGGTTTACTTCATTATATGATGTCTAAACGTCATTATATGATGTGCTTTCATCGTCCTTATGGTAAATGAACATGATTACGATAAGAATGATTACTGTCTACGTCATAACTGATTCCGATCTGCTTCTGTAAACTATAAACCCGGCTCAAATATGTGTCCATCGCTAGCGAGAGTGCAATTAATAGGAAAAATGAGACAATGCAATTTAACAAATCAACGTTTTAAACAGTTCAGAGGGAGATAATTTAAAGATCAATTAATACAGGAGCTAATTCAATTGGAGAAATTTGCGACTGTGGCGAAAATATGATAAAACAAATTTTGAGGCTCTTATTAGGTTGCTATTTGGGTTTAGCAAAAGCTACGTGTTGCAGGTCGTACTTTGACCTATGAGTGTTTACTCTTACAAATTATGACTTGGATGGAGAGTTTTCTCATTGGCTCTCATACCACATCTTCTTATTTCTATGCATTGCAAAATGCATCATTGAACTCACAGTCAGTTTGAAAAATATTTCACAACAAAAGCTACTCATGCATAAAATGGCGAGATGGTTTGTTTTATAAACTGTTATTGAATAATATAAATGGTAAGATGTAGAATGTAGTAATTACATTAGATGTATGTTTCATTATGATACTTTATTCTGATTGGCTAACTGCACATCACGTGTTATTCCGTAAGCAATTGTATTGCTCAATAAAACTTTTCATTCATGATAACACGTGGTCCCACAATAAAGTGCACAGGTGAATTAAATAAAACAATAATAAAATTAGTGTTTTCATGTTAATTGCTAAAAAAAAATGTAATTATAAGTATTGAATGCTTCTTTTCGTAACTTCATAGGGTTGTAAAAGCGTTGACCGTGTGCACATTTTTAGTATGAAGCGCTTCCGCGCTTCATACAAAATGTACTTCGGTCAACGCTTTTACACCCCAATGAAGTTACAAAAAGAAGCATTCAATTCTTAAGTGTTACTCCTCCAAAACCATACAAAGTCGGATATATTTGTGATATGACGTATACATGTAGTGTTTTTTACTTCCTTTATTTGTCTTTGAAACAATCTTTTTTTTCCTCAGAAAAAGCCAAAATATCCAAATTCGGAGACTGCATGCTTAATCCACGTACTGCCCGCGAAATGCAAAATGGTCAGGTTTGGTAATGTACACATATTTGTATATACAGATTGTTTATTTTCAACTTATTTCAATGGAGATTTTTTTAATGTATTGAGAAAGGTGTGTGTAATTGTTCTCTTGTGGTTTTTTTAGGGGGGGGGGGGGTCGTGAAAAGTTTATGTCTTTGAAATGATTGGTTTTTTTCCCGATTTCACGGTTATAACTTGGAAAATAAATTAGAGGAATTCCCATCTTGCCTACGCCGTCCCCACCACCAATGATGAAAATGACAATAATTATAATTTACTTATTTTTAAATCTGTTCTTATAATATAAAAAAAAGAAGACGTGGTATGATTGCCAATGAGACAACTCTCCACAAGAGACCAAAATGACACAGAAATTAACACTTATAGGTAACCGTAAGGCCTTCAACAATGAGCAAAGCACATACCGCATAGTCAGTACAAAATGCCCCGAAATGACAATGTAAAACAATTCAAACGAGAAAACTATTTTGTTCAGAAAAGGTTTCCCTATAAATAAGTATCAAGATAAAAAGCAATAAAACAACAAAACTCATAAGAGCCAAAATTGCCCAAAATGGGACCTTAAAATTTTCCATAAAATATATTCAGACACATTGCAGTATTTTTTTTAATCTATTGTAGTTTTAAAGATAAACCTAAAATATTAAAAGTCACCGCCGTAAATCTTCACTTAGAAAAAAATAAAACACAACTCTTTATATGTCAGAGACCACCAGGCCTCAGTAAACAAAAAATAAATATAGTATTTTTATGTTCATTCAGACACAAATCTAATTAAATTACAGCTATTGTGTGTCCAAGCTATGCTTACGCAGATCTGAAAACGCTCCATTCTATTTTCTGTTTAAAGACCATTGGGATTCTCGGTTTTGTCGGATTTATATACACCTTCATTGGCTTATGTAATATTTACTAGAACAGAAAGTATCAAAGGACTGAAGTACTGAACATCGGATGACCACAAGTTCTCGTTGATGGTAACACGCACTTGTCTTAAAGAAAATCACATCACAATACCTGAAAGTGAGGTTAACTTACAGAGACATATTTTTTCTGAGACAAGTTTGTGCGTGATGATGAACGGGCTCGTCTAGATATTCAACATGATATAGTCAGTATCAAAAACGAAACTACCTATTATTCTATATATAACAGTTACATGTATACATAATTTTTATCCAAATGCTATAGCATTCTATTCTACTATTCTAATAACAGTGCAGTGCAAGTGCATGGTGAAAACACTTCTATAATAATTCGGATTTTCTAATAGTTTGGATTTATGTAGGCATTCATTTTTCCCGTATAAACGTTCTTGAGATAATCATGTTCTTCCGAATGCCTTAACACAATTGTCCTGTATGTGTGCCTAGATATAACTTACTTATAACTTAAAAATATATTTCTAACGACGCAACATTTTCATATAATTAATTTAATATGTTCTAAAAAAAAAAAATTCTGAGTATTACTTGAAGCGACAAGGAATGCTATTTTGCACTCGGTTATGTCTGCGTTTTTATACGATCGGTAACATGTACCAGTCAAAGTCGAAAGTCAAATCTCTGTTGCGACAATACATCGGAATGCCTTCACGGTCATCGTGATGTAAACATGAAGTGTGGGCAGGAGGACGTGTGCTTCCTTGTTCCAGGACAAACACTATAATAATTGTTTTATTTTTTCTCTCATTTTCTCATATTTATCAGAATAATCTGTCCGGGTAAGGTGAAATGGATTTCTGTGAAGTAGCATGTTAAAAATCCGACTCAGGGTGTTGGTCTATTACAAAACAGGGTTAATATTCATTTCACATTAATATGTTCCCGTACGAATATGCACCTGTCCCAAGTTTGGAGCCTGTAATTCAGTGGGTTGTCGTCTGTTGATGTGTTACATACCGGTTTTTGTTTTTCGTTCATTTTTTGTACATAAATTATGTCGTTAGTTTTCTCGTTTGAATTGTTACATTTGTCATTAAGGGGCCTTTTATAGATGATTATGCGGTATGGGCTTTGCTCATTGTTGAAGGCCGTGCGGTGACCTATAGTTGTTAATTTCTGTGTCATTTGGTGTTTTGTGGAGAGTTGTCTCGTTGGCAATCATAACACATAGTCTTTTATAGTGTCAACACGATTTAATAACAACATTTTCGTATTATAACATCTTATATCAGTACCGTTGTGCAAATCTTTAGACTGATATAATTTTTCCTTATCTGAATAGTATCGCCTATTCTAGACGATCCGGTACATAGTAAATTTGCTGGTTGGTCGTTTTTATAGACTTTTATATATAATATATATGTTGGGTTGATGTTTAGACGAGTTATATATATATATATTTCTAGTGACTGTATAATGAAATGAATCATGATCCTATATGATATATAAAAATTGTTGAGTTAGATTGCTGACAAATAATAAAATACATTGTGTATGAAAATAATAATATAACATCTACACACGCTCAAAAAACACGTGTCTTATGTCTATCTCTAGATTCACCTTCCGTGACAAGGTAACACTACGACTATTGAAGTTATATTTTTATATAGCGGATGTGGTCGAGTGGTCTAGAGCGCTGGACATGAGGCTAAGCGATTGGTGCTGTAGTGTATCAAAGGTGTGAGTTCGAATCCCGCTGAGGGACGGACAAAAATTTGTCAGTATAAAATCTAACTCTAACACTGTTTGGTGTAATTTTCAGACTTATATATATATATATATATATATTTGGTGTAATTTTCAGACTTATATATATATATATATATATATATTTAGACGAGTTGTATATATACAACTCGTCTAAATATATATATATATATACATCTGTTGTAGAGTTGTCACTGACTCAGACGTACTTATAAATATAATTATTTTCTGTGACTGTATATTACATTAATTTGTAGGATCCTTTACTACAGATAATTTAGCTGATCTGTAACAATAACATCTTCATGCCTTATATATCATGTACTGTAGTACGCCGCTAGATTAAAACTGACGAGGAAAGGTAACACACGGCCAGCGAAAGCTCTTATTATTGAGAGCCCAGGTGGTCGTGTGGTCTAGCGGGACGGCTGCAGTGCAGGCGATTTGGTGTCACGATATCACAGTAGCATGGGTTCGAATCCCGGCGAGGGAAGAACCAAAAATTTGCGAAAGCAAATTTACAGATCTAACATTGTTGGGTTGATGTTTAGACGAGTTGTATATACATTATGTACACAGCCATGTATCACCATCATTGATGGCGATCCGATGGATACATCTGTTGTAGAGTTGTCACTGACTCAGACGTACTTATAAATATAATTATTTTCTGTGACTGTATATTACATTAATTTGTAGGATCCTTTACTACAGATAATTTAGCTGATCTGTAACAATAACATCTTCATGCCTTATATATCATGTACTGTAGTACGCCGCTAGATTAAAACTGACGAGGAAAGGTAACACACGGCCAGCGAAAGCTCTTATTATTGAGAGCCCAGGTGGTCGTGTGGTCTAGCGGGACGGCTGCAGTGCAGGCGATTTGGTGTCACGATATCACAGTAGCATGGGTTCGAATCCCGGCGAGGGAAGAACCAAAAATTTGCGAAAGCAAATTTACAGAAAGCAAATTTACAGATCTAACATTGTTGGGTTGATGTTTAGACGAGTTGTATATATATATATATATATATTATCATTGACCACAACTCTGCTTGGTCTAAGGAGGATAGACTCGCTCGGGAAAGATTTTGGATACGAAAATTAACAACTTTGGCACCAAATGGGATAAATGAAAAGATGTAGTTCGACTCCGTGTAGTGCTTCACATTCAGGTTATATTACTTATTATTACAGTCTCTGTTTCTTTTTCTTAACCTTTTTCATTTGTTAAATACATTTGTTGAAGATACCAATTTAAATTGCTTAATTTTTTGAGGGATGTATAAGTACCTAGCCACGTTCTTCTAGTTATACTTAGTAAAAAAATATTATTGCATTTTTACGGCCGTTTGTTCACGATGTTTAAATATTCAGACTCTGTTGTTACTACTTTACTCTCAATTTCAAATATTTAGATCGTTCAGTGCTGTCTATTTGGTAATTTTACAGACGTTATCATGCGTATACATGTTATACCATCATAATTGTCGTTCCCGATACAGTTTCTGAATTGTGTTAGTTCAAATCGCACATTATTATTTGTATTTAAAGCATATATATGAGCTCTCTGTTGTAATAAACCATATAACCTATGTCATGTTAACATTTTTTTAGAATGGTGCAAGCGTCTTTACTGATGTTCGGTTTGACTTTTTTTATTGTATATAATTCAAGATTTAGTAAAAGTTTAATCTAACGAGACTCAAAGATGATTCATTTCACATCAGAATCTGACTGACGAAGGATATCTGTTATCCGAAATATTTATAAATAATTACATTTATAGTTACCTTTTTTTGTATTTGGAGTTGTTGTGTACACTTTTTTAGGCGTTTATATAATTTATTTATTGTGTACATGTATCGTTACTCGTAACGATCCAGCGCCCTCGTGGGGAAAATCGTTGACTACTATACAGACGTTTTATATATATTTTTATTCTTAGTCTGTATCGAGTGATTTATTACGCGATCCGATTTTTCTTACAGCCTTAACATCAGGCAAACTATGTCATTTTTTAAAAAGCTTAGAGCTTTGAGTCTAAAAATAGTTAAAACCGAACATCATGTATCAAATTTAAAAACTTATTTGTCTCAGGGTATTGTTCCGATGGGGCTTATTTTGAAAGCTTCACCCCTTACCACCGGTGCAAAATCTATCAGATTTATGGATAGATGGAATAATATTCTCCACAGTAGTTCCGTGAAATTGATGGATCTATTACACGCTGAAGCGTCTCATAAACATTTAAATTTACAACGTAGTTATAACAACATTTACAACAAATCATGTCAAGAACTTTCCGGTCCTGAATTGCTCAACATCAACGAGCGCCTCCATGACATCTTACGCATTGAATCCCGGAAATTACACAAAAAACAAATTAATAAATTTACACGAGACGGCGTACTTTTGGACACTGTTGCAAGAGAGCAGACCACCTTAACTCTCAATCGTAACATCATAACCGGTAAAAAACCCCGGAATCGCCGATTCAAGAGAAAAAAACAAAGTTGCATGAACTCCACAAACACTGTAGTCAACTTGTCTACAGTTGCTTTGTCGGAGACCGAGACTAAGGTACTGTCAAAAGGTCTTAATTTTTGTCCCACGCCGGGCAAAATAGATTCTATACTTTTGGAAGATGACCTAGACAAGCTAGCAAGATCCCTCAGAATCAAGGAATATTTTTATAAGAACACCACAAATGGTACCACTGAAAGTGACACAAGTGATCTCGACTCAGATGACGACCAAGCAGATGTCGATATTCCCAGATTCAGGAAAAAAAGTTCATGGATTCCGAAACCCAGTAAATGTGCAACTTTGGAACATATAATTGACAAAATTAAATCCGACGTAACACATCTGTCCACTGCCACTTCCCAAACATTCAGCAATCTATCGTCTGAAGAAAATGAAGCTGTGCGGAAACTTAAGAACAGAGACGACATTATAATTAAACCAGCTGATAAAGGTAGCGCTGTTGTCGTCATGGACAAATGTGACTACATTCAAGAGGCAGAACGTCAACTCTCTAATGAGAGATTTTATAAGAAATTAGACACTGACCCCACCCCTCAGTTCAACAAAGAGATCACAACAAACCTGAAAAACATGTGTGAACAGGGGCATATTGATGAAGACACATTTAAATACCTAAAACCTGAAAAATCAAAGCCCGGGCGTTTCTATCTTCTGCCTAAAATTCATAAAGTTAATAATCCCGGTAGACCAATTGTTTCCGCCAATGACCACCCTACAGAGAAAATATCAGAATTTATTGACTTTCATCTGAGACCACATGTAGAAAATTTACCATCCTATATACAAGACACAACACACTATCTTAAGAAAATGGAATCTCTGAACCCTCTCCCACCTGAAACGATCCTTGTTTCGCTTGATGTTACCTCCCTCTATACTAACATCCCCCATGACGATGGTATTGAAGCCTGTAGGGAAGTCTGGAACTCTCGTAACACCTTACATCCACCAACTGAATGTCTCATCCAGCTTCTAACTTTGGTATTGAAATGCAATAACTTCGTATTTAATGGCGAACACTTCCTCCAAGTTAATGGAACAGCAATGGGAACAAAGATGGCCCCGTCTTATGCCAATATTTTTATGGGGAAATTAGAACAAAGAATTCTCAATGCATCTCTTCATCAACCCCTCTCTTGGTTTCGATTTATCGACGATATTGACATGAAGTGGGACAATACTGAACAAGAACTTAATCTGTTCATTCATCATGCCAACAATGCCCATCCCTCAATAAAATTCACATATGAAATCTCTGACTCTAAGATCACATTTCTTGACACTACAACGCAATTGAGGGATGGAAACATATTAACAGATCTGTATTGCAAGCCCACAGACAAACATCAATATCTATCTCCTTTGAGTTGTCATCCCAAACACTGCACCAAGAGCATTCCCTACAGCCAGGCCATACGAATAAAAAGGATTTGCTCCACCAACGATATTGCAAAAAAACGTCTACAAGAACTTCGCGGTCACCTTAAACATCGGGGCTACAAAAGAAAAGACATTGATAAAGGTTTTTCTCGTGCTAACAACATCAGCCGAGATGAGCTTTTACAATATAAAGAAAAAAAGGTCAACAAGAGGGTGCCTTTTGTGTTGAATTACCATCCAAAATTTGACAACTTATCTCACCTTATCCGCGAAAATTAGAAAGAGATCGAAAAACATTCAAAACTATCCAAAATCTTTCCCGAACCACCTGTACTGGCATTCCGTAGGCCCAAAAGCCTTAAAGACTTGCTGGTGAGAGCTGATTTATCCTCTCAAGCAGGCTTATCATCTATGGGATCTTGCAAGGGTTGCGGAAACAAACGATGTCTGACTTGCAAACAAATACTGGATACCCAGACTTTTAACAGTCACTCCACTGGCACAGAATACACCATATTTTGCAATGTTAACTGCAAGACTTCAAATGTTGTGTATCTCTTACAGTGTAAATGTGGTAAACAGTATGTTGGCGAGTCAGAACAGCCGTTTCACAAACGAATGAACGGCCATCGTAGCGACTACCAATGCAAGCCAGACCTCCCTCTCAGTCGACATTTGAGATCCCCTGGCCACACTAAGGCAGATCTCAATCGACTGACCATTAAAATCATTGACCACAACTCTGCTTGGTCTAAGGAGGATAGACTCGCTCGGGAAAGATTTTGGATACGAAAATTAACAACTTTGGCACCAAATGGGATAAATGAAAAGATGTAGTTCGACTCCGTGTAGTGCTTCACATTCAGGTTATATTACTTATTATTACAGTCTCTGTTTCTTTTTCTTAACCTTTTTCATTTGTTAAATACATTTGTTGAAGATACCAATTTAAATTGCTTAATTTTTTGAGGGATGTATAAGTACCTAGCCACGTTCTTCTAGTTATACTTAGTAAAAAAATATTATTGCATTTTTACGGCCGTTTGTTCACGATGTTTAAATATTCAGACTCTGTTGTAACTACTTTACTCTCAATTTCAAATATTTAGATCGTTCAGTGCTGTCTATTTGGTAATTTTACAGACGTTATCATGCGTATACATGTTATACCATCATAATTGTCGTTCCCGATACAGTTTTAGAATTGTGTTAGTTCAAATCGCACATTATTATTTGTATTTAAAGCATATATATGAGCTCTCTGTTGTAATAAACCATATAACCTATGTCATGTTAACATTTTTTTAGAATGGTGCAAGCGTCTTTACTGATGTTCGGTTTGACTTTTTTTATTGTATATAATTCAAGATTTAGTAAAAGTTTAATCTAACGAGACTCAAAGATGATTCATTTCACATCAGAATCTGACTGACGAAGGATATCTGTTATCCGAAATATTTATAAATAATTACATTTATAGTTACCTTTTTTTGTATTTGGAGTTGTTGTGTACACTTTTTTAGGCGTTTATATAATTTATTTATTGTGTACATGTATCGTTACTCGTAACGATCCAGCGCCCTCGTGGGGAAAATCGTTGACTACTATACAGACGTTTTATATATATATATTAAAGTACAGGTTCCAGCCCCGGCGCCGGGGAGGAAGTTACGAATCAAATCTACTCTAACATCGTTAGGTTGATTTTCTAGGCACTTTATATTATATATATATATATATATATATGTAAAGTCTTGTATAATAAAAACTATAACACAAATTCCCATACGTTTTGGCCATTACGGCCTTCTTCATTGGAATAAATTACAACATTCTATAATATATATATATATGTAAATTTTCCGCAGGACGTCAAGCATACATTCATAATCATGTAAGTGTGCAATAGAATGAAATTCAAAACAGTGTGGATGTGGCCATTGATTGACACATTAAATTCATCCATTGACTGGGACAATTTACGTGAACGTTTGTCTGTAACGACCACTGTTCACGACGTACCTACTATAGTCAATGGATGAATTTAATGTGTCAATCAATGGCCACAGCCAGACTGTTTTTAATTTCATTCTAAATGCATGAAAACATAATAAAAAGATGCAAGCAAGTGTCATGCACCGAGTTGAAGGTCATCCCATATCTCCTTTAATTCCTTTTTTTTTGGGGGGGGGGGGGGGGGTAGGTAGGGGGCTCGGTTGTCGAGTAGTCCAAGTATCTAGACTATCAACACTTACATGTAGGTTGTGAGTTCGAATCCCACACGTGGTAGGTAAGCTCGACTCCAATCTTAATTTAATAGAATTATTAGTTTTTCCTACCGAAAGTCTGTGGTTCTTTCCGGGGACTTCGGCTTCTTCCATCAATATAAACTCACCGCCACG
This sequence comes from Mytilus edulis, assembly GCA_019925275.1. Classification (NCBI taxonomy): domain Eukaryota; kingdom Metazoa; phylum Mollusca; class Bivalvia; order Mytilida; family Mytilidae; genus Mytilus; species Mytilus edulis. The sequence goes on from CM034353.1 coordinate 53,778,816, forward strand.
ATATAGCATGATAGTGTTGAAAGTGGCGTTAAAAAGCAATCAATCAACAAATTAATCAACCAATCATCCATACCGGTACAATTATAAATGCAAGAGAGGATAATTTTGTAGCTATCGTTATTAAATATTTTTAAAATTGACTCTGAGTTCATTGGTGTCTTTTGCAATGAATAGAAATAAGAAGATATGATATGGGTGCCAATGAGACTACTCTACATCTAAGTCATAATGTGTAAAAGGAAACAATTATAGGTTAAATTACGGCCTTCAACACGGAGCTTTTACTCAAACCGAACAGCAAGCTATAAATAAGAGCCACAATATTTGTTTTATCATATTTTCGCCGCTGCCGAAAAATTCTTCAACTAGTTCCTGTATCAATTGATCTTAATCTTCCGCCGAAATGTTTGAAACGTTAATTTTTATTAAAATGCAAATGTCTCACTTTATCTTAAAAATGCACTTTCGCTTAAAAGATTAAAGATCTATTTCTAAAACGTAATAAGTTAACTCAATATGCTCAATATTGTAGATCCCGTATATTCATTATTGTAGACCCATCGATAAAAATTCATAATTTGACAATTTTCCATCAATAATATCGGGTGTGATTTTTAAAATGCATTGTCTCACTTTATCTTAAAAATGCACTTTCGCTTAAAAGATTAAAGATCTATTTCTAAAACGTAATAAGTTAACTACATATGCTCATTATGGTAGATCCCGTATATTCATTATTGTAGACCCATCGATTAAATTCATAATTTGACAATTTTCCATCAATAATATCTGGTGTGATTTTTTTTCATCTTTAATCAAGGAACAAACATGTCAAGGTTTTTTCTTTTTACATCTCAACCATTTTCCAAACGATAGCTAAAGATTTGATCCGGGTTTATATTAGAATGAAATTCAAAACAGTGTGGCTGTGGCCATTGATTGACACATTAATTTCATCCATTGACTGGGACAATTTACATGAACGTTTGTCTGTAACGACCACTGTTCACGACGTACCTACGATAGACATTTAAACTGTGGGGTCACCAAAGGTTTCTTACCGCCTTTAATTATAAAATAATTCAAAAAATTAATCAGGAATAACCTTTATGTTTTGATTTATATAATTGATATAAATCAAAACATCGTGTTATTTCTGATTAGTTTTTCGAATTACTTTATTAAGGTGTTGAGAACCTTTGGTGACCCCATAGTTTAAGTGTCTTTAAAAAGTACATAGTGAGCAGTGGTCGTTACATACAAACGTTCACCTAAATTGTCCCAGTCAATGGATGAATTTAATGTGTCAATAAATGGCCACAGCCACACTGTTTTGAATTTCATTCTAATTCTGCAGAAGGAGATCGGAATCAGTTCTGACGTAGTGAGTAATCGCTTTAATCGTAATCATGTTCATTGACCATCAGGACGATGAATGCACATCATCATAATGATGTTTCGACATCATCATAATGCTGTTCTGACACCCTATAAAGATGTAAACCGAACCACACCCTATGATGTTACATTGTCATAATATAATGACATTACCACATCATATAACGATGTTAGCACATAACATAAGGATACGTTCACATCATATAAAGAAGTTTACACATAATATAAAGACATCTGTACATGATATAAGACCATTTGCACATCATATAAGATAATTTTCACATCATATAATATAATTTGCACATCAGATAATGTCAAATTGTCATCATATAAAGGTGATTGCACATCACATAATACCGTTTCTACATCGTATAAGGAAAGCATCACCTAATATAAGGACGCAATCACATGACATAATGGAGAAAGCACATTATATAATGAATTGTGGACATGATATAAAGATGTTTGTACCTCATATAAATGTGTTTGGACAGCATATAAGGACAACTTCACATCATATAATGACAAGTGTACATCATATAAGGACAAGTTCACATCACATAATGACAAGTGTACATCATATAAGGACAAGTGCACATCATATAATGTCATTTGCACATCATATAAGGGTAAAATAACATCATATACAGGCAAATGAACATCATATAATGAGAAATGTCATAATAAGACAGTGTCGGCGTTCCATAATGTTGTATATAATATTATGGTGAAGTCATGCATAAGAGTTTTTTCATCTCGACATGGTTAATGTTAGTTGTATATATACTACTGCTAAAAATAAAACAATTATTACTTATTTCCAAATTTTTCGGTTTTAGCGTTTCTGAAAAAGAGAAAATTTCGAAAAGCCCGTCCAACGAACAAAACTATTGAAGCGTCTATTTCATTTACTAGCACTGGGTCGATACCGCTGCTGGTGAGTTATAAGTCCCGATGGTACCATCACCTCAGTAGTCAGTGCTTTGTAATCGAAATAATTTATAATTTATCCTTATTTAAAATTCACCTTTCATCAATTGAGCAATCATGTAACTTGGGTTCCAAATTACCTCATGCATAGTTGACCTATGATGCATTTGTATATTCTATTAAGATCATTTTTACCATATAGGGCATAACATTGAATCGTGTTCACGCATTCCAGCTGGCTTTCGAAAGATGAGGATTAAGGATTATGCTTAATCAACAATTTTAAATATATATAGTACAAAAGATATTTTGTTCGTATCAACATCATGAGACAAAATATCGACAAGGCTGGTGATAATGTCTTTTAAAATTAGGCTTAACGAGATCATTTCCATTTTGTTGATTTTATGGTTCATTTTTTTCTTTCTTGAAATTCACGTAGTTTATATGTTTAAATTAACATTGCATACAAAATGTTTATTCAATTGCAGCTATCAGACAGACTTATGTCTTGTCAATTTGAAAGATTGCCTTTTTTACATCAAGTTAGGAGCTTCCTATATGTCGCGAGAAACATTTACATATTAATATAAGTAAATAATAGGTATGTCGAACAAAACAACTATTAATAATGAATTTTTAGAAATGATAAAAAAAATCTTATTTTCTGTTCAGAACAATGCATAAAACGAATAGCAGGAGATGCTCTCGAAAGGCTTTTCTTATCAGTAAAGTTTGTTGAAGTGGTTTTAGTAATAACACATTCTAATGCAATTCGTTTGTAACGATAAATTTCATCGGACGTTGACAAATATTTTGAAGGGGTAAATTCCACATTCTACCAGTCCGTAACACACATTTTAATACAGAAATTAAAAAAAACAATAATAATAATCTGTTTATTCTAAGTACTCTTTTTGACCCTTAATTGGAAAACCAAAGTATATTACATATCACATATCGTTTTTCCAATTGTTTTTAAGAAAGAAATCCCAAGAGTGTCTTCTTAACTTCATGTTATTAATACTTCGAAGTGATGAACAACCTTACCCGAAACGATATGTCTTATGGGTATTTGATATTTTGTCGAACACTTTGACTTTTTTTTATTGTTTTGGTGAAATTGTAAACATGAATTCTGCACCATTGTGACCACATTTTATAAACCTATTGATTGAAAAAGTTTACTAGTTTGCAATTTCAAGGACCAAATATTTGACCGAAGTATTCCCTCTTTTTTTTCTTATACATCAGTATGTATGTATGGTCGGATTATGTTTCTATGTGTAAGAAAGAGTTGTTCCCTTTTGTATGTAAAATGTATTTTTGTTTGTGACGTCATCTTGGTCTGATTAAAATGTAGACATGGAAGCTGATGTGTTTTTATGTGCCCGTATAAAATCGCCTCCATCCATGCTACCAGAACTATTCCCCTAGTCTGTAATATGGTGGAGACCCTAGACGATCAGTGGAAAAAGAAGTATACATTTTTGAAGTTTAATTTTCATGGATTTTGGACATTTTTTACCTCTAAAGTTGACCGACCGTTCCTGATGAATCCTGATATATGCCGCCATTATCCTGAACACTTTTCATTTTTTTTTAAATTATAGCTGAACTTTTATTATAATACCAAAATTTAAATGGATTTTTGAACTGAAAAACAGACCATGTCTCGTCTCGTGTACTGTCTTTGTAATTTATTAGTGAATGTCTACATGTATTCCGTGTTCATCCAGAAAGCATGTGTCTCTGAGCATTATCTCATTGCATTATACATTATTTGATTTCTGTAACATTTGAATCCTGTTTATATATATATGTGCTATTTCAAAATGACTAATTAAGTTGAAATTAATTTGTATCGGTGATAACTGTATCGCCATGCATACTCAAGTTCCGATTACATCAGAAGAGCCATTTTACATATCAATCTTTGACCCAAATTTATCCGTTGAACTGTATTAAGCTAATTTGAATGTGTTTATCATTTAGCGGTGTGATATTTATCATAAATAAAACCTCATTAAATTTAAGAGTTTGAGGTCTCTGATGATACTATCAAATTTGTATCCAGCTTCAGCTATTCATAATGATATCAGTTTGTCTAGTAGGAAATGCCATTAATATTTGTGTATCACTGTAAATGTTTGTGTGAAAGTAATGCGTGCATAAGGTCATCCGAGGGAGAAGTCCAAGAAGCCAGACTTTCGATTTTGCAGCATTGATACGTTTGTTCTAAAATGGTTACTAGAGTTTCGAGAGATTAATTTTATTCATGTAAACTTTCAATTTTTGAAACGATTATTTATTGTATTTTTCTAACACATAAACATATTGACCATTGTAAAAATTTAGTAAATTTTTGTTTTGTTGGCGGGATGTTATATATCAGTATATATATGTATGGTCGGATTATGTTTCTGTGTGTAAGAGAGAGTTGTTCCCCTTTTGCCTGTAATTTGTATTTTTGTTTTTGACGTCATCTTGGTCTGATTAAAATGTAGAAATGGAAGCTGGTGTGTTTTTATGTATCCGTATGTAATCGCCTCCATCCATGCTACCAGAGCTATAATTCCCCTAGTCTGTAATAGACATTTACGGAAAGTCTCGGTACTGACTGTTGACACCTACTCTGACAGGTAAACTGAAGGGGGTCGTCTCAAAAAAATAAAAGGTACTAATTAATTAGCATTTCGATGTAAAATTTAGTTACATTTTTTTGTCTTCTGTTTACAAATCCTGGAACAGTCTTCACAATTTGTCTGAGATTTTCTCTTGGGTGCCCTCCACAAAGAGTTACGGAATATTCGACAAGAATTCAATATTCGACAATGATTCTATTTAATTTTGACCCTTGCATTTCTGGTGATCACGTTTTCTGTTGATTTGCGTAAATGGTGTAAATACAGGATAAAAGTGAGAATGGATGCCCATTTGGATAAATGTTATCCATTAAAGAATTATCTGTATCATTTTTTTTAAAAACTCTGTTAAATCAGGAGGGTGAAGATTTAAAACAGGAAAAATCTGAAGAAACTTTTGATTTAAACAGAATCCATTAATTGTTATCTTCAACTTAATTTTAGAAATTAACTTTTGAATAGCTAAGTGAGCATGTACATGTACATGTCGTTTGAAGCGAAATTCTGACCCCCTTCCCCCTGATGCGGATCAATACATTCGAAAAAGAGGGCCGGCTACATTTGTTTCTTGTAAAAGGAACTGGACCATATTTCTTTTTAATTTCCGTTACCGTTAACCGGGAACAGGAACACTGATAAACTTTTTAATCTGATTGTGCCTCTTTTTTCCGTAAATTTGTATTTGTAAATCAAATTGAGCTTCTATTTTTTTGCTTAGAACTTTTGGAGTTATGATTTACAAAAAATGTCTGAGTACCTAACCTTTTAAATATTGAATATGCGAGCTGATTTTTTTATTTTTTTATTTTTTGGAGAGGGGGACGACAATCGAGCGCACCCTTTTCCATTAAATTAAAATTTACTTTAATTCCACGTGTTATCGGCATAAAAATTGTCGACATGGAAAATTGATAAAAAGTTGGGTTTTTTGGGGTAAATCAAACAAAGCAAACATTTTAAAATATCTTTGCCACACTTATTTTATCTCGGCATTTAAAACACAAATTGATATTCTAATTGAGTAAATCTTTTTGATGGATAGATTGAGATATGAAAGATGTTTTTTGTATATCAAAGATAAGTTTAAATACAATAGTATATACCTATGGCATAGCTGAAGGAAAAAATCAATCAACATAACGTGCCAGGCTTAATGTGTATGAGCTAGAAGACTTATCCGATTGAAATGTGCTGTTACGAAACACTTGATTCCAATTTTGAATCTTATTTTCGGTGGAGCAATAGTATGCTACACTTATGGACAACTTATGAATCTAGTGTACCTCTAAATTAATTTTTGAGACAACCCCTGTATTTTTTCCTGTCAGAGTCGGAGTCAACAGTCGGAACCGAGACTTTCCGTAAATCTCTAGTACTTTGCGTGCCGCAAACGTAAGTGTGTACTGGTAGATTCCACCTTCTTTGCATGCCAACATTATTTCACCTATGTTTAAATGATATTCAAAACAGAACAACGGTACACATACTCTTATCCTAAGGAGAGGTGTAGTTCGCCATTTTTTTTTCTTAATTTTTCTTTTATATACATATTTAAAAAAAAAAAAAAAAAAAAAAAAAAAAAGTGTTGTTATAAACAAGGTTTTTTTCTCGTCTCTTTATCTTTTCTTAATAGATATACACGTAATAAATCGTCTGTCTGTGAATTGACTGAAATACTTTCTTTTGTTTAATACCGAAAACATGAATACACGCGTTTGAAATACTTTCAAATTTAATACGATCTTAAAAACTGCCCTTGTAATATTCAACGATCGGCTGTAAAAAGTAAAATCACAAAAATACTGAACTCCGAGGAAAATTCAAAACAGAAAGTCGTTAATCAAATGGCATGATCAAACGCTGAAATACATCAAACGAATGGATAACAACAGTCATATTCCTGACCTGGAACCTGCAAGTTTTTGTTTTAGAAAATGGTGGATTGAACCTGGTTTTAAAGCTAGATAAACCTCTAAACACTTCCATTGATCTACGCAAGAATGTTATTGTATCAAATACGTTTGTTTTCATGTGGAAGAAACATGTGATTAAAAACCAGTGCACAAATGAAAAGATTAGACCTTTTACATTTATTTCCTTATCATGATAGACAGATGTTTAACGCTTGGCAGCGTCCACGAAGTTGATAATATCAAAAAATTTCAGATGTCTGTTAAAAAGTGATTGAATTCTCTCAGTCGCACTTAATAAAAATTGTGTACATTATAAGTCAATTTGTTTAAGCTATAATTTTAGTTTCCTTTCTTAATCTTATTGTTCTATTCAATTATCTCCATGGTCTGTATTTCAACTGATCTAGTTTTATTTTTAAATATCGGCAAGATAGATATACAAATGCTCTAAGACCGTTTGTTTGTTTTTTTATATTAGAAAAGATCTTTTATAAACAATTTGTATTCTTTTATTCTTGGTCGATAAATAATGTCCCCGACAGTTTCAGTTCAACGTGCGATTCGTTTATTCTTAGTTCCTCTTTGGTCAAAATTCGATAGCAACTTCAAATTTATTTGCCTTTTTCTGAATTTGCTATTATTTCATGAGGCGAAAAAAGACCAAGATGCCTGATGATCAGGCAAGAAAAATTCAAGTCCATGTGACGCGTCTTGCACAATACATATGGAGACGTTAAATCCGATGCATCTGAACGACAGCGTGCCACTCTCTCTGTAAAAAGAGAATTTTGCAACAAAACTGATGTCCCGTCTGTGTCCTGTTGCATAGCCAATTTCTGCCTCCATCTGATATACTTAAAGTTTTTAAATATTATAGGCAAAACTATAATTTGTATTGTCGAAACGTACATATATAGATGTTGTCAATGAGAAAATGTATACTTGTACCTCTTATCATCATATCGCTGTTTCAGTAAGTATATCTAAAACATTTACAGTTTTATTAGAGAAGGTTTTATTTATTAAATTTAAACATATAATTTAATAAAGATTTTAAGCATTTTGTATCCGTATTGAAGATCGAGAAAATAAAGACCGAGTTTAATGAAATTGTCAGCAAACATTGGACATTCAGTTAGTCTGGTAATACTTTTACTAAAAGTAACATACGGAAAAATAACTTATCATAGATACCAGGCTTATAACTATGTACACTAAATATGTCACGTTTGCTATGCATCCTTCTTATCAGTGGCGCTCAAATAAAAAAAAACGAAATTAAATGCCTTGTTAATTATAAAACAACGGTTAACCAATATGTCAACTACAAAAATTTTGGAAATCAGTATGTCAGAAGAAAAGAGTATTTTATGTATGACCGATGTTTTCTATATGATTTGTTTATACTCTTGATTTGGCCATTTATTATGGGACTTTCCGCGTTCAATTTTCCTTGGTTTTTAGTTATTTTACTTTTTTTTAAAGTTAAAAATTAAAATTTGTATTTCTTAAAACATTTTAATTGCAACATTTAAATTTGAAACAAAAAAATTTGTTAAATCAACAAATACATTTATTTAAATGAGATAACTGATATTATATGCCATTATGGTTTTAAATTAATATAAAATTATGTAAATGATATTTTTTATTTGGAATTATTAAGCTGTTTGAATACCACGACCTCATGCAAAGCGATACCAAGTATCAGATTTGTATATATTTTATTTTAATTAAATTTACAAATATAGTATATCTATGCACTTTTTGCATCGGGCAGCATATGTTCTTTCTAATATTTCTGTTTCAGAATTTGATAGCTGATCCCATACTTCGCAATAATATAATGTTTTTTGGGATTCAAATTTAACAAAACTTCTGGAATAATATATTGTTAATGACAGTAATGTATTCAATATTATTTATATATACTATCTTTCAATAAAATCACTAGCTAACTGACGAAACAAAGCTGGCATAAAATACATGAACAAATAGAACACAAAACTCATTGGGCATTGTATAACGTCAAACGTCTGAACGTTCGTTATTTTGGTAAAATAACTGGTAGAATACAAATAATTTTGTAGATATCGGTATTGTATAAAATTATGTAAACAAAAATACCAAAATCCAAGGTAAATTCAAATAGGGGAAGTGTCCTTTTACATTATTTTCGAAACGCATATATAATATGTTATATTCGTTAATTTCATCGGATTTTGTATAATGCTTGGTCCGTTTCTGTGTATGTTACATTTTTATGTTGTGTCGTTGTTCTCCTCTTATATTTAATGTGTTTCCCTCAGTTTTAGTTTGTTACCCCAATTTTGTTTTTTGTCCATAGATTTACGAGTTTTTTTAACAGCAGTATACTACTGTTGCCTTTATATATCGTAACAAATAGGCTAATTTTGAGTATGTAGATTTCTTTCCTTTTTTGCCACATATATTAGACACATTAAATTACAGCATATTGGCAGTGACAGATTGTTTTATGTTTAAAATTGTGTATTTCAATGATAGTGATCATATCACTTATTTGTTAAATCATACTATAAAAACACTAGCTTGTTCTGATTTTAATGAAATAGGGTAACTATTAATAATACAATACTATTACATAAAGGTTATGTATGGAATTGAAAGTATTTCTGATAATCAAACCAATACATTTATGTCTGAGGAGGTTTCAATGAATAGTCTATAGTACACACGACACAACATAGAAAACTAAAGAATAAGCAACACCAACCCCACCAAAAAGGGGTGATATCAGGTGCTGCTTTTATGTAATGATTATCAAAGTTATTTTGTTTCGTTTTAAACAAGAGACTGCGAAACATGTAGATAGGAAAACCATTATATGCAATTCTTATACTGGATTTCAAACTCTAACAAGAACACTTGAAAAACATGGTTGTTTTAAGAACAATTAAACCATCAATTCAAACAAGTTAAGCCAAACTGTATAATTGCTTCGTACATTTTCCAAACGCCTTTGAAAGTGTACTACATTCTGTTTAATTGTTTTCTTTTATTATATAATGTTTATGTGAAATTTTATTACCTCATCAAGTCAATATATCATGTCAATAATATCACATTTCGTATTGGAAATAAACATACACAAAAAACTGTTTAATAGGACAAGTTGTGTTGTATGTTGTAAATCGGTCGTACATTTTTATTATGTCAAAAAGCATGTGTTGGGGATTTTCGTCTATGTCACATTACTTTCGTTGCGTACGCACATATTTTGCAATATCATTTTAACCATAAAGTGTTAAGCACTTACAGAGTAAAATAATAACTTCGAACATTAAAAAACGCATTGTTGGCCAATATAGACACGGAACACATTGTCAGTCGATATTGAAACGAAACGCCTTTTCTGTGTGAACAGAACACGCTTTGTCAGCTGGAATGGACAGGAAACACTTTGTCGGTCAGGATAAATCCAATACGATTTGTCGGTCGGTATGTACAATAACGTGCATGTTGAAGGTAGTTAGAATTCTTAGACGTTGGCTTATTACAAAGAATTAATTATTTTGTATTTTTTTTTAAATCGAAAGGTTTTCTGGGAACATGTTGTATGTTTTTTGCAACATGAGTAGTCAGCAAAAGCAATAAAAATTAATAATTCCTACGGATGTTAAAAGGGACATAGAATATTCAATGAAAGAAAAATAACAATTTTAAAAAGAAAGTTTGATTTTTTTCGTTCGAGCGAGATATATACTATATATATGAATAGACGCCCTTTGGATTTGATGAGACGAAAATATCGAACAAACCAAGAGTTTTACATGTTAAAGTTAACAATTACATATTCACATAGAATAAATCAAATTTAAAAAGCTAGTAACCCTTTCTGTAAAGTCTTTATTATCTCCGGTGTCGTTCAAAAATCAATTGAAGAGGCAAATGAAATTGTAACGTCAAGCATATGTATCTAATTTGTTGTTGCATCACTTTGTTTACAAAACGGAGGAAGAACCAGCATCACTTCCACTACATGTATTTTCCAAATTGCATCAAGTTTCATTGCCAAAATCTGGAGACTGGAAAAAATAACCAAATCCTGAAAAATGCACTACACTGATGGTAAGGTAATTTATTTCCCAAGGAAGGACGACATGTTCGTAATTAAATTTCGTGTTAATAATAGACAAAGCTCATGGGTATGTCTATTTTAACAAATTGATTTCTTCAAAGATACATACGAATGGACATAAGCTTGATAAAAATAACTTTGTGTTATCACTTCAGGCCAAAACAAATTATCAGCTCGGTATCAAAGATATCTTTTCGAGTCTTCTGAAATATGCGTTATTCAGTAAAATTAATTTATCCCTCGGGTTTTGTTCTGAATATCGATGTTGTAGAACTTTCCGAATTATTTGTGAACTGTAGACGGAAACATTATTAACTTTGACATGATATATAATTTTCACTTTGACATGATAAATAATTTCACTTTGACATGATAAATAATTTTCACTTTTACAATGCATAATTGATCAAACTGAAGTTATACTCTGTTTTTTAGCAATAATTGTTTTGGTTTATGATCATATTCTTTAAGAAAGTACATGTTTACGTCTTTATGGAATCAAGTATCCAAAATTAAGATTGAGAACTCCTGATGACTGTTATAGCAATGTTAAAAATATAAAATTTTATTGCAAGTTGCTGTCATAAAATTTTGGTATTATTTTAAAGAATGAAATTATTTCCATTGTGCATACCCTAGCTATTACTTCTTTGGTTTTTGCTATATTAGGTTCATTTTCGTTTTATTAGCTCTTTGTATTACGTTTTGAATTCGAAGTATAGGCCTCGAGTAGCACTGAAGAATCATTAATTTTGGAAATGGGTATCTAGACCCATAGAATTGATATTATTATTGTTATTGAAGGTATTGGCAATTAATTCATACTGAAGATACTTCCTTAATTGATTACATTAGTCTTTTAATCTTCCTAATACATTGGCATGACCTCGTATAGATATGAAAAGCAACGTAACCATTGTATTAATTGATGACTAGTTTAACCTTGCAATATATTCATTCGCCTACTCTAAATTCAGTAACCTCGTTAGAAGATTTTGTAATTGTTTTCTATCCTCTAGGGAATTTGGTCTTGATGACATATGATGGCTGTAATAAATTTATTCACAAAGTAGCTAGACTCACGTATTAAGACCTTGACATAGTGTACAAATATTTGGCTATTGTTGAAGACCGATTGTCTACCTCCAGATGTAATTTTAGTTTTTGTCTGATTATAGACTTTATTCACATTACACAAAAACTTATTTGAGATATATAACACAATCATCGAACAAACCAATGATATATATAGAGAGATTTTTTCCCTGCATCGTGTGATAAGATCTTTCTTCACTCGAGACAATTGAATTATTTGAATTTTAAAAGTCAACTTGCCATGCGTTTAAATATTTTAAGATTTAAATGCCGAGAGTTGAAAAATAACGTATTACACGATATTTGGTGATAGATTCTGTTTCTATAACACGATAAACAATTAATGGTTTTAGTCTTTAGATTTTTATGTTGTTTGTCTTTTGTTTTTCCCAATGGCGTTGTAAGTTTATTTTCGACTAATAAGTTTAAATGTCCCTAAAGTATCTTTCGAATATCGTTTTTATCCTACTTATTCAATGATTTGCAAATGACTTGTACCTTCTACGTAACGTAATTGGGCAGTGTCGCCTTCTTCGTGACGCCACAATATAGAAGAGGAAAGTAACAAAATGTTTATGTCATATTTATTCTTTGACCAATAAAGAATTGAGATCTAACGAACCCCACATTGATTGTATATGGATGTTATCATTACATCAATTGTAGAACGACATTTCTCCACTTGAAACAATTACATTTTAAAATTCAAAACGCGAGGTTCGCTCACCGTTTTGAATATTTCAAATTTAGATGTATAGTTCGAAAATATTGTATTGCGCGATATTTGGTGGTAGAATCTGTTTCGCTATTGGTCTTTGACGATATGCAGAAAACGTAATGACTCTCAGATTAAATTCTGAAAAACGATGTGTAGTTTCTATGTGGTGTTATCAGGCATAGTTCCAAGAGGAAATGCAGAGGAATGAAAATTGGACGTCACATTATTGAAAAAAGTAAAATCACAAATAAAACTGAACTCCGAGGTAAATTCAAAACGGAAAGTCCCTAATCAAATGGCAAAATTAAAAGCTCAAACACATCAAACGGATGGAAAATAACAGTCATATTCTTGGAACAGGCATTTTCTTATGTAGAAAATGGTGCATTGAACCTTGTTTTATAGCTAGCTTAACCTCTTACTTGTATGCATTTTGACAAATGATTAATGTTCACGTATTAAGCTCTGTTGTTTTTTCTTTCATATGAGCATCTTGTTGAAGAATCTTACTAAATGCGTTGTGTTTTCTATACATTTAATCGTCGTGATAGCTAATGCATATAATATAACGTCACACAGTATAGCGTTACGGTTACAACATTACCATAGCTTAATGTTTGTACTTCGCGTATTTTCCGACATTCTGGGAGCCGACAAAAGTGAAATATGTAGCGAAAATTATAAAAAAAAATAATTCACAATATATATATATAAATTTCAAATTAATGTCCATCTCAAATTAAGTACTTAATCACTTAACCTTAACTGATTACAATTAAAGTTTGTCTCATAGTCCATTAATGGATGTTTCTTCTGGCACACACGGTAGCTTTACTAAGCGGTAATTTTCTTTACGAGTTATAAGTTCCTGTCCGGTATCTATGTGGCTTCTTGACTCCGCCAGTTGAGGGTGTGTTCATTTAGGCGGTCTTGGTAGATAGTCACTTCCTTGGAAATTTTTCTCAAATGGGTTCATGTGCGATTTACTTTGTACGAGCCATTGTGATGTGTTTTCTGGTCTCCTTTTGGCAACGGTCATACCTGAAAGTATATCATCTGGATGGTCATGTTTCTGTGGCAACTTTGCCGTGAACTTTCCTTTCTTGTTCTTGCATGCAATGTCGTTTTCAAGAATTGTAGATGTTGACGGCTGGTTGATGTTTCTATTTATCGGTCCTGATAATAAATATCCGATCTTTGACTGAACAGCGGTTGGTCCGTTTCCTCTTATAACTTTGTCCTCGAGAATGTCTCAATAGTAGTCGGCGCCTATGAGTAAGTCAATTTCGAAACGTTCCGTACTTTGCACAGAATGTGCAAGTTTAAGTTCTCTTAAGTGTGGCTAGCTCCTTGTAGTCTGGGAAATATTGTTCTTAATCGGGACGGCAATTTCTGGAACAATGAGTGTGTTAATACGCACATTTTCTCCTGTGTCGGTCTGTAACTGTATTGTTGCAGTGTCAAAGTTGCGAACCTTCTCAGATAAATGTCCGAACGCAGACAGATGAATGCTTACTTTTTCTGCAGGTTTTATTTCTAATTTATCAGCTAACCTCTGAGTTATAAATGAACGCTGTGCTCCCTCGTCAAATAATATGTTACATTCTACTTCTTGGTCGTTATATACAACTGGCGCAGTTGCTGTTTACAGTAGAATGTCGTGACTCTGTTGTGATGAATACATTACTCTAGTCTCGTTTGGTGTTTCAACTACATCTATAGCTGACTGTTCTATTGTGGACTCCGGTGTCGTACCTGAGGTGACCTCTTTTCAATTAAATATGCTTGTATGATGCACTCCGTTACACTTTTTGCATCGTTTAGTAGACTTGCATGCGGCCACTCGTATGACCTTAAACAGTTAAAGCATAACTGTTTCTGTTTTACAATTTGATTTCTTGTGTTTGCGTCTGTTACTTCAGTGCACTCTGTCGGATAGTGATCACCTGAACAAAATATACATGTATGTGTATGTACCTTCTTACGGTTGTCTGTGAATTTGCTCTTGTATGAATGTGATTGCGTACCCATAAAAAAAGTAGTGGCGTACAATCTGTCTCAATTCATTTTTAACTTTAGTTGATGATTTTCGTACATTTTCCAGTATCAGATTATCTCTTCCGTGTTCTCTTGCAATAGATGTTCTTACGTCAATCGGTAACTTGTCCAAAATTACAGGTACCAAAAGCGAACCATAGATCTCTGGTGTTTGACCAAGTGACTCTAATCCTCGCACATACGATTCTAATCTGTCTCCGTAAGACCTCAAGCTTAATGCATCATTTGTCGGTGCGGGTAAGTTCATGAGTGCTTTCATGTAAGCACTAATCAGATTGCTAGGTTGTCCGAACCGATCTCTGAGAAGGTTGAATGCGGATTCTTAGTTACCATTAGTCAAAGCGAACCCCTCTACTGTTTGCGCGGCGCTTCCCTCAAGCTGGGCTTTAAAAGAGTTAAACTTTTGGATTGCCGTAAGACTTCTATTTAAATGTATGGTAGATTCGTAGAGTGGTAGAGTCCCAAAATGTGCTCCACTGCAAAACATCCCCGTCAAAATCTGGCCAATTTAATTTCGATAATCTATGGTTGTTACTTAATACATTTGGTAGTTGGGCTGGTGGTTGTAAATGCGAACATCCTTCTTGAGTATTGTATGATTGGGAATTCGGGCCAGTAAAGTTGCGTGATTGATTTCCGGTGGGATTCTCCTCTGATGGAATTCTTTCTCTAGTGTTAAGCGTGTAAACGGCTGATGTATTTGTATTACTAGCGTTAGATGTAGGTATATAGCATTCAGCGTTAGCGTTCATTGTTGACGTTTAGAAGTATTGTTTAAAGATTTGCTTTCTTGCGAACGTGTTCGTATTTGCCTAAGTTTACTATCTAAA
The DNA here is from genome assembly GCA_019925275.1 of Mytilus edulis. Taxonomy (NCBI): domain Eukaryota; kingdom Metazoa; phylum Mollusca; class Bivalvia; order Mytilida; family Mytilidae; genus Mytilus; species Mytilus edulis. The sequence continues at coordinate 53,794,523 of CM034353.1, forward strand.
TTAAACATATACTCATCCGAGTCTGTAATGTCTTGTTCTATGTGATCCTCGTGTAGGACTTCTATCATCTTATCGTTTAAATCATGAAGAAGCTTCTTTTTCTGGTTTACGGCATCCTCTATGGCTTTGAATTCCTCTATTTCCACGTTGTCATGATTCTCCTTTAGCTCCTCGAATTTGGTCAATAGTTTCGTCACATCTGCTCTGTTGCCAGCACGTATTGCCTTTAACTTCGTTTCCATATTGAGCCAATTTTCCGTCAGTCACGGCACCATAAATGTTGAAGAATCTTACTAAATGCGTTGTGTTTTCTATACGTTTAATCATCGTGATAGCTAATGCATATAATATAACATCACACAGTTTAGCGTTATTGTTACAACATCGCCATAGCTTAATGTTTGTACTTCGCGTATTTTCCGACACATCTATTGCTGTAAACAATGAAAATATATATAAATATATATATACAATGTCAACCAATGTGTTGGCTGTCTAGTTTTATCATCTGCTATTAGATGCGAGGTGTTTTTGATTAGGTATTGAAAAACATCTTCTACTACACAGCTACTTTTGCATAGGTACTATTTCTGTGCTAAACATATGTAGTACTGGAAATTTACTTTTAATATTCAGTACTATTTCTTTACTTTAAAATTATTGTAATATTTAGGTACTTGTATTTTACAGTACTTGATTTGTACTAAATTTTTGGTACAGAAATAATACAATATTCCAAATTTGAAAATCATGATTTTAAGAGATTTGAAATAGAAAAACTTTCAAAATGCTGACTATGTAACGGTAGTAACAATTAATCTGTAGTACCTAAATTTCCAGTACAAATTAAGTACTGTAAAATACAGGTATCTAAATATAACAATAATTTTAAAGTAACAAAATAGTACTGAATATTTCAAAGTAAATTTCCAGTACAACAGATTTTTAGTACAGAAATAGTACTTATGCAAAAGTAGCTGTGTAGTATAAAAAATCTTATAGACATAATTGAACCATGCGTTTTGCAGTTTTCTTAAATTTCTTTGACGTAACATTAACATAAAATCTATTTAATTCATGATAAATGCACATATTTGTATATACTGATGAAGAGATTTCACAATTGCAGTATTTTATTTTGGTTCTTGGGTTAATGGTGATATGTATATTTTATATGTAATATATAAAGCTATATAATTGAGAAGGTTATCTGTGATATGAACGGTCTAAGGGACAGTCTTTAAGGTTATTCATGACGTCTATGAGTTATTTGTTTGTTGACGTCTGAATTTTACTTAGCCTCTTAATAGTAATATTTATATCCCTTCTGCAAAACAAAATTAGCGCATTACGGTTTTTTGTTACCAGCTAACCGATGTGCATAATGGTTTCTTATTTCACAGTCAGTGTCCGTAGAATATCTTTAGGCTGAAATGACAAATAAATTCGAACGGCTACTCAGATTGATTTTTTATTATTTTACCATTAGTTACTAATTGCAAAATGTAGCTATCTACAAATACCGGTTCTTGATTGTAAAATGTCATTATGCTATGACAGCTGCAAGACCACATACGTCATGGTTCACTTTCCTTGTTATCAATAAATATTCACTCTTAATATATAAATTTCCATTTGCTTGGTGTATTTCTAAGATCTTCCTGGTAATCTAAAAATATCAAGAAAATTTGAATTATGTAACAGGAGATTAGCAACAAACAGGAACCCGACATTATTCTATTTATTCTAATAGTAAACTAGAGGCTCTAAAGAGCCTGTGTCGCTCACCTTGGTCTATGTGAATATTAAACAAAGGAAGCAGATGGATTCATGACAAAATTGTTTTTTTGTGATGGTGATGTGTTTGTACATCTTACTTTACTGAACGTTCTTGCTGCTCACAATTATCTCTATCTATAATGAACTTGGCCCAGTAGTTTCAGTGGAAAATGTTAGTAAAATTTTACAAATTTTATGAAAAATTGTTAAAAATTTACTATAAAGGACAATAACTCCTTAAGGGGTCAATTGACTATCGCGGTCATCTTGCCTTATTTGTAAATCTTACTTTGCTAAATATTATTGCTGTTTACAGTTTTCTCTATCTATAATAATATTCAAGATAATAATCAAAAACAGCCAAATTTCCTTAAAATTACCAATTCAGGGGCAGCAACCCAACAAGGGTTGTCTGATTCATCTGAAAATGTCAGGGCAGATAGATGTTGACCTGATAAACAATTTAATCCATTGTCAGATTTGCTCTAAATGCTTTGGTTTTTTGAGTTATAAGCCAAAAACTACATTTTCCCCCTATGTTCTATTTTTAGCCATGGGTGCCATCTTGGTTGGTTGGCCGGGTCACCGGACACATTTTTTAAACTATATACCCAAAAAATGATTGTGGCCAAGTTTGGATTCATTTGGCCAAGTAGTTTCAGAGGAGAAGATTTTTGTAACAGATTACTAAGATTTACGAAAAATGGTTAAAAATATACTAAAAAGGGCAATAACTCCTAAAGGGGTCAACTGACCATTTCGGTCATGTTGACTTATTTGTAAATCTTACTTTGCTGAACATTATTGCTCTTACAGTTTATCTCTATCTATAATAATATTCGAGATAATAACCAAAAACAGTAAAATTTCTTTAAAATTACCAATTTAGGGGTAACAACCCAACAACGAGTTGTCCGATTCATTTGAAAATTTCAGGGCAGATAGATTTGACCTGTAAACATTTTATCCCGTCAGATTGCTCTAAATGCTTTGGTTTTTGAGTTATAGGCCAAAAACTTGGGCCAGGTGAACTAAAAAGTATTGGAAATTTCAACAATAAACATTTATCCAACAAGTTGTAAACACTTCAACCAAAGACAACAAAATATCTTACACTAATACCAAATTATCCTTTATTATTATAACAAAAAAGAGAGCCATCGACAGCAACTCAAGTCACAGTTACTAATTGTAGAACCATAAGAGAAAGAGGGACATTCACACTCAGAAGTCGAAAATAAGGTGACAACGCCATGGCTAGAAAAGAAAAGACCAATAGAACAACAAAAATCATAGAATACAGCATAGAAAATTAAACACTGAGCAAAACGAACCAAACAAAACACGGGGATGTTGTCATGTGCTTCGACAGTATGAGCAGATCATGCTCTACATGTAGCACCCGTCGTGCTGCTTATTTAAGTGATAACCTGGTAATAAGTCTCATTTGGAGGTCACATTCTGGAAATGAGGACAGGATTGTTGTCACGACATGAGGCACATATATACGCTTTTATCTGTGAAACGGATATTCTTTAACGGTCAAACAACTAGTGATGTTCATGATCATATTAACTAGTTCTGTATCTACTAAAAGCTCTCTCATCATAAATATATGAAGAACAAGTCATAAACATAGGTGCTGAAACGAACAATACAAATCATATCAATTGTTTATTGAAAATACGGAAGTGTAGTGTCGACGAATTATGAAACGCAATGTAATCTTTTTTTATAATAATATTTGATCTCTACTAATATACCGGTCGTTGTACTTTTAACATATTTTAACATAGTCATGTCATGAAAATGCCAAAACAATTAATGCAGTCGTACATGTACAAAACAACATACATGAATAAGTGCAACAAATTCAAAGCTATTAAGAAAAGAAAGGATGACAATTTTAATTTTTTTTTCAGAGTTTTAAGACATATAAGTAGATTAAAACGTCCGATAATTGCAAGAAATGGAAGACATGCTTATGGAAATCTGTTTTTCATAGAAAGCCTATACCTTTTCATACTGCTTTTGTGAGTTTCATTGTAAAACTAAGTTGTTTTAACGGTTATTTACATCTTATTTTTAAACAATGTCTTGTTCAGATAAATCGAACGTCCAATCTATCACATATCTAAAATTGGAAACACTTTTGAGATTAAATTTGGTTGTTGTTTGTTTGCTGCTATTCAGAAGATGTTTGCGAACAATTCCGCTGTTTTACAACATTCATGCATAACATATTCGTTTTTCTTAAACCTCACTCAAATAACAAAACAAACAAAGATTCATTTTTCCTTACGTGCTTGTACATTATAGGATGAACACACCGGCAATCATGTATTCATACCTTTCATATCCCTAGGTACACAACTCAAAGTGTAAAACTCAACCTACTTGAAAGATTGAATGACAGCCATTGTCAGCTCCTCTTATCAATGATTTTTCTTGTATCTTATATCTATATAATAAACTTAATACAGTGTTAGTAAGACACAGGCATTACCCTTTGAACAATATGAATTCGAAGCGTTTCACATCAGATGATATATGTTCAAGTATTGACATGTAATACTTTCACGGTTGAAGTCAACAAGTGTTTATTATTTTCAAGCCTGCCTTTTAACATAAATGAACCATGATATGGTAATATAGCACATCGGATTTATTCGAGAAGTGGTGTTTGACGTATTAAATGCGATCAGCGAAGAAATACGTTTTCATGACGCTTGAGAACAACATCATTTTAAAACATAAAAGATGGTATTTAGTAAGGCGCTTGTCAGTTTCTGTAAGCGTCTCTCTGTATATTATACTTTAAAGGTCAACTCCAGTCCATTGTAACTAAAGCTAATTGATAAGAAACCTAAGCCTTTATTGACCCCTTTTTCTATGTGATATTTTCCCGACGTGTCATATATCATTGTAAGACAATGTAGCAATCTCCTCTTTGATGTTATTGATTCATTAAGATAAAAGCATCATATTCTCCACAGGGGGCTTTTAAACTAATTGTATTTTACTTTATGTTTTACACCATTAATTAAGATACCCTTTTTAAGACTTACAAGGTGTATCCGTTACTTAAAGGAACTGTGTTCTTATTAACAAAACATGTCTTAAGGTAAATAGCTTTAACGATTTATAATATTAAAACTCTAATATGACTTTACTTTATAAATTAATATAATTTTAATGATTTGTTGTCTAAAATCATGTCCACAGAGAATTTCGATAGCAATAGTTCGGTAATTTGACAGGAAAATAATTTGGTAATTTGCCTGGAAAATAATTAACAAGCCTTCAAAATAGGTTTTCGTAAAATGTCACAGGAAACATTTACAACTTGACCTCGACGTCTATATTTAGATGATTTAACTTTCTAAATATGGCCACTCTAAGTTAATTGTCCAAAGTAAAGATGTAAATACGTCCCGTGTGAACTTTTTTTTGTCAATTATAAGCACATAGGGTACAAGTCAAAGAAAAAACAGTCCAGAGAATAATTGATAAGTGTATATACGCAATATATCAAATACTTTATATAAGGATTACAAATTTTGGGGTTCGATGAAACAAGAAATATTACATATCTGTATATCTGAGAACAACGCTTAACTTCTTTAGTGAAAATAGTTGCCTGATGAAATTGAAAGATACAACAGATATAGTTAAGTCCTCCCTCCTATCTTGACTTACATCTAGAAATTGACAATTCGTGTCGGATGAAACAAAAGAGATGATTTCAGCTTCCCAATTGTGAACTTTTCATTTCTAAGTAGCAACATCCAAGCCTGAATACTGAGTTGATACGATATTCCCAGGCTTGGCTTGGATTTCCTTTCATGATTTCCTTGATAGAGGGTTGCTGCTAACAAGGAAGCTATTAAACTAAGAGTTCCAAATGGTGAAGTTGAAATCTTACCTTCGTATATTTTACCGTAGGTAAACTGAATCAATGTGAAATAACGTAGGACTACGGGTCCTATTCGAGCGACAGAAACTTCCTTCTGCATATTTTACGGACGCCATCACGAGTTGGTTGACCGTTATGGAATAATCGTTTCAATGTTCCTCAATTCGTAAGTACAATCCCCTTCACTTTTCACGAATGTGACCTACCCAATTAGACTCTTTACAAGATTTGTAATAACATGAGACGACGGGTACCACATGTGGAGCAGGATTTCCCTACCATTCCGGAGCACCTGATATCACCCCCAGTTTTTGGTGGGGTTCGTGTTGCTAAGTCTTTAGTTTTCTTATGTTGTGTCTTGTGTACTAGGAGCCTCGGTGGCCAAGTGGTCTGAGTAGTTACTACTGTAATCACTAAACAGTCACCACTGAGGTCCAATCTTAATTGACTAGGATTATCAGTTTTCCTATCGACGGTCGGTGGTTTTCTCCGGGAACTTCCTCCACACATTAAAACTGGCCGCCGCGAAAAAATCAAATCAATCAAATCAATCTTGTGTACTATTATTTGTCTGTTTGTCTTTTTTTTTCTTTTTTAACCATGGCGTTGTCAGTATGTTTTCGATCTATTAGTTTGACTGTCCCTTTGGTATCTTTCTTCTAAAGAGTCAGTTTTCATTTAAAGTTATAAACAAAGTCTAAAATCTATCAAACGAATATATAACAACTGTCATATTCCTGCCTTAGTACAGGCATTTTCTTACGTAGAAAATATATGGCTTAAACATAGTTGTATAGCTAGCTAAACTTTTCACTTGCATGACAGTCGCATAAAATTACATTATGTTCACAACGATGTGTTCACAGATGAACAGATATAATAGATAAAAAGTCAAAATAAAAGTACAGCAGTCAACGTTGTGTTACAATCTTTATCACTATAAAAACATAAAAATACATCAACAAAGTAAAACAAAAAAGCATATAGACAAGCCACATTAGCAAAAACGAAAGACAAGAATACAAGAAATTACCATAGACCAAAAACACAATGATGGGATGGATTAGTTTGGAGACAGGTCGAATATATATTACCACAAAAAGACTAAACAGTAAAAGTTATAATTCACCAAGACAAATAAAGAATCTTGAATTAAACCAACAAAATAACAAATATACACCAGTTTAACATTCATAGTATTTTTTCTATGTTTTTTATGTGCGTTTGTCCGTATTGACATTTTAGATTAATCTTGGATGTATAAAAAAAGTTTATGGAGACATCTTGTTTCCTATTAAAGTGAATTAATATGTCTTGCAGATCTACATATCTTTTTTTAAATGATTTTTTGTCATATTCATTACTTCCTTAAATTTGATTATAGTTTGATAATCAAAGTACTTCTTATCGCTATACTTTTTCTTCTAAAACCATAGATTTACACATGATTAGATAAATGCAACAGTAGTATACATGTGTTCAAAACTAATACATTGATTGAGAGAAAACAAATTAAGGTTGCAAACCAAAACAGAGAGAAACACATCAACTTTAAGAGGAAAACAAAGAATCGACAGGAGCACCGAAGTACAACAAAAACAAACGCCAACATACAAAGAAATGAAGTATTTGATCACAACTGCCATATATTTGACTTGGTACAGGACATTATAAAAAAAAGGTTGAGTTGAACCTGGTGTAAGGGTAAGCCATTATTAGAAATTATCCTTTATGTCACATTGTCAGCATAATCTGTTTTATCTCTGAATAGTTTTTCCACCTTTGTTTTCTATTGGTTACATATGGTTAATCAGTATAAACTAACAGAACTACTATTAACATTCTTTCTATCATGTCTATAACTCTATATATACCCTTAAGCGTTTGATCAAATTCTTTCTATGATTCTGATCACATCCTTTACTAGCTACTATTCTCGGATTCTGATCACACGTTTTTTCTAGCTAATATGAACATTTTTGCTGTTACTTTGATCAAACTTGTTTACAAGCTATTATTAACATTCTTTTTATGATTCAATTCCCCTTATTTTAATAGCCTTGTATTACATTTTTTCTATAATTTTGATAACACTTCCTACCATTCTATGATTATTATCATACCCCGTACTAGATTTTATTATAGGATTCAGGCCTCACGGTCATAAAACTTTCGAGCATGATTTTCGTACTCAGACTCGAAAATCAACCAATCAAATTGCTAGATTGCATGTTTCGAGCATGATTTTTGTGCTCCGAGCACTGAGCAAAGTGTTATGCCTTCACACATTTTTACTAGCTTTTATTATCATTCTTTCAACAATTCTGATCACATCCTTTCGCTAGCTTTTATAAACATTCTTTCAGTATTTTTGATTACTTAATTTTACTAGTTAATATTAAAATTCTTTCTATGATTCTGTTTACGTCCTTTTAGTAGCTACATTGTACTATTGGCATTCGTTCAAAGATAGTATCACACCCTTAAAAAGCTATTCTTAAAATTCTTTCAATAATTCTGAGTACTTCTTTTTACTAGTGTTTGGAAACATTATCTATATGATGCTGATCACAATATCTACTAGCTTTTTTTCTATGATTCTGATCACACCATTTACTAGCTTATTTTCTATGATTCTTATCACACCTTTTTACTAGCTTTTGCTAACAACCTTTTATAATTCTAATTTCACCCATTTATTAGTTTTTTCAACATTCTTTCTATGATTGTGTTCACACCCTTAAACTAGCTATTATTCTATTATTCTGATTTCACAATTTTACCTGGTATTATTTTTTGTATGATTCTGTTAACAACCTTTCACTAGCTATAATTCATTCATTATTTTGATTAAACATTTTGACTAGCTATTCCGGCTACTGAGATTAAGCTATTTTTTGTTTAAAATATTTCTTATTTAGTGTAGTGATATTGACATCATCAAATTTTTACCATTTTCCTGTTGCATCCTGTACATTAATTGTAAAATGTAACAAATATAATATTTTTGACTGACTTCAAGATGTATTTGAATTCAACGAACCCATACTATTAACAAATTACTCTCCCTGTGTAATGTTATACAATACTGTTAGATGACGACCTTTGATGGTTCGATCGTCTTTCAATGAGCTCATAATATCGTATTATATGTCTACACATTGTTTTACCATTGTCTGTCAGTGACTTCCTACGTAATTTAAAAGCACTGTTCGGTAAACAAGTGTGAACATGTTGTGGTAATGATCATTTTTGCTTACATCTAAAGGAAATACGTTATTGAAGTGAACTCACCTCAAAGCATGTAAACGTTATATACGTAAAATAAATAATAGTCATCTTGTTATTGACATCTGCATATGGTAAATTTACAAGAATAATATGAAAAAACACGAGTGGTTGTGTAAGCATATATACTGTATCTTCGGACATTGACACTTCTGTTGCTAAACAGTATCTCTCGTCTTTATGTCTTGAGCCATTAATGATGTCTCAATCATCAGCATGTCAAAACTATTCTACAACAGGGCCTAAATAAGACACATCAGTAAATTTCCAATGTTCAAATTTGATAACCCATTAAGAATATTTAAATCAGGTGGAAAACTGAGAGAACCGCGTGAACATCAATAGGAGCAAAGCCTGGTGCGTCGATATGATGTACATCTCCTGCTATTCATACATCACCCGCCATTAGATTCCACGTCCTTCAACAAAATATATTACTTTTCGGAAGTGTCACATAATAGGTAAATTATCAGATCAGACAACTGTTATCCAAAAATGTATCTTAAGATCTAAGACTGCAATCACCTGTTGCTAAATAAAATTGAGAATGGAAATGGGGAATGTGTCAAAGAGACAACAACCCGACCAAATAAAAAAACAACAGAAGAGGGTCACCAACAGGTCTTCAATGTAGCGAGAAATTCCTGCACCCGGAGGCGTCCTTCAGCTGGCCCCTAAACAAATATATACTAGTCCAGTGATAATGAACTCCATACTAATTTCCAAATTGTACACAAGAAACTAAAATTAAAATAATACAAGACTAACAAAGGCCAGAGGCTCCTGACTTGGGACAGGCGCAAAAATGCGGCGGGGTTAAACATGTTTGTGAGATCTCAACCCTCCCCCTATACCTCTAACCAATGTAGAAAAGTAAACGCATAACAATACGCACATTAAAATTCAGTTCAAGAGAAGTCCGAGTCTGATGTCAGAAGATGTAACCAAAGAAAATAAACAAAATGACAATAATACATAAATAACAACAGACTACTAGCAGTTAACTGACATGCCAGCTCCAGACTTCAATTAAACGACTGAAAGATTATGATTTCATCATATGAACATCAGGCACAATCCTTCCCGTTAGGGGTTTAGTATCATACCATCATAACATATATGAGAAGAACATAACCCGTGTCATGCCAACAACTGTTTTTAGAATAAATGTGTTTAGTTCCGATGCAAAGACCTTATCAGTGAGTCAATATTAACGCCAAAATATGCAATCTTTAATGACTTGACAACAGTATCGTAATTATATCCCTTCTTAATAAGTCTATTCAAAGGTTTTGTAAGTTTCTGAGGTGAATACTGACACCTTTGTGCTTTTAATAAGGAATATTTCCATAAAAAAATGGATGTGAAATACCTGAACGTATTAGAAGTCTGCATGTTGAGCTATATTTACGAATGATGTCTTTATACCGATGATAAAATTTAGTAAATGTTTTGACTAGTTTGTGATATCAAAAACCCTGGTGTAATAATTTTTCAGTAATACATAAATTTCTCTCGTTAAAATCTAAAACAGTGTTACATACACGAGCGAATCGTACAAGTTGAGATATATAAACACCGTAAGTTTACTTTGTTTCGGGGGAAGGAGAGCTAAATAAACTTTTTGACATATTCATACTGTTGTCAAATCATCACAACTGGTATTTTGGAGTTTTGAATGGTAGAAAATGGTGTAAAGCTTGACATACTGCATAAACATTATTTGTTTATATTTGATGTTTCTGTAAAAAATATAGTAAACGAACTAATATGCACATGAGAATTATTTTGCGATTTTAGCGAGTAATAAAAAGTAGATTTAAATTGGCTCAAAAGTGTAAAACGTGGATCTTCCCTTCTACAACTACATAAAATAATTAAGAAAATAGCTATTTTAAATGCTGCAAATTTCCAGGAAAGGGCTTAACTCGAAACACAGTATCCAAGAAAATAAATTGGTTAATGGTAAAGACCATGCATGTGTACAAAAATATTGGAAATCACATTAGCCTCCAACCACCAAACTCTACCGCAAAAGAACAAATTGTTTTACATTTATCATTACAGAGCCTATGCGGTTTGGGTTTAAATTATTGTTAAAGGCCGTACAGTGACCCACAATTTCTGTGTCGTTTTGTTTCTTGTGGAGAGTTGTAATCATACCACATCTTCTTATGTGTATATTAGCAAACAACAATAAACAATGCATTGTCAAGATATCCTGACTAGGTACGTGCTAAATATATATGTTGGCGTTAAACCAGTTGTATTTTATGGGATTGCTTTCTGGTTTTTTTATGCCATTATATTGCTCTCTCGTTCATGTTTACCTCACATCTCAAAAGTTCAATAATAAGAATTTTTATTTTATCATATTTTCTGTATAGCAAATCTGTAAAAATAGATTTAGACATTGCAAGATCTTGTTTTGTTGCCAATGTTTATAACGTTGTCATATATATGGCTTAATTTATGATACAAAATCATCGCATGCACTTGATATACCGAGCAATGGAAGAGCAATTGTAGTGTTGTGATTCATATTAAAGTCTCATTGAGACCTGCTACATAAAAAAAAGATCAAATGTTCATACTTTGGCTTGCTTTTTTCACATAATTATTCATCACCGAATTAAAAAGGAGAAATTGAAGTCATTAAAAAAGTTTTTACAACGTGACGTTTATGAGTATTGCCCTTGACACGAACGGTTTAGGGATAGTCTTCATTTATATTCGAATGTTTTTATCATGAAACTTTTAACCAACAGCATTGAATAAAGTGAGAATGCAACGGAATACTCTTATCTTGATGGGTATTTTTATATCGACAATAACGAACTTACATACACTAATGGACAGACTTTCAAAACGGGTTGACAGATATAATTTGATATTCAACAAGGGTATGTTGTTTTTATAAAATTAACTGATTTTTTCTTACTTTCATTTTCAATCCGGTATTTAAGATTCGACACAGTGCCATTATTATCTGATCCGTACAAAAAATAAAATAACAAAAATATCGAACTCCAAGAAAAATTCTGAACGACAAGTCCCTTCAAAAGCTCAAACAAATGGAAAATAAAACAACTGGGATATTCCTCACTTGGTTCATGCATAATGTTGTGGAGAAAATGGCAGATCAATCTGGTTTTATAGCTAGCCAAATATCTCACTTGTATGACAGTCGCATAAACTTCCATTTTATTGACAACAATGTGTAAAAACAGATATAATATGTTAAAATGTCTTAATTAGAGGTACAGGAGTAATATCTGTTATAATCTTATTTTAATCACTATAAAACACACAATAAGTTCAATAAAGAGATAGCACAATTTCTGAATGTATACCAAGAAATTACACTCGTTTTTCGCGAATACATATACATATATACAACTTTGTATTAGTGATTTTACTTTTAATAGCAACAATGATTTTGAATTGAAATTATGATTTCAGTTTAGATTTTGATTATAGATAAATGGATATACAAGCAGCCTTTGATAGTGATGATACAGAAAGCCATTGTTGGCATTCAAAAGGAACAAGCTCATGGAATAGAATTATCACTGAAGTTTATATTTTGTCATACATAAATAGTAGATTTTATCTATTTATGGCACTAAAATAAATGGCATTGATCAATGAAATTGTCGGAAAGAGCCTCTTTAATTTTCACAGAAAACAAATACATGAAATATATGATATATTGTATCATAATCATTATGGAGAGTTTTTTATTTGTAATGGCTGAAAAATGATATTTTCTCATATTCTTTTCATGGATCTGTCATCGATACTAAACTGTTAATATAACTAACAGGAAATGGGTAATTGGTATAAAAATGGCGACTGTTATCAGATTTTAGTTATTATACTAACGAGTAGGATTCGTTTAATTAAAATAATTCCAGATTTATGTAAACTCGATATTTTCATTGTCAATATTTCTCTTTGAAAAGAATGTAATTCAAATCTGATGGACGTAATAAAACAGATGAACGAGCCTTAATTACTTGAATTATTTAAATTAAACTGCTCATTGTTGTCATAAAACCTTAATAACGTAAGTTTCTAATGAATATTTGTTTCGTTTTTATGACTATGTCTGGTAGTATCTGTTTTTCCAAATCAAAATATTAACCTGCTTATTCATTCTGATGTCATCACCATTTAATAATTACATCACAATTCAAACCATACTTAAACTGAGATAATAAAACATGTACTTTGGTTTTATTTATTTGTTATTTTATATTTGAACCGCCAAGAGAACTAATGTCTCTGCAAATACTAATATACCATTTTTAGCTGTTCAGCAAAGACAAATGCGAAGCCTATAAGACCTAAGTTTATAATTTAATAAGTAAATAAACTCATCATAGATACCAGGACTAAAATTTTACACTTACGCCAGACGCGTGTTTCGTCTACAAAAAACTCATCAGTGACGCTTGAATACAAAATGTTTAAAAGGTCAAATAAAGTACGAAGTTGAAGAGCATTGAGGACCATTCCTAAAGGTTTTGCCAAATAGAGCTAAGGCAATCTATTCCTGAGGTACAAAAGCCTTAGTATTTCAAAAATTCAAAGTTTTGTTAACAGTTAATTTATTTGAATGAGCATATCAATGATAACTCAAGTCAACACAGAAGTGCAGACTACTGGGCTGGTGATACCCCCAGGGAAATAAATCTCCACCAGCAGTGGAATCGACCCAGTGGTTTTAAATAAACTCATCATAGATACCAGGAATAAAATGTTGCACTTATACATATATACTTTGACTATACAGTGTGATATAAAACAATATCACGATAACATTAAATCTAGCCGGGTGGTGTAAAAGTTCTGTATCAAATCTTATTGGCTGTTACTAACGAATTGTAATATCCGTTTTTGTAAGGAAGGGACTAATGGTGATATTTTATTTTCCTTTTCTGGTGTTCCCCTTTTGACATTTCGTTTCGAAATCGAACTAAATAATCAAAAGTTTCATAGTAGAGAGGATTTTATTTGGGGGATGGAACAAATTCCTTACGTCGTAACTACAGTCCCCTTCCCTTTCATGAATGTGACCTACCGAATTATACTATTTACCGGATTTGTTATAACATAAGCAACACGACGGGTACCACATGTGGAGCAGAGACTACTCATACCTTCTGGGCACTGAGATCATCCATGTTTTGTGGGTTCGTATTGTTTATTCTTTAGTTTTCTACGTTGTGTCTCGTACTATTGTTTGTCTGTTTGTCTTTCATTTTAGCCATGGCGTTGTCAGTTTATTTCCGATTTATGAGTTTGACTGTCCCTTTGGTATCTTTCGTCCCCCTTTTGTAATGTAAGAAGGGCGAAAGATACTAGAAGGACAGACGAACTCGTAGATCGAAAATAAACTGACAACGCCATGGCTAAAACAGAAAAAGACAAACAGACAAATAATAGAACACAAAACACAACATAGAAGCAATCTGCAATTCTTTTTGAATGTTCTGAACTGTTTATTGGAAAAACTATACAAAAAAAATTCTTTTCTTTTTCTTTTAGATTTTAATGAAAATGAACATTTCTTAACTTGTAAAACTGATAAGTTTTGGAATATTCTTCTCATATCAAATGAGTGGAATTAAAAAGGATTAAAATTGGCGAAAGTATTTAAATAGAATTTTTTTTAAACTAGCCATACTACTTGTATTTTATAATAAGTTGAAATTCAAGGCTGTATTTAAACTTATTTTTCATCTTTTTTTATTTTGCATCGTGTGATTTTCTGTCCATCTCCAATTTTAAACACTCATTCATCTACAACCTTTAATAGTAAACTAAAGTTAATAAAATCTAAACAAGGTTAAGTAATTTTTTGGTGCCCTTTATAGCTTGCTGTTCGATGTGAGCAAAGGCTCTGTGTTGAAGACCATACTTTAACCTATTATGGTTTGCTTTGTGACTTGGAAGGAGAGTTGATTCATTGGTACTCATACCACATCTTCGTATATCCAAATAAGCAATACATGACGGATATTACGTTACAGTACTTCAAAATGAAAAGTTCTTTGTTGCAGGAAACAATAATGAGCAACAAAGGTGAAAAATATAAAGAAGAAAACTTGTAATAGAACTTTTTTTATACCTAATATAGTTTTATAAGGAAACATAATAATTTGCTGTATGAACTTACTTTTCTTTTTTTTCCCTGCTATATTTAACAAAATAAGACCGCAAGAACGAATAGTTATAAACAACTCTGAAAATTCTTGTTATCATACTATGTCAATATTTTTTTGAATCAAAATAGCCGTTTGAATATACAATTGAAATAAAAGGAATGACAATGTTAATTGCAGATATACACATCCCGTCAATGTGTTTGTATTGTCTTTCATTTTTTGCTGGTGTGTTTTGTATATGCTACTTTTTGTATTTCTTTGGTTCTTATAACGTGACTCTGTTTTTGTCCATTCGTTTTTGATGCGTTTTGTTATTTGATTTTGCCATGTGATTATGGACTTTCCCAATTGATCTTCCTCTAAGTTCAGTATTTTTGTGATTTTACATTTTTTCTGTACTATAAAAGATCCCGTCAGTATGAAATTATTCTATTGTATGTCATTATGATATATTTCTATTATGAATTACAAAATAAGTTAAACCACAAACGTCAAAATTATTCAATCGCGTAGGGGAATGAACTTTGTGGATTCTTATAAATTCTATATAACTTTTGGAATATTTTAAATCTCGGTCTATTTCTGAAATTAATTCTTACATACTTTTGATTTTTTAATCCTGTATGCTAACATTGCCTATGTGAAATTTTTAAATTGTTTGTATGTACATTGAACGACAAATATATGTGACGTATAAAATTTTCTGACGTCAGACATGCGAATCAATGAATGTGTTTGTAGATAGATGTTTTTGTGTCCTGTTTAATTGTTCCTTTTAGAATTGTTACACCGTGATGACTGCTAAACCCATATTTTGACTATTTTATTTATTATGTCTGTTTAGTTCACGCATCATGGTAAATATAACGGAATTGATGAGACTGTCATCAAAGTGAGAGGGTTGGCGCTATAAAACCAGGTTTAATCCACCATTTTCTACATTTGTAAATGCCTGTACCAAGTCAGAAATATGACAGTTCTTGTCCATTCGTTTTTGATGTGTTTTGTTATTTGATTTTGCCATGTGATTATGGACTTTCCGATTGGATTATCCTCTGAGTTCAGTATTTTTGTGATTTTACTTTTTGATATTTCAATCTATTATGTCTGTTTGTTTTGTTTAAGCATCGTTGTCAATATAATGGATTTTATGCGACTGCCATAAAAGTGCGAGGTTTAGCTAGTTACTAAACCAGGTTTAATCCACCATTTTCTACATAAGAAAATAAATACCTGTACAAAGTAAGGAATATGACAGTTGTTATCCATTCGTTTGATGTGTTTGAGCTTTTAAAATTTTGACATTCGATTTGAGACTTTTTGTTTAGAATTTTCCTAGGCGTTCAGTATATTTGTAACTTTACTTTGTTCTGGTCATTTGCTATTTTAATTTAACGACATAATACAGCAATAATTATATGTGTTGACCCAAATATCTTATCAAAACAATATTCTACCTTTTTGACTATCTTTAAAAATAAGCCCATCATAAAAACCGGATTTATAATTTTGCTAGCCAAACTCGTCTACCAACGCAGATTATATCAGTGGCGCTCAAATAAAAAAAAGTTAACAAAATAAATAAAGTACAAACTTGAAGACCATTAAAAACCTGAAATTTCGAAAGGTTTTGATAATCTAAATTCAATGGGTAGAATATCCTTAGCATTTCGAAAAATTCAAAGTTTCGAAAACTTTTTTTCTAATGGCCATATTAATGACAATTCATGTCAACACGGAAATGCTGAATACTCGGTTTGAGACACATGCTTAGTATTTCTAAAAAAATAAAATTGCGAAAATTATTTATTTATAAATATTACTATTTATAATTAATAACCATATCCATGAGAAATCACTTCGACACAGATAGATTGACTACTGTTGAGACTATCAGGTAGGAATCCTCCATTAGCAAATTGAGGGTAGTACCCATTGGTTGTTTATAACTTTATTAATTGAAGACTGGAACTGGCATGTCAATAACTGCTAGTACTTTTACCGTGCGTATTGTTCTGTGTTTGTTTTATCTACATTGACGTAAGGTATAGGGGCAGTGTTGAGATCTCACTAAACACGTTTATACCCCCACGTTTTTGATGTGTTAAAGACCAATTAGTTGATTTCGGCTGTTTTCTGCTCTTTGATCGGGTTGTTGTCTCTTTGACACATTCTCCATTTCAATTCCTTATTCTATTTGTCACATTTATATTATTATTATCACTTGATTAATACCTCTGCTATTAGTCTCCAAAGGTATCACCAGCCTATTAGCCAGTACTTAGGTGCATACATGAAAATACGGATTTTGTTTTTATTAGCTTTAAAAATTTCGAGGTAATTTAACTTTAAGGAAGTCAGATTCCTCATGAATAGATCTGTTTCCTTTTCCTGGTTTGGCTTAGGTCCTTTGGTCCTTTTGATTTAATCGGCTCTTTTGTATTGAGTTCTTCTTAAACGAAACAGAGGAACGACTTTTGATGTCAGAGACAAATCGATATTAAGCCATTGAAATGCATGTTGAACTATTTACATAGGAACTGAGTTTCTCACAAAAAGCTAATTATTTTTAATTATTTTTCAGTCAGTCATTAACCTTATAATCAAGTTTCAAAATATATTTTTGAAATCAAAGAAATTGCAGCAAAAACAGTCAGAATACAAAGACTTTTTTTTTCTCATTATAAACACATTAGTGATGATCGCTCTTTCGGGGTTCGTCAAACTTACGAAGCCTTGAAAGACAAACGGTTAAATATATTCAAGTTCAGTAGAACTGTACTCTAAGTCTTCTAGTGAATTTGTTATTTAATTGTGATCTTTCTTCAGTTCTAATAAGCAAAGTCCTTTCCTGTTGATTTGTACAATTTGTTTTTGTGTTGTGTTGTTAACAACGGTTACAGGGTAGCAGAGTATTGTCTGCTATAATCCTTCTGCATTCTTTATGTTCCTCTCCAAATTTATTTCACATACCTTAAAATCTATTACATAATGAGGACGTGGATCTGAATAAACAAAGTGCCATACAGTTTAGTTCATTGACGTTGTGAGTCATCTTAGAAAAGGACGCACATTTAAGGATAGAGAAAGGACCAAATATTAAAGTGTTATGACGTCAAATGCAATATATTTGAGAGAAGTACGCATATTTGGGAATAAACATTTATTTGTCTCTTACATATATATAATGTATCGACTTTTTCATAATGTATTTTATGTCTTTCATTTAACTGTGTTGTCTGTTTTCCTCACAAAGTAAGTTTAAAGAATAATTATAAAAAAATATATATTTATTCGTCAAGTTTCGAAGTATCAATTAGCAATAATTTAATTTTGGATGTAACGCGTCTTCTGATTGGCTACCTTCGTTTTGTTTATCAGCTCATAGACATAATTTAGTCACATGAGCATTACGTCGTCAATGTGTTTATGGTTTACTCCGGTTTAAAATGGAATTTAGAATTAGATCATAAGAAATAACTGTAATATTTTATCTGTCTATTCGAAATAACATAAAAAATGTGGTGCACACTTCAAAATAACCCACTACGCGGGTGTTATTTCTTCATAGACAGAAAAAATATTACAGTCATTTCTTAAATAAACTCAACGGACTATACTGGTTATATTCAAACATTAGGTAAACTGTGACTAGAAGTATATAATCAAAATCAGAATAACTTTTTTTCTGTAAGTGAACCTATGTTTTTTTTACATAATAAAACGAAATATCAATTCCTGCCACAATAAATCCAAACATTAAGTAACTGTCCATTTCATTAATATTCATCTAAAATTTACAGTGAGGCTTACAGCATGAGGCAAAATCTCTCACCTCACAGCAAATTCAAGACTTCATTATTTCTATGTGTAAACGTCATTGTAATTTCATCATTTAATCGTTTATTTGTAAATACGTCTTTTTCAATTTATATACACAACGTATTCTAATCTATACAATCCCTAGCATCGTCTTGAGCGATACCCTTTAAATGTTTGCATATAATACGATACAAAACCGTAATATTCGTACTCATAACTCTCGTGTGAAAAAAAATGTTTTATGGTTATAAAGTAATAACAACGTTTTTAAAATGCGGATCATATTGCGTTTTTAAACTGCATTTGAAGTTGTTTAACTTGAACATTTAAATGCGATTTCTACATAAGGAAATTCCTGTACCAGGTCAGGAATATGACAGCTGTGTTCCATTCTTGTGATGTATTATTACAACGGTAAAGTTACTTGTCGACTTTTGGTCCTGTGAATCTTTGTCCATCATCCATTATAAAATTACATCTAATTACAACCTTTAAAAAGTAATCTATTGAATTTATAACTTATTAAGCTGAACAAAAGACGGACCTGGTGTTATAAAACTTTAACCTGAGAGGTCTCTGTCAAAGGAAAACAGACTGAGAATCTCAAAATTAAAAAAAACCGTCTAGACTTAATTATGACAGAGCGACCATTGACTTATAAGCGCATTATGTTTTATCAGACTTTTCATATAACTTGTATTATTGTTCTGTCCTTGAAATAGAAGAACATCATAAGTCTTCTTATTTATTTATTTTTAACGATAACAAATATGTTTATTCAATTATTTCCTGATATATAAATACCTAAGTAGCCCAGGTCGCATACTTAGGGACCCTTGTTTTTTTAAGAGCCTCACTTGACCAGGGAAAATATCAAATGAGTTTAAACTTCCCATTGTTTTACATGACTATATCCAAATAACCAATACAATTTGCATATTTCGACTTTAATATTGATTCACTTATAGGGTCTATGCATCGGAACTAAACACATTTATTTAAAAACCAGTTGTTGGCATGACACGGGTTATGTTCTTCTCATATACATGTATGTTATGATGATATGAAACTAAACTCCGAACGGGAGGAATTTTGCCTGATATTCAAATGACGACGCCATAATCTTTCAATCAGTTTAAATGAAGTTTGGAGCTGGCATGTCAGTTTACTGCTATTAGTCTGTTGTTATTTGTGTATTATTGTTATTTTGTTTATTTTCTTTTGTTACATCTTCTGGCATCAGACTCGGACCTCTTTTGAACTGAATTTTAATAAGCGTATTGTTATGCGTTTACTTTTCTAAATTGGCTAGAGATATAGGGGGAGGGTTGAGATCTCATAAACATGTTTAACCCCGCCGCATTTTTGCGCCTGTCCCAATTCAGGAGTCTCTTGCCTTTGTTAGTCTTGTATTATTTTTAATTTTATTTTCCAGTGTATAATTTGGAGTTTAGTATGACGTTCATTATCACTGAACTAGTCTATAGTGGCCACCTGAACAACGTCTCCGGGTGCGGGAATTTCTCGATGCATTTAAGACCTATTTGTGACCTTCTGCTGTTGTCTCTTTGACACATTCCCAGCTTCCATTCTCAAATTTTAATCATTTTATCTGAAACGCATCACTGATACTGTAATACATAATGATTATCGTATATCCGATTCATTGACTAACATTAAACATGTGTTGATCTAAATGTGAAAACTATATATTTGATAGTCTTCTTTTTAAAGATAAGGTTTACCTTTATTTTAAGTCGTTTTGGGTTCATGAGCTCTTTTAGAAATGTTTGCATATGTTTAAAGATAGATATAGGAAGATGTGGTGTGAGTGCCAATGAGACAACTCTCCATACAAATAACAATTCAAAAGTAAACCACTATAGGTTAAAGTACGGCCTTCAACACGGAGCCTTGGCTCACACCGAACAACAAGCTATAAAGGGCCCCAAAATTACTAGTGTAAAACCATTCAAACGGGAAAACCAAAGATGTATATATATTTCAAATGAAATTAAAGAACTAATGCTTTCTGTTTTTATAGATATGGTGATGTTTGAATTCTGCGTCATATGAGTACAAAAAAAATCGACACGTAGTGGTGCAAAATGAGTATTATAGATACTGACAGTATGTAGGCATATCAAACAACCAACTCAACACATATTCCGTAGACCAAAACGTTCAGAATTAATTTTTATCATCTTCTGTGTAGTTTGTTAAATCAGTATTGTAATTTACAGGGTAGAATTTTTCATGACCTATGATTAGTATTTAGTATAGGCTCTGTTTGATGAGTAAGTATGGTCGATGGTGAATTGTAGTGTAAAGTATTGAAAGATTCTACTGAAAAACAATGGGTTTTTGTCAAAGAAATTAACAGCATCTTTGCAATTTGTACTGCATATCTACTACGACAGAACATGTACTCTTATTTTAGAGATATTTAGCCATAGAATACTTACACATGTATATTATTTTGAGAGGTTCAATACTGCATTGCTATTTTTCTTTCACATTTTTTAATTTTAAATTGATTTTAAACAGAAACTAATATAGAACAGCTTGCAAATAGTGATATATTCATAAAGAATATGTACAATTTATTGTGTATTGTAAATAAACTAGATACCAGTAATTAAATTTATACGGGGGTTGTGGGTTGCGTCTATAAAAGACTATTTGGTGATGCTGGAACCAAAACAATGACAAATTCCAAAAGGTATTGCAAACTATATAAATAAACCCTTAGCATTTCGAAACTTTCAATGTAAACAGTTCATTAATATTTATGACCATATCAATGATAATTCACGTCAACAAATAAATGCATACTACTAGTTTGGTTCTTATAATATGTATTGAATTTTTAAAAAGGGTTTCTTATTTTCTTTTGTTACGTATTTTATCATACATCTTGAATTATATGTTGGCATCAAGTTTCGCAGCATCCATTAACAATAAACACAGCAGTCGTATAATATAGCTTTCCTCGTTACTTAATACTCATATTTAAAAATTATGGAAACTGTGATTAGCAGCTTATAATCAAAATCTATAATAGAAAAACAAAGAATATTGGGTATTATTATCCTTGACAAAACATCAATACATGAACAGCATAAAAATCAAAGGATCAGCGTTTTTATAGCTGCTCTTCAATGTTATCTTTTTCGTGAAATGTAACCTACAATTGAGGTTTGATTTGTTTTAACATGCTTAAATATGCAGTTCATAAGGGTTTTAAAAAAGTTTAAACAGTGCATTAAAAATGTTTAACTTGAAAATTTCAAGACGATGCTTGTTCCGATCCTTCAAGTTACATTAGTCGTCGTCAAAGTCTCTAATGATTTGTTTATATTGAGAAATTATCCTTTCAAGAAACCATTCTTGTTATAACACGAGTAACCGTATTTGATTTTGATTTTTAAATCATCGTTTGAAATTCAGTAACTATTGTTGATGTGTTGCTGATTTATTACAGCCAACGTACACCTGTTTTTAAAAAACAGAGATTGGCTAATAACATGATAATATTATCAATTACCTTGCACAAATTCTAAAATTGTCCGTTTGTAACTAAGGTTAAAACTCCCTCAGGGAAAGTTGGCCTTATCTGGATTTGGTTATTTTATTACGTTATTTTTGGTCATATAGCTCTTAAACTGTTTCGGTTCTTATAAATCTTTGGCTTTAAAATTTTTTGATTTTTCCTGATCAATGTATACACAGAAAAGCACTTCGGATGCATGAAATTAATCAAACGTGTTGTTTTTATTTTTTCAGTTTTTATTTTTTGCAGTGAGTTTAAATTCAATAGTTTTCGTTTCATCTGGATTTGATCCATACGAGTGTTAATACTCTATTGTATTTATTTTCACCGAGAACATGAAATACTGGTTCAATTTATTTATACCAAAAGAAAATGACCACTTGACAACCCAATCAAAATCTTTTGAAATATCTGGCGACTCTTGTATTTACACTATAGATATGATTGTCAAATATCTAGTCTCGGTTTAATCGTTTTAATTGTACTCGATGACAAATGAGATGAACGTTATGTATTAAACTACTTCTTTGTTATTGGCGCTAAGTCAAATAATTTTACAGAATATGATATATCTAAGGTCAGGTTATTCTACACTTATCACAAGACAGCAATTATTTCGTTCTATGACAAATGACGTCAG
Source organism: Mytilus edulis (assembly GCA_019925275.1). Classification (NCBI taxonomy): domain Eukaryota; kingdom Metazoa; phylum Mollusca; class Bivalvia; order Mytilida; family Mytilidae; genus Mytilus; species Mytilus edulis. The sequence goes on from CM034353.1 coordinate 53,817,694, forward strand.
AACGAAAAGAAATGGATTATGCTGGGATTTTATTCAACGTTGTCCGATTACGGATGTCTTCAGCAGATCTTTTTGTTAGATGTGTCTAGCTTCCGCTTTAGGAAATGATTTAACGAGTTCAGATTTATCAGATAGTAGAATCCTTTCTTTCCTTTACATATTGTAACCATAATGATATTAATGTCTTCCGTGAATCATTACTTTGTTTTTAATTTGTACCATTGTTACATGTTAAACTTGCAAATGAGATTAGGACTTGATATATAGTGTAAAAAATATATATAAACGATTATACAAATGTATATAAATCGTCTGTCTGATAATATGTCTTATTGATTATTATTTTTTTTCAAACTAATGATCTGTTTCACAACATGCGTTCATTTTTACCAATATGTCAAATGCCATGCAAATTGGAAGACAGATTTAAATCATTGGAAGCAAACTGTACATACATCTTTTAAAAACGTTGAAGTTAAATTCTTAGATTATGTATCAAAAATACATTCTGTTAATGTGTCAATGAACAAACCATGTAGCATTTTGAAATGAAAAACTGAAAACGTTTATCGCTGCCAAGTGATATAGATATTCATAAATGGTCAGTTCTATGTTTTCATATAGTATTTTCTTTTCTTTTTCTAAATTCTACTTTTTAGGAATCGTCCTGTAGATTATACCGAATGACGTTGACAAATATATGTTTACAAAGGATACACTACCAAGAATCTTCAAAAAATAAAAGTAATTTGAAAGTGAACATAAAAGGTTAAGTAAATAATATAGATAATGATTTTCGTCACATAGAAAATAAAACATCATATAGTCATGATTGTCTAATTAACAGGAATATGTAATACCTACAGAGTCAGAGTCAGTGGTTCACTAGATTGTTGACACACTATTTTTGTCATAGGTGAAAACAAATTGGGTTTGCCAGAGAAAGGAACAGTAAAAGTGTATTACCAATGTACCATCCATTTCATCCCGAAAGATTTTGGTTTGAATCAGTGACATTCGATTGTTTGTATTGAAGGAAAGGGGAATCATGAATAAACTCTAGAAATATTTTGGCCGTAAAATATTACCACTTACAAAATAAAATGAATAACAAAGGTTTTTTGTGGGTTAAAGTTGCATAAATTATCATTCAATGTGTCTTTTTATATCATACATTTGATGTCTATAGGTTGATTACTATTAAAATCTTTCTTCTATTTAGTTTTTATTTATCTGCATACTTGTTTGTTCGTTTGTTTAATCTTTTGCTATATTTATCAGTCTACAGTATCTGTCTTTTAACTTTATTTTGCAAAGTGAAAAAAAAGCATATTTCAGTACTGACGGCACATGCTTCTTCAGTAGCAAAATACTTTAAAGGTTTAGGAATATATAACGCAAAATAAAATCAAATTAATGAAATCGTCGAATTTAATTTTCATAGGTCATTTAAGGCTGCGATTTGTTTTAAATTGTTAAGATATTTTTAAACTCCGAAAATTTACAAATTTCTCATGAACAATGAAAGTAGTCTTATAAATATATTTTGAACTAGAAAATGTACGTATTTATTTATAAGAAGATATGACAATATTAGAATAATTAATTAAGGTTACAGGACAAATATGAAAGGCGTTTTATCCTAGTTTCATCCCTCGTCATCAGTCAATGTCCATTGATGATTTAGACATTTGGGATTTGACTGTCGGATAGCATTGTCATCAGCAGATCCAAAGTAAATTAGGTTCTCTCAAATCGATGTTTCTCTGATGGAAGCATTTGACAGAAGTTCAATTTCGTCAAAGTTTACATACGAGTCTATTTTATTAGAATATCTATACAACACTTTGTACTGAATTGGCTAATTTCATTCTCAAATTGCAATAGTACTACTTAAAAGTTGATACAAAGCTGATGCACATTTTTTGAAATTTTGGTAGGTTGTTGTATTCATGGATGAAATGTTAAAGATTACTTAAATACCAATATCTTTTTAAACGAAGTAAAATAATTTGAATTTACATGTATATTATATCGATTAAGTAATGTTATTTTATCGGGATAAAATTTCAAAAGATAAAAAGATTTTATTCAGAAGGAGCAGTGGATTTTAATGAAAACAAATAATGAAAAGGTGGGATTTAAATGCTATATTTTTTTAAACATTTCAAATGAAGCTTTTGCTTGTTTAAACTAAAAACCAACATATTGAATTTTTGACACATTCCTTCGTGTTAGAATCGCATGCAATCAACAACATCTAATAATCTATCAAAATTGCTATAATTGGTTAGTACACAAAATATCACCAAATCATATGACATTTCAATATATAGTAATATAAATCAATCCCATACTATTCAAAATTATATTCTGTTGCGATGAGGATGGCTTTTATTAAACGTATTAAAAGGATATAGTATCATAAGTACTATTAGTAGGCTGCTGATGTTGCAAAATTGAAAATTGAAGCATTTTGTTGCAAAATTGAAATTAAGCATTTTATTGCGTTTTATGAAATTTCCATGAAAGAATATTGAATTATAATTCCTTATAAGCAGTACATTTAGGTTTTTTTTGTAGAAAATAAACTCAAAAACTTCGCTGACAAATTTGTTTTTATTTATAATTTTGAACAAATCACATCGTTATCTTACAAATAGTGAGTTACCTTGATTGCTTGCTTTTATGATTTGTATGTGAGTGTAGTGTATTTGTGTTATGGATTGATACACTATATCTTTCTTTTTCAATTAACATTATCAAATAGCGTTCAATCACACCGGCGGAGAAGAAAATATTTTTTTCTAAAATATATTTTTCTTTTTAAAAATACCCAGTTTTACATGAAGCTAATGTAAAGTATATTTGTGCTTGATGTACTATATTAACGAACCAACAAATACCAGATGGCAAATCAAGACGACGATATCAATAAACCCAGCCATGCATGGTGCAAACTATGAAGTAAATAAAATCCTACATTCAGATTTATTCAATTTTGTTGAGACTGACGCTTGAAACCAGTCGGGGAATTTCTCAAAAGACCGTCGACTATGTAGGAAAAAAGGCACTTGCAATATTTTTTCAACAATTTTCTTTTTATATTTATAGTTGATTTATGAGTATACATTCATGATCCTTTCAAGCATCATATGGATTTTTGTCATTCTATCTCTCCCTCAATGTCAAACATTATATCAATATGAGAACTAATACATGATAATTTATCATTCTCTTTAGTGCTTATTCTCTAGAAAATGAACTATAGTTTGCAACGTTTAAGCTTAACATTCGGGATACATTTCAAAACTTTCAAATGTAGATAATTCGTTGTCATTCAATAAAGTTTAGAACGTGTCTACGTTACCTTACTGAAGTTGAAACTATTTTGGTCAGTAGTATAGTGATGCTCAAACGTCTAAATCTATTAAGATAAAAACAAAAAACAACAACAAAACGGAGGGGATCGTATACATTCCTAAAGGTAGACGTCTCCTGGTATAGTTCATACAATGCCATAAGAATCAACAACTCTGTAAAAATGTCACAATGATTTTTCAACTGGAGTGGTATGAAGCAAAGAATAACCCAATATTACATTCTTATATAAATAAATTATTGTAATCGTTAATTTTGTGACTATTTAAGTAATGTTTTAAAAGAGTTTTTTTTAATTAAAACCTGCTGTGTCAGCATCTTGACAGTGATGTTTTGTAATGTTGAGCACCTTTTGTAACTAACAGATAACTACGTCCTGCATTTTTCAATATGTTTTTTTACCATATTCTTTCAAATTGCTGCAAACTGATTCAGCCTGTATTGTTCTGATGCTTCCATTCAAAATTCGATCAGTCTTTTTTCGCTACATTACTGTATCGACTGCAACTGAAGTTCCGGAAGCGTGCGGAATTTACTCCAAGAGAAATATTTGAAATATTACTTATAATGTTTACAAGTATTAAATTACTATTTTTGTCGTTTCAGATCCAATTGAGATTAAAATTGGCATTTCGAGATAAATTAGTGTCCTTTCATGGATTAAGATACTATTAACAGTTCGCAAAGCTCAATTTAAAAGAATGAAAAGACGATAAATTCCGCTACTATATTTAGATATTGTTCTACATATGTATTACTGATTAAAAAAAAAAGTAATTGTAAAAGAGGAAACCCAGTATTTTATGTCTTTCATTTAGAAATTGATAAAGAGATAATGTTGCGAATTATAAATTAAGACAAAAGTTGTTTACTTCCTTATCTAGGAAAGTTAAATGGGCTGTATCATGATTCTATTGATCATTATTGCATGGAGACTTATGTGACCCGGCCTACTTTTAGTTCCTGCTCTAAAAAATACAGTGATCGCGTTGATGCTTATCTTAATTTACAATCGAACATGGTTTGTTTGTTAATCGTTAGTAGTAACCTATACTTATGTGCACAAGGCATGTACATATTAGAGAACAATAACTTTGTGTCCAAGGACCTATTTCTGTTGGCTTGAAATTCATGCCATTACTATCGCTAAAGAAACTCACCATCAATACCAGAATTGAAATTTATATTTGCCCAGACGCGGGTTTCGTCTACAAAAGACTCATCAGTGACGGTCGCATCAAAAAATGTTGTTCGAAGTTGAAGAGCATTGAGGACCAAAAATTCTTAAAAAATGTGCCAAATACAATTAAGTTTTTTTCTTTTTCCGATGAAATCTGAAGTTCATCCGGTCCATCATTAGTTCGACCTTTTTATATATAAGGTTTCAACAAACCATGAGAACAACGAACACTGAAATCTAGAGACAATGGCTATTCATTGTACTAACTTGCTATTCTATTTGAGTCATAATGTAATTCCTTGGAAATATACATAGAAAGATTCATTTGGAAAATCTGAAAATTCTCAAGAGAACATCTCTTCAACAAGATTCAGGTAAACAAGTCTATATCAAAATAATGATATTAATCTGGTTTGATTTTTGCTTCTCTTCCTTGTAATTCACTTATACAGTTAAATCCTGACGATACCCTTGACAAATCAACGTATCATAAGTCTTATACATAATTCATCACAGCAAAAATGTTTAATTGTTGCTGACATCTTGACGGATAATATAGTCTATCTGATCCGAAATTTAATTATACAGTCGTAAAACAAGTGTGTATTTTAACGATTAAACTAAACAATTCAGGGGGAATGTTATAATATCTGGTTACGTTTGTAAGTAAAAGAGATTGCATGAACCTGATATTGTCCCATGGGATTTGTCATTGCGTCCAGAATTACACGTGTTTACAATCAAACAATAAATAATTGTGTTTTGCGTAAATACAATAGTGTATCGACAGACAGATTCCATTATGTTATCATAAATCATTATTACATTATCGAGTTTAAATAAATATGTTTTTGGAAATGTTAACGTACATTTGAATAAAATTGTACTTCAGATTACTGATTGACCTATCACAGAATGCAACTAGATATTTTGTAAAGCATTGCTAAATTAATGAGTGCATTTTTTTAATTTTTACCTCACCGTCTATATTAGGATTTTCATTTAAAAGCTAAAATACATTCTATGCATCGGTAGTTCATAATCTAGTAACACTAGAAAACACATTTTGAACAGAACGTTTATGTGAACTGAAATAAAATGACCAAAGATTTATCCGTAAAGTCGTGTTTATTCTACCAGTCAATTTGTAGACAAATCTTATATTCTAGATGGACGCAATATTTGTGTTCAATGAATAATTTCATCAACTAACTTTAATTCCTCCAAGAGTTCTCGAAATTGTCATTGTGTCCAATCAGAGAACAATGATGTTCCCGTCAAGTAAAACAACTTCTGAAATGGTCACACAGAAATTAATCACTTGATTTCAGAAAATTCATATGTATTGCCTGGATTTCAGAATTAGATTAGAAGTTTTGTTGATTTATATTATAACTGTGTCGCAGATAAGAGAAAGGTTGAGGACAAACACGTTAACCACCGACACATTCTGAATTTGCCTATCACAAGTTAGGAACCTAGAAAGCAGTTGTTGCCGTTTTTTGATTATATCATATTTATGTTTCGTTTATTGTTTTGTACTTAAACAAGCTGTTCTTTTTCTCGTTTGAATTGTTTTACTTTTGTCATGTCAGATCCTTAATACGATATTTATCCTAGATTTAAAAAAGGGAAGGCCAGGATCCCAGAAACTATACAGTGGAGTGGAATATGTAAATAGTCTCATGAATTAGCCATAATTGAAGCTCCATTTGAAGTCGGACAACCATTCCCCGAGCATTTACCATGCATCTGCCTCTGGTCATATATGTAGTATAGGGTTTTTCTTATAATTGAAGCGGTGACATACAATTGATTACTGTTACTACATATGATCGCAGAAAGAGAGTTGTCTCATTTGCAATCATACCAAATCTTTTTGATTTTGATTATGTAACTGAATATTACAGAAACTAACTGCAAGCAAATTAACAATAGTAATTAACACTGTGAAACAAGTCTCGCAATACTTTACTGTTAAATTCAGACATTTCAACCGTTTACAATCTATATGGCCTTTTCAAAGTCAAACGTAAACATTTATAAGTAAATTGGACAAGAAGATTTGTAAATACATGTTATCATTAGGCAACAAAAATCAGAAAGGAGGAAAGTAATATTTCCAAAAATGAGTAATACCTTATTCAGGATCAGTTGATTTGGAAATGTTTATTTACTGGAATCTCAAAATGGAAAGAACGTATTAAGTGTTCGATATATAGATTGAAATCATATGTTTATAGTGCTTCAAAATTATTTTGTGCCTCTTAAGATCTTAAGATTCGCCTTATATTTCAAAATAAATAAGAATTAATTGCAATAAGTATATTAGTTGTATCAGCAACAAGAGTGTGGTATGATAGCCATCAAGTTCTAATGACATGAATATAAGCAATGTAAGGTTACCATACGGCCTTCAACAACAAAAAAAGACCCATACCGTAACGTTAGTTATCAAATCACTAGAGAATAAGAAAATTTGAAAAAATCAGAAAGAGACAACAACAGCTTGATTTATAACTTAAAAATTGATTATATTTAAATCTGAAAGACAGCAATCGACAACAACCTCGGAATAACAGGTACCTGGCGTAGAACATGTACACAAAGAAAGTGCTATTTAGGTTTAAAATTCTGTTCAGAATTTTTATCATTTTAAAAATAGTGTGTTGTGCATTGGGGATGGTTAAGCAGGACAAGATCGGTTGTCCTGTCTACGCATGCCGATGTTCTCCATTACGTTTTTTATTTTTCTTTGAATTATAGTAAACTCAACAATTTAAAGATTTTTCAATGTTGCCTCGTTTTGATAGAACTTTCAACTCTGAGTCAAGTGTATAGTTAGTCAGCTTATATATATATGTGTGTCGCATTTTTGTCAGGATATTGTCTGGTTTTCCTCAATATATGGTTATATTGCTCACTGATGTCTATTTTCCCTTCTTAAATCTTTCTTAAAGCAATTGTATTATTTAAACCAGGTGACAATACAACGAAATTGTCTTTATTTCGCAAAACTACTCTTTAAAGTTAATAAGATTACAACTCAATTCATTTATTCCTATCGCTTATGGTGGAAAAAATAATATAAAATTAACACATCTTAACATGGGCTGAAAGGTGCTGTAACCACTGTTTGAGAAATTTTATATAAAGTGTATTTTTCTACGGATATATCAATTAAGTAGAATTATTAATTTGTACATAGAATGTTTATAGGACAACCGAAGTCTCAAATGGGCTGCTTGGAGTTTGTTTTTTTTTTAATCCCAAGATTCTTCCTGTGTATACACACAAACAGGTACTTCAATATACATGAAACTTTAGAACACACTTTTACACACGTAAGGGAATTTTAGATACATTTATTTATCGAACACGATTCAAATTAACTAGAATCCTTTAAATTTAGCAAAACAACACTAGAAAAAACATATTCAATAATTACAGCGTATATTTATTATAAACTTTAATTACTCATCCCTTTTCAACAGAAATTGAATTGTCAAACATTTACTGTTGTATAAAAGCAGCCATTTGTTTATATCAGTATCCTATATCAGGTTAAACAATGTATGAAATTAATCCTTTTAACCGATTGTTTTTTGTCTTATAGAATCGATAAAGGTTTTATTTTGTTAATAAATTATTACAAGTCATACTTTAGGGAATGATGTCGATTCGATTACATACAGTTAGAAACGTGACTAAAATATATCAGACACTTTCTTTCTTACATGTGTAGTTGAAGTTTTAGACAAAACATTCTGTTGTCTTATTTTGCACTGTTTATTAAATATCCGTATGAATACTATCAAAAAACAGACGAAAATGTCTGAGTACATAAATACTGATTTCCATATCAACAGATGAAACTTTATTTTTGCTTTGAGTGAATGCACGCAATTGTTTGCAGTAACTATACAGTGAATTTTACATCTAATATTGACACACTGTACGTCTGGTGTATTAATTTATAAAACTGTTATCTTTAGTGAGTTTTTACATTGTACCAGTGTAACAACTGGTGTATTGCGGATAGGCACATTTAAAGTAAAAAAAGTCCAAATCTTCAGTAATCTGGTTATATTTTGCTTGGTTGTAGTTTCTCAATGGTGTAGTTCCCGAAAATATGCAGGCAACGTGATACTACATTCATCTTCAGAAATCATTTGTCTATCATGGAATCTTTTTTTTATAAAATGTAAAGGTGTCAAGTTATAAATTTTATAGGTCTTAACTCCATGATATGTTTGATTATAATTCGTTCATTTATTTTGGCAATGTTCTTTACATATCGAGCTGTTGTTAGTGGTTTCTTTTTGTTCATTTCTATATTTTGAATATATTTATAAAGAAACCCCTCTTAGGCAACATTTACCTTAGATAGATTTGAATATATTATTATGCACGTTGTGGTCATATAGCTCTTCAATTGTTTCTTTTCTTGTACATCATTGGCTTTCAAATATTCGCCTCTATTTGTTTTTGATAGAGGTATATCCCGAAAAAGCTTCGAACGCCTGAACGTTATAACGTGTTGTGTTCAATTTGTTCTAATCGCCTCTTTTTATATTTTGATTAAAACGTTAAGATAGATAGATATTATGATTTTATTGCCTATTATAAAATTGTTTGGTTTTTATGATTGCGTATTTATTTACATTGCATCATCAACAAACACCGACACTAATTTCATGCTTCTTCGTAACAGTTTTAAAATCTGTAGATATGTCTTCAACCATACAAGACAATGCAGATTTTCTGAATTTACATCAATTCATGATTTTTTAAGTAATGTGTAACGCTCTATCGAATTTTATCAATAAAACTTTTGTTTATTAACCTCCTACTCTCGATTCTTAAGAGTGCAAAAGATTTGTATACCGTCAAAATAAACTTGGTGTAACAGAATCAAAGTGAGGACAAGAACATCTAAAACAATCATTAGGATCAAACTATCAATATAAGTAGACATTGATACCGAACATTAGACAAATGCATTGATTTCACAACAAAATGTAAACTTCAATAGCAGAAAATAATTATTATTTTATTGTGAAATGATGACAAGATATTATTATGTGAGTTTTAATGAAAAAAAATATGACATTGTCTTCCCAATACCGATATATGCAGAATATTTTTAATCTATTGCGCATGAATGCTGGTGTCGTGATTTTTTTCAGTTGCTGATGTAAAACCTTGTTTATTATGTGCACAAGCATAGCTGCAGCTCAGTGAAATTGTATTTGAATATTTTTTCTATTTATAATGTATTTTTCGTTATTGTTAATTGTTCAATTATTATTATTTTTACTTATATTTATTTGCTTGGGAGGGGAGTCATTTGCAATCGTTATTTAGTATTCGTAATTTCCTAACCATAACTTACAATATGTGCCCTTTAAATGTCGACACTGAAAGCTATGAACCAACTCACCTTGGACTACACTACATAATTATATAATTTAATATCAAAAATAAAAATATCATAAACAAATCATGCCTGATTAACATACATTTATTAGAAGTTGGCTTAGTTTTTACTTATGGGCATCGCATTGATATTTTTTGAATGAAAACAGAAAAAACACAACAATTTGTCAGTGTATGATACCTCGAGTTGTTCATTCAGACTTCTTTAAATAATTTTCTCTTAAAATAGACGTGAAATAGAACCAGAAATGTTTCCATCATTATTTAAAGTACTACGCATTATCCTATATAAACGTGCAGATACAGCAGACTGAAACCTTCCATGTGCATATAATCCCGTTAACGTTGATATACGACGATAGATTTACTTCATCGAACCTGTTCTACATAGTGAAATTTACTTTATATATTAATCCCTTATGACAAGGGCACATGGCATAGCAAAACTATCTTTAATCGAATTATGTTGTTTTTGTTCATAATATCTCCTTAAAAAATTACTTTTATAGATCCAGTTACATTACTGAAGATGTTTTAGACAAAAATTATATGTATTCCACTAAGTTTCACCATAACTGTCAATACTTTTAGTAGATTTTCTTGACTGCCCTATTAAATGTCACGTTTTTTTCCTAATATGTACTTTTGTAAATTAACAAGCCGTTTCCTAAGGCTTACACTTTAAGACAAAGTTTGAAATGAACATCTTGAGACCGTAATTAATGGTTAGACAAGAGCTGAGTTATATATTTATTTGCAGTTTAGAGCCATCAAAGGACCATTAAAACATCTTAAGAAAACAGTTTCCTTTTGAAAATATTGCGAAAACGAAATTATCAGATTGTATTTTACCACGCATATTGTTTTTTTCAATGAAGGTAATGTTTGTTGATAACATTTGCAAAATGGCTAGAGCTCTAAAATATTATGTTTTTAAAAGAGTTTGGATTCTTTTATCAATCTATTATTGAATATTGTCTCTTGTTTTATATTTTAAATCGTTAATACAAAAAGAAGATGCATAACTAATTTGATAACTCTGCACCAGAAACAAATTGATGTCGAAATAAGCAACACTAGTACACAGCATTCATCAATGAGCGAGACCCATAAAGTACAGTAAGCTATAAAAATAAATGGTCCTAAATGACAAAATGTAAAACCGTTCAAACGAACATACAAACGACCTTATTATTGTAGAAAATATTTATAAACAACTATATACGACCACCACTGTATTCATATTTTGACTATTTTATTTATTGTGTCTGTTCATTTAACGCATCAATGTAAAAATATCGGAAATTGATGAGACTGTCATTAAAGTGAGAGGGTTAGCGCTATAGAACCAGGTTTAATCCACCATTTTCTACATTTAAAAATGCCTGTACCAAGTCAGGAATATGACAGTTCTTGTCCATTCGTTTTTGATACGTTTTGTTATTTGATTTTGCCATGTGATTATGGACTTTCCCAATTGATCTTCCTCTAAGTTCAGTATTTTTGTGATTTTACTTTTTACATGTTCATAATGAACATAGCTTTACAGACGGGAAATGCCTTTTACGAGATTAAGAGCACTACCAATTGAAAAACATACCCCAAATCTAAATTGTTTTTGCTACGTATTGTTATGCTGGTTTTGCAGTTTTGCTCAAAATGACTCTTTGAAATCACAACAAAATTGCCACGTTGCAATTATGCAGCGATACTGATAAAACATATCAAAATACTAATAAAATAACATAATATCATATTCACAAATATTTCAGCTCAAATGGCCTTCGTAAGTTTCAATTTGTTTCATAACAATTTGAAATTCCTGTGTGTGTTATTATTTCAGCACAACTCTTAAATTATTTGCTTTTGTCATAGCATCTGCACAAATATTTAGACACGTTCTATTTTTTCTGTTTGTGCAGTGGTAAATTCTAGACATTCACAAACTCACTTGAGTGTAACATCAAATCTGTAAAAAAAATCGATCTCAATCTATCGTTCTGTAAGAAAAGAAAACCGTCCTTTAAATTCAAGAATTGAATTTATTAATATGAGATATTTTCAATAGATAAACAAGACGACACATTTTATTCTAAAAAATCTTATTTTTTTGTTAAAACGTATTCAAATCCAAAACGAAGCCAAATTTGTTTTTCTTTAAAACAAAATGAGATTCCATCGGGTTATTTTATTTTCCTCTAATAGCCGATATCGTTTTATATACACATGAAGCAGAATTAAAGTTGTTACGCCAGACTATCATTTCGTCTAACGACTCACCAATGGCATACGAATAAAAACATTTTTAAGGTGAAAATCAAACTGAAGTTACATAGCATTGACAACTGAAAATTCCGTAAACGTTGTTCCAACTACAGATAAGTCAATAAATGCATGAGAATTACAAAATCCGTAGTTTTTCGAGCAATTTATATCATAACATTAACTGTCAACTTTGAATGTTTTGAATTATCAATGCTTTTTCGTGACAGTAAAACAGTGTCGTCTATTGGGATGGTGGTACTCTCGATACCGAAACGTCCACCACCAGTGGCATCTACCCATTGGTTTTTAAACTCAAAGAAGATACCAGGTGTATATTTCGTTACGCAAGACTCATAAAACGTCTTCATAACACTCGTCAGTGACACTCAAATCAAAACAGTGTTTGGCCATATCAAACCGAGGTATAGGACCATTAAAACCGAAACATTCCGAAAGTTATATCGAATGCGTCTTATGCATTATATGCCTTTGTGTAGAAAGACCTTAGCAGTATTTTGAGTTCGCTATATTTTTAATAAATTTGAATATACATAAAGTAAACATATTAATGATATTCATTATAAAAACTAAAATACAGATAACTGGGCTTGTGACATTGAAATATCTTGATTAATTCATTCGCACTGGCATGTTCACGTTAGATTGATTTTATTTACCAGGTTTGTTTTTATCTTAAAAAAAAAACTCCGACAGGTTAATTTTAAGGAGAACTACTCAGAGTAGCATAACGTTAATCTTTGTGGTTACTGTCATGCATCAGTTGACCGATATGAAAAACCAGTTTTCAGATCGTGTAAAATGATATATTGTATGCAAAATTCTTATTACATCAGAGAAGGTGCTGGTTCTGAAAATTTACTTATTCTATCCTATTGTGACATTTATTTGTTTTTGTATGGCAAATTATTGTGTATAATAGGAGACGTTTAACTTGTTTGCGAACTCTGCCTCTTACTACTCAGAGTTAAAGATATTCCAATGAATATTTTTTTTCTATAAACGGTTTCACATTCTATTACCGACTATCGATGCGGCAGATGCAATAGGTATCATAGATGAATTTATGATTAACACGATTGCAAAATTCATTGTTCTGCAATGGAAATAGTAAGCAAAAACAGACAACAATTTGCAAAACATGATAGCCAAAATAATTTTTGATAGCAGTATGGAACACAGATCCTTCTGTATCTAGTTCTGCCGTACGGATAGCCGGTAGTATGGTGTTATCTAACCCGCATTTTGCGAAGGACAATTTCTGTGTCAAATTATGAATTTGACGATTCTTTTCTATTTTTAAAATAAACAAAGGAGATGCTTAATAAGGTTCATTTTGAACATTGAAATGAAGTTATATCTAGTATTTGTGGCGTAAATACTAATTCAAGAAACCAAAAAATATTAATTTAGTTACCTCTTAATTGCGTTGAAATAAAGGCTATATTTCAGGTAAACGGGAAAATACAGATTTATAATATGCAGATGTCTACTCACTTTTATTTGCTGTAAACAATACTTACAACAAACTAACTGCACAATAGTTCGAGGAAGCTTTCTTAAAGCTATTTACATCATCTCATCAAGTTTTCAGGTTGTTATAATGGTATGCACATACCAAAACAAAATATTGTCCCAAATTGATGAAAAATTACAATAATACAAGAATAATCAAGATATTTTACAAATTATATATTTGTTTCATGATTTGTTGCCATGGTAGCTAATCATGTGTGAATTTTTTTTTTACTTTTTATACTGGGCCAAACGTGGGTCTTATTGTCCCTTCTAAGGTAGAAATATTTATAAATAGTAGACGCAATAATATAGGATATATTTATTTCATCCTAAACCAATATAGAACATCTAAAATTTCTACATTCACAACGTATTTTTCTAGCAAGCAGGAAAACTAGTCTGTTTTAAATACAAGCTATTTTTAGAATTGTATGCGACTGTCATACAAGTGAGAGGTTTAGCCAGTTATAAAACCTGGTTAAAACCACCATTTTCTTCTTAATGACATTCTGGTACCACGTCAGAAATATGATAGGAGTTTTCTATTCGTATGATGTGCTCGGGCTCTTGATTTTGCCATTTGATAAGGGATTTTCCCATTTGAGTTTTCCTTGTAGTTCGGGTTTTTTATATTTTACTTCTTTCCATTATCTCATGTTATATTTCAAATTTCAACATGTTTTTTTATCCTTTTTGTGTTTGTTTTCATTAAACAGGTTGTTTTCAGTATTTAATTATTATACAACAAATGACCTGCACTACACACATTTGAAATTGCAAGATATGGTTTATTAATTATACCTTTTATGATATTCTTTTAAACTGCCTACTAACATTTTTTAATTTCAAATAAAAATTATATTAATCATCAACTATCACAATTCATATCAACATTCGTTTATTCTTAAGGAACAATAGTAAATCTTCTTTTACTGTTAGGAACACTAACCCATATTCGTTTATAGTTGAGAAACACTAGCTAATAATATTTCAAGTTTATTATGTCGTTTGGGTTTCTGCTTTTATCTACTTTAAATGCTTCCAGAGGTTCCAACCGTCAAACACATGTACAACTTTGTTTATCTGTTAAGCGCCTGTACATCGCACGAAAATCAAACTAATTGCATATTTTCCCTTATTTTTTAGTCATGTGAAGCAGAGTACATACTCAAATATAGTGTCTTATTGTTCTGTGAGACATTTAAGTACTGTACTCAGAAAGTACGTAATCGTTCTTGATTATTGAAAAGAAATTTACATTAATGATGTTATTGACATGACCAGGTTTCAACAGAAATTACTCAGAAACCAATGAAGACGTTGTAACGTATGTGATGAAATGTTTTTGATGTTCGATAGGAATCTATTATTTAATTGTGCTGCCTTCATCTTTTTGTAAAAGTTGTAATTCCACGTACTAATGGTCCGTAAATCATATATGATTTTATGTTTACTAAAGGGGCTAAACGTAAATTGGCAGAGAAGATGATATCGTCTAATGTTTCGAGGGTATAAAGGATGGTTTAATACATATATCAAGAAGGACATTTTAACAATATCACTCATTAAGTAATTAGTTTGCAAATTGTTTTTTTAAAGTGAATTAGTGTTAGTTTTCCAGTATAATTAGCCACCATTGTGCAATTTTGTTCTATTCTGCTTTTAATTAATGCATTGGTTACTTCAGTTTATGATTCCGTTGGGATCACTAAGAGAGAAATGACTGTTTAAGGAATTGGATTAAGCTTAACAGCAGAAGTCAGTTTACTCTTTAACAGAAAGAGAAGTATGGGGTAATGTAATTCTGAAAAGATTAGCAGAGTGAATGATTGTTAATTTCAGTAATGGAAATCAGTAAAATAAACCATAAATGTAATCAAACTGGAGACATAGAATGCAAATAACATTGTCAGTAAGGGAATATAAAATCAAATGAATAAATTTGCATATTAGAAAATGTGCATATGTAACCACAAGCACGTATACTCTTTGTATAAACTAATATAAAAATAATGTGGTGTTCTTGTAAAATCTATCCCAGACCAAAGGACAAGAGTGAAAATATGAGTAGGCCAATGTTCGGCCTTTAACAAAGTGAAAAGATCCGATGCCATTTAGAAGGTTTATAAGGCCTCGGGGAAAAAATTAAGAAATCATACAAAATAATAACAGCTGATTTACACTTTCACAATTCAATAAAAACAATTATGGCAGATGGCAACTACATGTACCAATAACTGCTAGACTATAGACTAAAAATGGTAACAGGCGCATAAAAAAATGTGGCGGATTTAACTTTGGTATATTATAAATAAAGGCAACAGTAGTATACCGCTGTTCAAAACTCATAAATCCAGGGACAAAAAACAAAATCGGGGTAACAAACTAAAACCGAGGGAAACGCATTAAATATAAGAGGAGAACAACGACATAACACCGAAACGTAACACACACAGAAACGGACCAAGCATCAGACAAAACACCACGAGAATAACAAATATAACATGAAAACCAAATACATGAATTTGGGATAGACAAGTACCGTGCCACGTCTGATCTCAATATCTCAAAACATAATAAGATTTCTGATGAAATTTTAAAGGCGTGATTTTTTTTCATAATTCCATACTTGAAAAATTTCTAAATAATCTGAAGCAATTTTTGTTTATATTGATCTTTATATTTTTTGTCCCGCGTTCAACGCAGCTGCTGAAGCGAGACTTATATCTAGTATTTGTGGCGTAAACACTAGTCTTATGACTATACTAGTTTTGGGGAACAGCTAAGAGAAATGAAGAAAATGATATTTGGTATGCGATTGTATAATATTGTCATTATTGATTGCCAGGGAAATTATCTAACCACATCCTCTCTCAGTTATAGACCATTGAAATTAATGATTTTTATATATTTAACATATCAACGCCTTTGTATATTTTAGTTTAAGGAATAGAACGGCTAGTAAGTCAATGATATTTGGGAAGCAGATATAAAAGTATAAGTTTCTTATTTCGAATAAGATAATTGGACCCAATTCTTTAAACATGTTCAACCATGATCAATTAAATTTGAAACATTTTACGGACGCCATCACGAGTTTGTTGACCGTTATGGAATAACCGTTTCACAAATGATATCGGATATGTTCCTTACGTCGTAACTAAGATCCCCTTCCTTTTCATGAAAGTGACCTACCGAATTATAATATTTACCGGATTTGTTAGAACATAAGCAACACGACGGGTGCCACATGTGGAGCAGGATCTGCTTACCCTTCCGGAGTACCTGAGATCACCCCAAGTTTTTGGTGGGGGTTCGTGTTGTTTATTCTTTAGTTTACTATGTTGTGTCATGTGTACAATTGTTTGTCTGTTTGTCCTTTTCATTTTTAGCCATGGCGTTCTCAGTTTATTTTCGATTTATGAGTTTGACTGTCCCCCTGGTATCTTTCGTCCCTCTTTTACCTGTTAACATATATATTTAAATTTGTGATATTGTCAATTTAAAAATTATCACAACATGTAAGTCCATGATAATAGACTAGCAATTACACATACTTTGCTTCATTTAATTCCGAAGGAGACTACAAGATGTTATAACGGCCCATAAGTCAATGTCAATCCACTTTGTAAGTTTTGATACGTGTTGTTATGTCAATTTTAGGGACAACACAAATTGAAAGTCAATTTACAGACATTTATAGTGTGTTGTCAACTTTATTTCAAAATGTGCAATATACTTACAAAATAATACATAGACGAGACATCTATATATCTATGTGTCAATAGTTATTCTTATCAAAATAAAATTAATGCGTGTTTGGATTACCATTGAAGGAGATTATCTGGATTACTGCTGTGTGATACAGCTATATTACTGTTGTGGGAGAGTGGCTTGAGTACTGTTGTGGGAGGCTGTCTGAATAACTGTTCTTGTAAAGTGACTTGATTTCCGTTTTTTTTAAATTGGGTAGATTTCTTTTGTCGCACAGTGTACGGATACGTTCTCAGTGGTTAACTTGATAACTGTTGTTGGGATTGTCTGATACTCTGGTTGTAAACAGTCTATATAACTGAGTTTGGTGAATGAGCACAGTTTTAGGTATTTAAGATCTCTTTTTTTACTTTTTTTGAATTTGGCCTTCCAGCAGTTTCGATTTGAGCATATTGAGTCTTTTGCAGACAAAAAGCTCGACTTGCATACCGAGTTATTAGTGTACCATCTATGATGAATAAAGACAACAGTAGTATACTGCTGTTCAAAAGTCATTAATCGGTTGAGAGAAAACAAATCCGAGTTACAAACTAAACCCAAAGCGTTTTTATATTCAGGTCAGATTTTATACATTTGCCAATTTAGAAAAGTGCAGTCTCTGTCAGACAAGACAGTATGTCGTTCTGATTTTACTATAACTAAATACACTCATCATAGACACCAGGACTAAATTTTGTATATACGCCAGACGCGCGTTTCGTCTTTAAAATACTCATCACTGACGCTCGAATCCAAAAAAGTTAAAAAAAAAAAAAAAAAGCCAAAAAAAGTACAAAGTTGAAGAGCATTGAGATCAAAATTCCTAAAAGTGTTGCCAAATACAGCTAAGGTACTCTTTGCCTGAAGTAGAAAGCCTTATTATTTCAAAAAAATCAAAATTTTGTAAACAGTTAATTTATAAATATAACAATTTCAATGATAATTCATGTCAGCACAAAAAGTCCTGACTACTGGGCTTGTAATACCCTCGGGGAAATAAACCTCCACCAGCAGTGGCATCGACCCAGTAGTTGTAAATAAACTCATCATAGATACCAGGACTAAATTTTGTATATACGCCAGACGCGCGTTTCGTCTACAAAAGACTCATCAGTGACGCTAGAATCCAAAAATGTTAAGTAAGCCAAATAATGTACAACGTTGAAGAGCATTGAGATCCAAAATTCCTAAAAGTGTTGCCAAATACAGCTAAGGTTATATATGCCTGGGGTAGAAAAGCCTTATTATTTCAAAAAAATCAAAATTTGTAAACAGTTAATTTATAAATATAACAATATCAATGATAATTAATGTCAGCACAAAAAGTGCTAAAAGATTGAACATTTGTGAAATAATTTTAAATTGCATCATCATCTTAGAAGTCAAGTACCTGTCAGATCAAAACGACCATTTCTCTTCAAAGTACATTTATAGTGAATGTCAGAAACGGCATCCCGATTACCGTGACAACTTTTGTGTAGTAACTTCTTTATTCTAGTTTTGTTCCAAAACAGAGAACTGAAATTTTCCTATAACATATACAGGTAGAAAAAAAGCTAATTAAGTTGAGGTTGTTACCTACGGAAAATTCAAATTATTCGCTCAACTTTTGCATTTGTGATATTAAACTAAAAATTCTAAATGTTTTTATAACCATACATCAGGATTGTGTATAGTATCGTCATTGCACTAGCTTCTCAAACATTGAAGACTTCTTTTTGAAAGGGTGAAGATATGTTTCACCCCTCTCCCTATTGGTCATATTTAATAAGAACCAAGCTTCATTTCTTATATCGATCGAGTCATTTTGTTTTATTCATTACTTTATCTAATTTCATGTTTACTTGAACATAGAGGAAGAAGCTTATACCACAAAATATCATTTCTCTGCAAAATATCAGGAAAATTGAATCATTCTCCATAAAATGAGAAAATCTTAGTTGATATTGAAAGTGCTACCGCCTCTTCACTAAAATCGTTTTCTACAATGTTTTATATTCAAGAAGAGTGAAAATAAATCATATCGTGTCCATGTACAAATGATTGCTTATAAGATAGACGTTTTGTTATTATCGGACTGAAAACTAGATTTATATATAGAAATAAGTTTAAAATTTAATCAAGTCCTACTAGTTTATCTCACAAATCGTTTATACATGTAATGAAATATGTATGGCTTACATTAGAGATAGGAAACTGTACTTTTCGTTATATGATTGAGAAGTATGTAGATTTGTCTTGGATATTTATGTATGTACTATTGAAAACAGTAAAGTCATTTCTAAGTAAATGCTTATGTAACTTCAACTGATAGGGTCGTTACAGATTCTGTTTCAAAATTATTCAAAATTGAAATCACCTGAAAGCCACTACAAGTTTTAGATTCGTTACATCTAGACCTAAATTTAATGATAGCCCTGAAAACTGAGTTTTGCTGATGATTTCGAAAAAAATGCCATGAATAACCATGACATATTTTTTCAATAAAATTAAGTTAAGAAAAACAAAAATTATCAGTCTGAAGATGGTGGCGTCACAATAAATAAAGTGTATTAAACATCTTGAAGTAAATTATCATTCCTCTTAGACAGTTTGAATCAGAGTAGACTAGTTGTACTCATTTCAGACTTGACTTTTAGAATTTGAACATCCGAATGTTCTGCAATTTAAATAGAATCACAGACATAATATATACATTTTATGTCAAATTTTGGTGTCAAATATTATCCGATTAAGCAAAATACTTTCACGGGATCCCTCTTGACTGAATATGCATTAAATAGGAAATACCACCAGAATTTTATCAAATATTTTGATTGCATCTTATAAAAAATTATAAGTTCTTTATTCCAGTAGCTTATTTTCGTTATTTTTTATGTATGTTAATATGAATTTGATTATTTTACTTCTGGCACTAACTTTTGCAACTCGGATATGTACTTTCAAATAAAAGTGTATTAAAAAAATGAATTATGATTCTTTCTATAGTTATACAGCTTAACAAACTAGTCTCAAAAGGGTTGTAACTACAATCTTAATTTGAGCGTAAAATGATGATTCGTATCAGGACTTGATTAACAGTAGATCTAATGCATAATTGTGAACTATAATTTATAACATAGGTTGCAATATAAAATACCGTGATTTTCACAGTCAAATAAGAACTGATCTTTTATTTTTGAAAATTAAACCTTCTCCACTCTATCAAATGATAAAAAATATGTTTTCTGTTTCACATGGTTGCATTTACTATTTGCATAGATAATACAAGACTACTTTTTTAAATCTTTTCCCCATTTAAAGGCCTTAGGGAATGAAAACATACTATGATTCATAGCACCATTGGTTTTATGTTAAATTCGTCAATTTCAAGCATTAATTGCTACTTTGTCTGAAGTTCAAATAAAGTTTCATTTTAAATTTATGTCAAAATTATACCTTATCTCGACTTAATAAACCAACATACCTATAATTCACACTAGAGCGCACTAGTTCCCGAAGATTTGGTAGTACAGAAACAGATACTAGTACTTCTGAACAGAACAAAAGGGAAAATATGCCCTTCTATCATAATTTCATACATTGTTCTTTATTTTTCGAAAGAAACATTCAAAAAGAGTCCTACAGTTACCCCAAGTTCTTAAGCATTTCATAACAAATTCATTCAAATATTTTACATTTTGACAATGTTACAGCTGTACATAGGAATTATTCTGTTAAAAGTATATGTACTGCTTTTTGTATGTTCTTTCTGATTGAGACCGATTTAGTGGTTCTATACATTAACGGCCTTTAAATTGATCTGACACTAATCCAAGAATTTAAATACTGGTTACAGAGTTATTCCAATGCCAACCGGGATCGCAAAAATTTCATGTTTAGATATCGTGACATAAACTGTATGTTCTTCTAACTATAAACACTTTTTGTTAGTGTCTGTCATATTTAATTTCAAATACAAACACTTTTTATAGACGTCTTAGTCAAATCTACTATTCAATACACCAAATATATTGTTTGCGTTTTTTGTGGATTCATTTATGTTAAGTTAGGATCTCTGTTTGGGTTGTCCACCCAATTTGTCAATATAACTCTAAACTATTAAAAACTGTTATAACAGTGGGGTAAATGTTAAAAAGAGTTGTACAGAAAGTCAATGTGTACGTTAAATGTGAATAATTGTATGTTACCATGTTGCAAAAGAGATACTTTCGTTCCAATGCATATGATTTACATGTGTCGTATACATAATTATGAATGGTGCACACACAAAACATGTCATTTGTAATAACACATTTGAATTAACTTCACATTACGAATAAATTTGCAGGAACATACTTTGTGTTGTAAACAGAATCAATGTCATCATTGTGCTTCAGGTACATCCATGAATGATGATCGTTATAAAAGTATAACATGAATATTGAAATATATTTGTTATTTGACATCACAGAAGCGAGGTGACTTATTTAAACCATATACCATGTAACAAAAGTCATAAGTCTGATCCTTTAATAGAATGCTATTCAGCGGTTGTTTGATTTTTCAATTTCGCTACAAGAGGGTCTGACAGGGCATTTGACAGTTTCTAGTGTATTTAATGAAAGTTACGCCTACTGATTTTCATAAACAAGTTTCCCCGCATAAAACATGAATTTGTAATTATATTAGTACCAATAATTTCTTGTTAAACATTTCGTATCAGATTTCAATTAAAATCAAGTGTCTGAAAACTCTTATATCCTAGATATTTGTTTTCCTCTGTAAATAAATTAAGATATCATCTACATCAAAATACTTAGATATTACACTATAGCCATACATGTTCTTGTGGGTCAACAATATATGGAAAATCAAAAGAATTTTACTCCAGTCCCACTTAATATATAACGCATAACTGTTTTTTTGTCTGCGCGTCACTGATGGGTCTTGTGTATACGAAACGCGCATCTGGCGTATCAAATTATAAGCCTGGTACCTTTTGATAGGTGTTATTTATGCGTTTCTCTGTCCTGTATGTTCTCTCATTTAATTGTATTGTAGTCCTGTCATGTAATGTTGTCATTTTAATGTTATATTTAACATTGCCTTAAAAGTGGGAGAATTGGCTAGCCACAAAACCGGGTAAAACCCACCACTTTTTCTTAAAATGTCTTGTACCAAGTCAGGAAATGGCCATTGTTTAAGACATAATTGATCTAAGCTATACTTTATTGTAGTTTTAACATGGGTAGGCATTAAATTCGTGATTATTTTTGCCCGAGCGATAGTGAGGGCTAAAATAACATGAATATAATGCCTACCATGTTAAAACTACAATAAAGTATAGCTTGCATCAATTATTTCGATTCTGATTAGGACAATTAAGGTATTTTCTATGTCCGATTTGTATAAGGGTAAAGCGATTGTGTAGGCTCTTCCATGAACCTCCCTTTTTGTTTGTAAAGAAGCAAACGGCTGGCACTGTGATTTTCCAGAGGGAGGAGTTTTTCAAAAGCCAGCATGTACGGTTGTCGTATCTAGGTCAAATATGTCAATTTCGGAATGCAACACATTACAGTAAAAATAAATGAATACGTAACAACATGTGCATCATTTAAGAGTTTGGAAGTGTTTTAAGTTAATGAAATATATTAAATGTAGCCAATTTGATAAAATTAATTATTCTGCAGTTGTCAATATACGCATGTGCAAAACAAATATTGGATTTAGAGCATGGGTTTATTCATAAAGCGAAAGAAGCATGTCATATTAGAATATGTTATAGTTCGTTTCTGTGTGTGTTGCATTTTAGTGTTGTGTTTCTGTTGTGTCGTTGTTCTCCTCTTATATTTGATGTGTTTCCCTCAGTTTTAGTTTGTAACCATAATTTGGTTTTTTCTCAATCGACTTATGAATTTCGAACAGCGGCATACTACTTGTGCCTTTATTCATAGGACACTGATGGACGAATTTCAATTACTATTGTAATGATTTCAGACTAAAATAAAGAAGATTAACGAGTGAATTTTTAAAAACTTTTTAAAATTTGCAGAAAGATTATATGCAAAAACGTTGTCGAAAATACACCAACAAAAGCTAAATACAACACATTATAAATGTCATGTGTCCGATTTGCTTTTCTGAATGTATCCTCTTCAAGAACGCTCAAAGCCGAATATTTGAAAGCCAATGATGTATAAAGTAATCTCATAAAAATACTGAACTTAGAGAAAAAATCTAATCGAATAGTCTATCATCACATGGCAACATCAAATAACAAAACGAATAGACAAGAACTGTCATATTCCTAACTTGGTACAGGCATTTTCAAATGTAGAAAATGGTGGATTAAACCTGGTTTTATAGCGCTAACCCTCTCACTTTGTATAAGATTCTAATCATTTGAAGAGCTACATGAACAATATAGGAAACAACAAATAAATCAAAGACGCAATTTCCAATTTGTTTTACTTTTTGAAAGAGTTTTGTGATTTTCTTTATTGTTTTAGATATTTTAAAAAATCAGCCTTATAGTTCTTGCATTTTGTACAATTGAGGACCATTTTTAAGACCTGAATTATGTAAAGAATACAATTTCTGTTATAATTTTTATTGGATATCTTATTTTAAAGAAACAAAATAATTACAAAACATATTATAATTAATGTACAATTCCTCAGGAGGATTCACACTAAATACATCACTAGTTAAGTTTAAAAATCATTATCATACAGAATGGTTAAATAAAGAAAAGTTCATTACTTTCATTCTTATATGATATTATTGAATGTATTCTTATTAAAGTAAATTAACATTCTGTTAATTGGACGGTGCTGTCTGACACCAGATTAAAAGATGATTTAACCTAGATTTAGTGATTGATGGTTATAGTTGGATTTATTTAATGGATGTTTGAAGTTCATCAACGTTATGATTATGTGATATGATGATAAATCATCGTTAGATGTGCGTCATTAAGATTTAAATAAATTAGAAACAAATGATGTTTTGTCCCTTGACGTTCCTATAAAGTGACATGTTTTTTCTTAATTTTCGTAGAATAAAACGACTTGTTGAGATGTTTTTTTCGAGTGATAAAGATGCTGATGAGTTTGAATAGTTGTATTATTGACAATCGTATCATATTACAATTCTTTCAAATAATTAGAAAACGACTACTTTAAAAATCCTTTCAAGCGTTCAGAATGTAAGGCGCGACATTTTTCTGAGTGCAAAAAGAAATTGCAATTGTAAATCATTAAAGGATACGATATAAAGAAACAGAAAATTAAAAAAGAAAAAACCTATAACGATTTTCTAAACTGGTTGCTGCTAAAACGGGACAATAACATGTTCCGCTCATTATCTGGTCAGGAATATGACCAAGTCAGGAACATAACAGTTGTTGACCATTCGTTTGATGTGTTTTATCATTTGATTTTGCCATTTGATTAGGGACTTTCCGTTTTGAATTTTCCTCGAGGTTCAGTATTTTTGTGATTTTACTTTTTGGATTATGGAAGTCAACTGCCTGCATTGATTGGTTTCACATCCATATCAATAATTTTTTTAACTAATTCGGTGGGAGTCGAATGCCATAGCTAAGGGTCTCGAAAGACGTTTTTATTGATTAGATATCCGAAGTTATACTTAAGCATGCAACTGGTTGTTGTTTAAAAGTATTATAAACAATTGTTTTTGTATTGAGTCCCACGAGATGTACGTAATATAAACGACACTTATCCCGCATATAGCATTAACTCAAATATAAAATTTTAAGTAAAATGGTTAACGCAAAAAATTAACATCCAAGATCCTTTACATGACGTTATCTCATTCGTTAAGATTAAGTCAATTGGTAATAAACAGGATTGATGTAATTTATTCTTTTTTATTTCAATTCAACAAAATTCTCAAAATGTTTTAGCAATGACGTAAGATCATACTTTATTGTTTCCTGAATAAAAGAGATGTTCAGGTTAAAATCTAAAATGTCATAAAAGAAAATTATTTTGTCATATACAAACAGCAAAATTGTTAAATGTCACATTGCATAATCACATTGTCAATATTTTCTGAAGAAAATTTATGTTATAACATTCCTGATGGAAATCAAAGACAATTTTAATATGGTTAAACTAGAGCTTAGGACATCTTCGTTTAAGATACTCGGTCTTCGCTCAAAACTATAAAACTAAGTAGGAGTTTAACATGAAATAAAAACATGCTGAAAGTATACATTCTGCTCTGGGTTCATTTTAAATCTGACAGTTTTCATATAGAATGTTATTTCATAATCCTATTTAAACCAACATAATTGTATTTCAAATATAAATCTTGAGGTGTGCCAACAATCTTATAGCATATTCTTAGTACATAAAACAGTAATTTCATCTCAGTATATGATATGATTGAGAGCACAATGGTATCTCAAAAAACAAAATAATAATATTGCAATTTGATCTCCTTTGAACACAACTTAAAAGCACAAGAATTTGAATAACTAAAGAAAGACTTTGGGATACATGTACAAAACTCTTAATTTTAAAATAAATGTTGAATAACTTTATAAGTTTCCCATGGCAAATCGTGAAATTTGTCATATCTATAACGAAGAGAAGATGACCTTGTGCTATCTGTTTAGATTTTTCTGCTGCAATTTGTAGTCTAAATTTTCATCACAAGTTCCAGTACAAAAAGTAACAAACATATCTGCTTCCTGTAAACTAACTGAACTTTATGAATTAGGAACTTCGTTTCCCATTGCGAACTTTCTTTTTGATGACACACCCGTCGTCTTGTGAAAAATAACATAATAAATAGCACGGGGGTTGTACAGGAAGTCATGCTTAGTGTGTCCTGACTCATTCCTTATTCCGGCTGAATAGGATTTTTTTATAAGATTCAGAAAAAAAAATGCTCACACAATGTTATATATGTTTTTTACCAACAAGCTCAATAACAATTCAATAACTGAAAAATAAAACAAAGAACCATCACGAAAAAGTATACAGATCCTCAGATTAACATAAATTGTGTTAAGTTTTATGCAATAATTATAAACAGTAACTGAGATACGGCACGACATGTGAAAGCCACCCACCCCACCCCCTTTTGTTTACAAAAAAACTCAATAACTCTAAAATAAAATTGTGAATCATCACCAAAATGTATACAGATCTTCAGATTAATATAACTTAGAAGTGTGTAAAGTTTTAAGCAATAATCATATATCAGTTTTGAGATACGATGCGACATGTGAAAAAAAACACCACCCCTGTTTTAGTTACAGAGTCACGTAGCTCAAAAAGTTATAATCTTTTTTTCATCAAAAAGTATACATATCGTTTGACCATATAAGAAACTTTTTAAGATTCGTGAAATTTGGATAAGTCGTTCTCAAGTTACGGTGCGACATGTTTACGCCGGACAGAGAGACGGAAAGACGGATAGACGAACAGACGGACGCCGAACATTTGTATACCATAATACGTCCCGTCAAAATTTTGATGGCCGTATAAAAATCAATATGATTGTGAGATTGATTATGAAAGGCCTCTTTTAACTAAATATCGACTCCTAATATTTAAATTTTAAGTAATGCATTATTGATTTTTTTAAATATTATATTAAACAGAGGAACAAAATTTCCGAAAGACAAAAAAAAACAATGTCCATTGCCATACTTCCTTCTTTTTCACTCATAGTTTCTCTTGTAAATATAGCGATGGGATAAGTTGTACAAATGTAAATTATGGAAAACATATACTAATAAAATATTTCAAAACAATATGTGTAGAAGTCATAACCCTTTTATTCATATATCATAACTTGTTACCAGACTATTCGTTAAGCCAAATCCTAGTTTCTTATTGCAACTGTATACGATGCATATCTTGCTGACATATGAAATAACGTTCTTCGTTGCATTTATGATCGTTCCAACCATTATTTTCTAGAATTAAACAGTTTTCGTTATCCCCTCCATTTGGTTCTCCTGGATTCCATTTAGTGAAATTCATAGCTGCTCCGGATGACCATATCCAAATACCTTCAATAACATCATCTCTTGCTCCAAGCCAATATGCTAAATAAGACCAAACAAAAGAATATGCTCAATACAGTACATTCACGACTTAGAAGGTTCAGAATAAACTCAGTCAGGTGGTGTTGAAAGGGTGACGTAAAATCCTGACTATTGACAAAACAGATAAAAAAATTAAAAAATAAAAGGTTCCTCTATCAGTGAAACTTCCATTATCAAGATGCTTAATTTCTTGATTGACACCATATTTGTAACGTCTGGGGATATTTTTTTTTAAATTAATCGACATTCGGGAACTCATTGTGCCCCTCTTTTTTGTCGACTTTTTTCTTTTATTCATTTGTGGCTGCCTTCATACAGGAGTTTCTCAGGGAGCATTAAAAGAAGATAGCATATAGACGGTGCTTTTCACTTTATATTCCAAAGTAAAGTGAATACGTTGAATGCATCTAACCCATCGAACTTGACATTAAGTATAGCACAGATACAATTAAGTCTGTTTACAACAAAAGAGATAGTTTTAAGCCTCATAATTGTGGACACTTAATATGATATTCCGGAGCTTACGTTTCACACCTTGATTTTCTTCATTGAGGGTTGATACTTAAAATCATTACAAAAAGGGTCATACGTGGTCAAATTGAAGTCAACGCTCTAGAAATTTTGGACCCCGTCACGGGTTCGATGAACGTTATTGAATATCTATTCATAGATGACGACGGTATAATTTTCGATTGTAGTAACTACTATCCAATCTTCTTTCCAGCGAATTCGACATTACCAAATGAGATATATCATGTTTAACTTACATGACGCCTGCCACATACGGAGCAGAATATTTCTACCCTTCATAAACACATCTGCTGATTGTTGTTGGGTTTGTATTGCCTTGTACTAGTATTTAGTTTTATGTGCTTTAAAATATTGTTTAACCTTTCGTTATTTTTCGTTTCTTTTACATGGCGTTGTCTGTTTGTCTTCAACGTATGAGTTAAAATTTCCCTTTATGTATTTTTTTATCTCTTTATCTCAAAATATAACTCATAATTATGTACAAGATTATCTGAGGCTTAAATTAAAATATTGTTTGTTTGCCCTTTACCGACCGACCCTATCAATTCGTTCCGCCTGAAAATCTTTTATTTGTATTTACCAGCAAGATTTTATTTTATTTTATTTTTTCGTTCCTACCAAAAATCTTATATTTGTATTTCCCGCTCAAAACTTGTTTACCGGAATCCTCGGGTTTTATCTTTTCGTATATGGTCCAGTCCGTTTGGTATCACCTGAGCGTTTGACATGAACACTTGCATTTGAAGTTTCAAAGCATTTGTTTGAAATCGATGTTGAACGCTTTCTGAAATCATGATATGAAGTCTCAGTATGAAGTACGTTACTCTGCACCTTTAAACTTAAAGAGCAGGGTTCATTTACAAAAAAATCGTTTGATACAAAAGTATTAACGTGTGTATAAACTAATTTGTAAACGGACGTTGTATTTTATGTAGGGATGGCCTTTTGTGATCCGCATGTCAGAATGATTATGTTAACGATGCCGCTAAATTAATATATCTGACATGAACCAAAAGTGACAAAACCGTGTAAAGTGGAGAATATCTGGCAGTAAAATCGCCAAGTTTTCCATACAGATCATTTATAAATGTGATGCAAAATACGTGACAATTGAGTTTTAAGTCTTATAGCATTTTAATTGGAAAAAAAGGCACACACGAAATTTGTAACACTCTAGGGACTTTTTCTACTAGTAATATATGTCTGCCCGGACATTATCTTACCAGTGCAAAGTTATCTCTTATATTTTTTTTCTTCAAAACTAATAGTCCCAGCGGAAAACTTATTTGCAAAAACAAAACGGACAAAAAAATGACATTATGCAGATTTTGTATCTATAAAATAAAATATTTTACCTACCTGCCTACCCATGACAAATAATATACCGAGCCAAGTTATTTTTTTGGGGAAAAAAATAAAATATTTTACCTACCTACCTACCCTGTTTCAAAACATAGGGTCGGAAAAGGGCAAACAAACAATATTTTAATTTAGGCCTGATGTATGATATGACTCTTGTGAGTAAAACTCAAAAAAATGTCGGCATTAAAATAAATAACATTATAACGTTTGTACCTCCCTTATTGTTTTACAGAAATTCACATATATATCGGGAAAAAAGTGTCTGAGCTACCCCAAAACACGCGTGCGTGTGATTCAAAAGTACCATTAACCAATGTTTGACATTTCTCGATTCCTTTTTTCTAGCACCCAATTGGTATCTGTTTGATGACCCGTAGATGTATTTGGATGTCATTATTTAACCCTTTATACAAATTTTGATTAATATATGAAGTTCGGATGGAGATCAAAACAAGAAAAACACACAATCTTGTTTATAATAGTTGGAAACTAATTCATTGTATATTTTATTGTGCTTTAACGCATCTATCCCATCGAATTGGAGATAGAGGATACTACAGATACAGTTAAGTCGGCTTCATATCTTGACTTACATCTAGAAATTGACAATGAGGGTCGGTTGAAAACAAAACTTTACGACAAAAGAGATGATTTCAGCTTTCCAATTGTGAACTTTCCATTTCTAAGTAGCAACATTCCAGCAGCACCTGCATACGGGGTACATATCTCCCAATTGATACGATATTCCCGTGCTTGCATTTCCTATCATGACTTTCTTGATAGAGGGTTACTGTTCACAAGGAAGCTATTAAACCAAGAGTTCCAAATGGTGAAGTTGAAACCATCCCTTCGGAAATTTTACGGACGCCATCACGAGTTGGTTGACTGTTATGGAATAACCGTTTCACAAATGATATCGGATACGTTCCTTACGTCGTAACTACAATCCCTTTCCTTTTCATGAATGTGACCTACCGAATTAGACTATTTACCGGATTTGTAATCACATAAGCAACACGACGGGTGCCACATGTGGAGAAGGATCTGCTTACCCTTCCGGAGCACCTGAGATCACCCCTTGTTTTTGGTGGGGTTCGTGTTGTTTATTCTTTAGTTTTCTATGTTGTGTCATGTGTACTATTGTTTTTCTGTTTGTCTTTTTCATTTTTAGCCATGGCGTTGTCAGTTTGTTTTAGATTTATGAGTTTGACTGTCCCTTTGGTATCTTTCGTCCCTCTTTTAATGGTAACGAATGTATGATGATGTATGACGATGTAGTTAGACATTAAATAGTTATCAAAAGGTATCAGGCTTATAAAAAAGGCAACAGTAGTATACCGCTGTTCAAACTCATAAATCTATGGACAAAAAACAAAATCGGGGTAACAAACTAAAACTGAGGGAAACGCATTAAATATAAGAGGAGAACAACGACACAACACTTCAATGTAACACACACAGAAACGGACCAAGCATCAAACAAAATCCCACGAGAATAACAAATATAACATCAAAACCAAATACATGAATTTGGGATAGACAAGTACCGTAACACGTCTTCTTTTTATCGCAATGTGAATTTACACTCAAAAATAAGAGAAAACAAACGACGCAACGTTAAAATGTAACACACACAGAAACGTGCTATAATATAACAATGGCCATATTCCTGACTTGGTACAGAACATTTTTGGCGGGTTGAACCTGGTTTTGTGGCATGCCAAACCTCCCCTTTTATAGCCATGTGAAATATAACATTAAAATGACAACTCAACACCACAGGACTACAATATAAATAAATTGGAGAATACAATTGACAAAGAAACACACGAACAACAGCCAACAAAAGGCAACAAGTATAAAATTTTAATACGCCAGAAATGCATTTTATCCACACAAGATCTACTAGTGATGCCCAGGTACAAAAGTTTGAAAGCCGAAACAAGCACAAAGTCGAACAGCATCGAGGACCAAAAGATCAAAAAAGTTGTGCCAAAAACGCCAGGGTTTTCTGTTAGTTACCAGAACATCCCTATTATTTAGAATAATTTATACTTTAGCACACAGTAAATTTATAAAATTACTAAACAAAAGCTGTACATGATAGAACTGAAATATTAACTAATTACAGGAAACAACTGAAATACATTACATAACCAGACATTTGCAACACAAAATGTAGACACATCCGAATAAGTTTAAACCTCAACGCCAATAGTATAGTTCGTTTGTATGTGTGTTACATTTCAACGTTGCGTCGTTTGTTTTCTCTTATTTGAGTGTAAATTCACATTGCGATAAGACGTGTCACGGTACTTGTCTATCCCAAATTCATGTATTTCTCGTGGGATTGATACGCTAGACACGCGTATCGCCTACATAATACTCATCAGTGACGCTCAGATCAAAATAGTTAGAAAGACAAAAAGGTATAAAGTTGAAGAGCATTGAGGACCGAAAATTCCAGATAAATTGTACCAAATAGGGCAAAGGCAATCTATACCTGGGATAAGAAAACCTTTGTATTTCGTATAATTCATACTTTTGCATCCACTTGATTTATAAAAATGACTTCATAATTGATATTCATGTCAACACCGAAGTGCTGACTACTGGGCTGGTGATACCCTAGGTGACGAAACGTCTACAGGCAATGGCATCCACCCGGTGGTGTAAATAGTTATCAAATGTACCAGGCTTGTAATTTGATACGCCAGACGCGCGTTTCCTCTCCATAAGACTCATCAGTGACGCTCATATCAAAATAGTAAGAAAGCCAAACAAGTATAAAGTTGACTAGCGATCACAAAATGTTTAGGATGATCAATGGTTCCAGATTTAAACTTGAAATTAAAACAAAACTTTCGTTTTTTACACCTACCTTTATTTGGATTTAGTGATGAATGTTCTAAAGCTTTTTCTTCCAAAGTTGATTTTATTTCTAGGAGACGAGCATCATGTTCTCTACATGAAACCTGTAAATATAGAATAAATATTCTCTCACGAAATTAGAGAAAATACCCGACATGCAAATATTACTTAAATTAAATTTTATTGAACCAAAATATTCAACAAGAAGTATTACCATTGAACATTTCCAAAACATCTTTATCAGTATGTGTCAGCTGAAAATTGCATTTCGTCGATCAAAGCGCGATAACTGACACTTCATAAGTTTATTAAAATGTTAGTGTGAGGAGGCAAGACCGTGCGGGTCTAAGTTCCTAAATGGGAATAGAAAGGAACAAAATTCTGATCTTTTGATAGCTAGAAGCGGGAGATCCACGGTTCGATCCCTGTCCTAGTCAATCCCTTGCCTTGTCAATTCTATTGTATTCGATTTGAAGGAACAAGAAATTTTGTTTTCTCGTTTTAGAAATATAACTAAATAACTCACAGCTGATCCAAACCAATCTAATTTTGATCTGCTTACAAAATAGCAGGCATTGCTACTGCGAAACCACCCAGCATTGCATTTATAAATACTGACTTCTTTAACGCCGACTTCTGTCACTGAAAAAAAGAACAATCTTCCGTTTATCATCGACAGTTCATCGATTGGTTTCCAGTTTGAATGTCATTCCAGTTTAACATAGTGAAAAACAAGATAACTTATACTTAATTTTTTTAAGTGGACTAAATTTTGGATCAATTGGACAACACACAAGCGAGGAAAATAAGAATCAAAAGCCAGGTGTATTGTCTTCAATTAACCCACATATACAATACAAAACGGAAGTTTAGGGCAATACATACACTTTCTGGAGTCATAATATTGCCAGGAGGATGAAATAGTTATGTTTCCCAGACGGCAGCTTACCGTATAACTTTCAACACTTCAAACGATAAAAACCAACGACCTAATTCATAACAAAACCAAAACGGCGGACGGCAACAAACGAAAGCCGAGTTTCAGGCTCCTGACTTGGGACAGGAAAACAAAGAATATGTCGGGGTTATAGTAGAGCGCCTAGAACACCTTTTTATTCACAAAATATATGCAAGATCTTTTCCTGTACTGTTTCTATCGAATGTTTATATGTGTACCTTATGTAAATCTTATTTTCAGATTCTAAAGATAAACGGAGGTATATAAGTATGGTCATCTGAACTCCTCCTGTCCGACTGTAAAACTTATTAGAATATGTGTGGAATATATATTTATCTCCTCACTCACAAACATACATACACACACACACACACACACACACACACACACACAAACGTTGAATCGTAATGAGGATGTTAATCAAATCCTCGTGTAGAGAGATTACGATGTACCCTACACAATAAAGAATTCCTATGTATAAAATAATCGTGACGGTATATGGCTTTTGCAAGGAGTACTTCTGGTCTTATCAAATATACCCTCTTCTTCATTCGGATCTCCCAAGTTTGTAGAACTTGCTTATTTAACTAATTCATAATTCTAAAAGTCACTGAAATAACCCTACAATACCACAAATTATCCAATATGTAAGTTTCTCACTATCACATACATGACTGAATGTGAAAATACAGGTACATACCTTTACCAATGTGTTGATTCGGTTTAACACTAGTTGGTTCCGGTTTAACACTTATTTGTTGTGGTTTAACACTTATTTGTTGCGGTTTAACACTTATTTGTTCCGGGTTAACACTTTGTTGATTCAGTTTATCTCCATATTCATGGACGTTTTGACTATTTTTCGTAATTGCTATAATAGACAAGGTTAAAGATAAAATTGTTAAAGCGCACATAATTTTGAAAATATGCTTTTCCACATATGATGCAACATCCCGGCAACGTGTGCCGGGTAAGCACTTAATCCAGTGAGTATGTTTTCTTTGTGTATTGTGGTATTCCTCTTCGAACTCATCAACTGAAGAGAAATTATTGTTATCTTCAAGTGTAAGCATTATACTTCCCATTAATTACTCCAAGTTTTTATATGAGAAAAGTAACGTATACTTGTAAGACTGTGTCGCAGAAACAAGTTAAAGATGAATTTAAATCTGTAATAAAAATAATATTGTAATTCATATTTTTTTCAGCTACAAAAAAAAACAATTTCAAAGCGAATGATTAGAGGCCTTGGGGACGAAACGGCCTATTTAAAAAGCATATTTATTTGAATATAAAAAATTAGTTCCATTCATGTACTTGTTATCACTCACTTCTGGATATCTCTACAAATATTTATGCTTAGTACACAATGTCAAAATCTAAATTTTCAAATAAGGAACTTCATTTATTACAATTTGTAATAACAAGATAAAGTGAGGATAGACCTAAAATATAGGAGCAAGATATTTTCGTTTTTCTTCTTTCTTATCATACCATCATTTTCTAAAGCGGGTGTTGTATAGTGATTGTGGGTGTCTGTCTATCTGATTGTTCTTCCCTCTGTTCAACCTTTTTGTTTGTATCCAAAACTGATTATGAATCGTGTTTTTAAGATTTTTATGAAATTTTCACAGAATCTCTTATACTTCAATTATCTTCATCTGGATGCTTCTAGTTGACTTTTGGATGACATTGAAAAATACTTTGTCATATCTACACACTGTAATACATACTTGCTGTCGGTCCTTCA
This sequence comes from Mytilus edulis, assembly GCA_019925275.1. Classification (NCBI taxonomy): domain Eukaryota; kingdom Metazoa; phylum Mollusca; class Bivalvia; order Mytilida; family Mytilidae; genus Mytilus; species Mytilus edulis. The sequence continues at coordinate 53,852,789 of CM034353.1, forward strand.
GCATACTCCTGATCATTATTTAATGATATATCCCAGAACATCACCATATCATAATGAATACCATTGTGCACGTCCTACCTTATGTTGGTCCGAATTGGGTTATTTTTTTCTAAGCAAAACATGGACTTCGGGCGGAGTGGTTGTTTCCTTTTGTTAGCTTTACTCAACAACCTCTAGTTTTTTGGGAGTGTTTTTTTGTATAAATAACAGATCTTAAAACTGTTTTTTAAATTATACTTAATTAACAACTTAGGCCGCATTTCTTTCTAACCAAATTTTTTGTAAACGTTGTGTCGCGTTTGCTGGTGTTTTCTAAACGCTACAAAAGTAGAAACAAATACATCGTTTAATAAGTCTTTATCGACTCTGTTTGAACTTTCAATAATGAATGCACATGTTGATGGTAAACAGACTTTTTACAATTTTACAAACGTAGAAACAAATACTTCGTTTAATCAGGTTGAAACTGGTAACAAATGTAGCGTTTGTACGAACAAACGACAAGCGATAAACTGCAGACGCATTTGTAGCGTTTGCATAGTTTGTCAAAGTTTATGTAAACTTTGCAAACGTATGTTAGAAACAAATGATTAAAATATGTGCGCGCTTAACCATGTGCATCGTTTGTGTTAGAAAGAAATTCTCCTTTAATTTAAATTGTATATGTATTTCTGGTCATCAGTTATCAGTAGTTCATATTCTGATTTATATATTTACTTGTATGCTTACCATCAATTCAGATTATTGTCTATATCCTAAATCATACAGTTGAAATCATGACTCATATCAATGTGGATAGTACACATTTTTATTTTTATCAACATTTCAAGAATTTGTGGTGTAGAATGTTTACAGATGATAAAAAAAAAGATTACTTTTGTTCATTTGATAGTATGTCAAACATCTGCACTTATTTAGATGTGTATTGTTGACTATCTGATAGTATAAAAGGTGAACGGTTATTTCAAGCTTGTTTTTGATAAGAACACTTGCTATACAACTAAAAGTACGTGACTGCTTATGAACCTATCCGTTTCATTCGATCTCACTTTTGCTAGAGGGAAGACGGTACTTGTTATTCTGTCATAGGCGACAATACTAACATTTTCTAAATTTACCACTTTTATAATAAAAACCAAAAATAAAACAGTTATGTGTGGTGTTAGTACTTTATTATTCTGTTTTAAAAATTAAAGCCAAATAGTATCATAACCAACTTCCAACGGAGCTTGCGTATGTTATCCATGCCCGCCGTCATTTTACACCAAATTTATGAACTTATTGAAGTCTTTTCAAATAATTCTTTAGAAAATATTTCAATATGTTTTAAAATTTATATTGCAACATATTGGAACTACCGATATACATATAAATATACACTGTAGTTATTCATAGATATATAAAAAAAATATATGTATATTGTACCATTACATCCAATCACAGCGCTACTAAATTGCCTTCCTTCACCTGCCTTGTGTACACAAAAGGCTAACCTAATGCTGGGAACATGTAATAATACCGTTTTCCCTATAGAAAGCTCATAAGATTTTTAGTATTTCACTTTCCGTGTTTGATGATATCAGATAATGATGCGTGGATTGATGTTCGGTAGAACTTGTTACTTGAATATCATAACGAGAACATGAAAAAGTGATTAAAATAGGAACCATGGCTTGCACTTGACAGAAACATCTAGCAGGATTTTGAACTTGCTAGTTTACAAATGTGGCATAAGTGAATGCAGGTGGACAGGTTACGGGTCAGTTATATCACAAATGGACAAAAGATAGTTTACTTTGGGAGAAAAGATAATATCCATAGAGAAGGTGTAGCCATCATATTGAATACTAGTAAAAAAGCAAGTAAAGCTCTTATAGAATGGAAACCTATAGATGAGAGAATAATAACTGCATTCCATTCAAAATATGTTAAACTTACTCTGATTCAATGATATGCACCAACTAACGAAGTAGACATTGAAACTGAAACCGACTTCTCTGAAAAGCGCAGAAGTATGATGGAAGGAGTTCAAACCCATGATGTTGTACTGGTTAATGGAGATTTAAATGCAAAAGCAGGTAGTGACAACATCGGAGTGGACAGAATAATGGGTAACAACGGATGTGGAACTTGTAAGGAAAACGGAAATCTACTGATAGAATTTTGCGGACTAAATGATCTGGTTATTGGTGGTACAGTGTTCCAGCACAACGATAAACATAAACTTACATGGACATCGCCAAACAGGAGAGACAAAAATCAAATTTACCATCTAATGATAAATGGCAGATGGTGGCATTCACTAAAAGATGTATCTGTAAAAAGAGGGACATACTGTGGAAGTGACCGATACCTGATTATTGGCAAAATAAAATTGAAGCTCAAGAGAGCTCCGAAGATGAACGCGCTGAGCAGGAAAACATTTGATCTGCAGAGACTGAAGGACAACAAAATAAGACAAAAATTTAATACTGAAGTAAAAAAAACGATACCAAGTACTTCGTGAAATTGATGATAACAATGAATCATGGGTGAAAACATAACTGAAATTTGGGATTACATCAAAGACATTTATACTAAGACAGCTGAGAAAGTATTTGGTTTGTGGAACAGAAAAAGAAAACAATGACTGTCAGACAAGACCTGGGAAAACATCAAAGAAAGGAAAGCCATAAAAATAAAACTTAATGCAGCTAAATCAAACAGATTGAAAACCAAATTGCAATTAGACTATAGAGATAAAGAAAAAGAAGTTAAAAAAGGAGCAAAGAATGATAGGAGAAACTATGTTGAAGAACTTGCAAATGAAGCTGAAGAAGCGTCAAACTGAGGAGAGCTCAGTGTAGTATACAAAATCACTAGGCAGCTCTGAGGAAAGTCTAGGAATAATGTTGCACCAGTACTATCCAAAGAGGGGAAGCTACTAATTACAGACAACGAAAAGTTAGATCGTTGGATAGAACACTTCAAAATATCCTGAATAGGGATGAAACAAACGATGATAAACCTGGCATTAAACTATTGGTGGATGAACTTAAAAGAGGGACGAAAGATACCAAAGGGACAGTCAAACTCATAAATCTAAAACAAACTGACAACGCCATGGCTAAAAATGAAAAAGACAAACAGAAAAACAATAGTACACATGACACAACATAGAAAACTAAAGAATAAAACAACACGAACCCCACCAAAAACTAGGGGCGACCTCAGGTGCTCCGGAAGGTTAAGCAGATCCTGCTCCACATGTGGCACCCGTCGTGTTGCTTATGTGATTACAAATCCGGTAAATAGTCTAATTCGGTAGGTCACATTCATGAAAGGGAAGGGGATTGTAGTTACGACGTAAGGAACATATCCGATATCATTTGTGAAACGGTTATTCCATAACGGTCAACCAACTCGTGATGGCGTCCGTAAAATTTACGAAGGGATGATTTCAACTTCACCATTTGGAACTCTTGGTTTAATAGCTTCCTTGTGAGCAGTAACCCTCTATCATAGACACAGACGCTGTATGCAAAAACGAAATCCAAAAGGCAATAAGACAACTAAAAAATGGCAAAGCACCAGGCATAGATAACATCAGTGCAGAATTATTAAAATCAGACATAGAGTCAACAAGCGAGTTACTACATTATATATTTACCAACATATGGATAGATGACGTAATACCAACTGAATGGGACAAAGGCATCATTATAAAACTGCAAAGAGATTTTGGCTTATATTTCTGAAACCAAAGCATTTAGAGCAAATCTGATTGGTATAAAATTGTTTATCATGTCAAGATATATCTGCACTGAAATATTCAGATGAATCGGAGAACCCGTTAATCGGTTGCTGCCCCTAAATTGGTAATTTTAAGGAAATTTGCCGTTTTGGTTATTATCCTGAATATTATTATAGATAGAGATAAATTGTAAACAGCAATAATGGTTAGCAAAGTATGATCTACAAATAAATTAACATGACCTGAAATTTTCAGACCAATCGGGCACTTTGTTGTTGGGTTGCTGTCCCTGAATTGGTAATTTTAAGAAAACTTTGCAGCTTTTGGCTATCATCTTGAATATTGTTATAGAGAGAGATAAACTGTAAACAGCAATAATGTATAGCAAAAAAGAGCTACAAATAAATCTGCATGACCAAATTGGTCAATAGACCCCTTAAGGAGTTATTGTCCTTTATAGTCAATTTTTAAAAAATTTCGTCAATTTTGTAAATTTTGTAAATTTTTACAAAATATTTTCCACCGTCAAAAATTTCGTAAGTTTTGGTAAATTTTTACAAAATATTTTTACGGTTAAGTTCATTATCGATAGAGTTATTGTAAGCAGCAAGATTGTTCAGTAAAGTAAGATCTACAAACACATCACCAACACCAAAACACAATTTTGTCATGAATTCATCTGTGTCCTTTGTTTAATATGCACATAGACCAAGGTGACCGACACAGGCTCTTTAGAGCCTCCAGTTTATATTGTCTTAGACCTGCACAAATATTAAAATAATCAGAACGTGTTTGAAAGAGGGTTGCTGTGTAAGTAGAATAGATATTTTAGGTTATCATAAGCAATTGTGATATATAAAATTGAGAATGGAAATGGGGAATGTGCCAAAGAGACAACAACCCGACCATAGTAAAAAACAACAGCAGAAGGTCACCAACAGGTCTTCAATGAAGCGAAAAATTCCCGCACCCGGAGGCGTCCTTCAGCTGGCCCCTAAACAAATATATACTAGTTCAGTGATAATGAACGCCATACTAATTTCCAAATTGTACACAAGAAACTAAAATTAAAATAATACAAGACTAACAAAGGCCAGAGGCTCCTGACTTAGGACAGGCGCAAAAATGCGGCGGGGTTAAAAATGTTTGTGAGATCTCAACCCTTATATATAGTATTGTTGTTGCTTTTGTTCTTGTTGACTGTAATACTGAATTATACAGTTGAAGACTTTTCCCCAG